>CANNZV010000831.1:0-187161 GCA_947561585.1 Caprella mutica | reverse complement strand
ATATTGACAACTTTTGAGGGGTGAAATAAGTTGGAAAACTGTAAAACAAGTAAATAACTCCTATTATAGTTTCAAGAGATAGATATGTATCAGACATATAGCATAAGGATGCTTTCAGGTGAAAAATATTGGCTAGGAAGTCAAATTTCTTCTAAATCCTTCATTCTGGTTTCTGTTCTCAGTAAAATAGGTACTTTTAAATATAAGAGGAAATTAAAGATTGTTTGTACAGAAAAAGTTAAAAATATCCTATGTTCTCCAGACTGGTACGGTGGTACCTATTCAGGACAGACTGTATTTCATGGTAAATTCCACCAACTTGTCGGTGGAATTATTCTCCATTTGAAATAATATTCTGGTAAAGTTGGTGGATTTTAGCTAATTATTCCTATGTAACCATTCATTTTTGGTGGAAAGGGCCAAAATGTTGGTGGGTTGACTAAATTAATGGAAATTTATCGGTTCATACAATTACCGGAACGGACCATGAATTACCGGAAAGGAGTTGTTTTATTGAGAAATAGCTCTTGTTATGTCATTTAGGTATGCATTTAGTCTATTTATGTTCCAATTGATATCATATTTCACCAATTTATAGCCTACTCATTTCTGCTTGTATATTCGCTACCAAACATCTGAAAAATAGACAGAAATTGACATGACATGATGATTGATGACTTAGTTCGTGATTCCGTGTTATAGGTATAAAATATTTTTGTTTGATTTCATGTTATGTGCTGATATTTCTATTAATAAAGATTATAAATTTTATGCAAATGACCATCTACAAATTTCCTTGATTTTTAAGCGGTTAGGTAGTAGGTATGAATTGATAAACTGCTAGATACCTGTCGCATTGGAGCTATTATGTCAGTTGCCACTGGCACTACTCCCTGATAACATTGCACTATCGTGCCAATGTCGGTAAACGTTGGCAAAGTGAAGGCACGATCGGGCATGGGTACACCGGTGTTATTACACACTGGGCCAATGCAATGAAACGACACTGGGCCAACGGTTGCCAAACAACTTTGGCCCAATGGAGGAAGACATTGGTTAACCAACCCATATATTTTTTGATGTACCACTATAATTATTATACAACTCTACTGGTTCTATTTGGCGGTTATTGCCAGACAATCAGAGAGGTTAGGTGTAAACAATCTCTCCCAACTTTAATCACACCAAATAGCCAATTTAATATCCTCAATTAAGTATATCTTTGAAATTGTAGCCATTTCAGGCAATTTAGTATAAATAGGCAGTTATCCCTTCAATTATTAATTTTAAACTTTATTTATTTCCTTGATAAAAATGAGTTTGGCCGCTAGTTAATTCATATATAGTATGAAATATTATTTATTCGTTTGAAATAATTATTCACAATGAAAATTGAATATTCCATTCAATTTTAAATAGAAATATTATTATTTGGTTGAAATAGCTAAATAAAATAATATAGATTTCAGTTTGAATTGGCAACTGTTCAATTTTTACCCTAATTTTGATCTGTTATCATGTTACTAATTAAATAGTAGTTATTACACTCAGAGAAATTTTGATGCACCCAGGTGTTTTGAGTTCACCCTAAGCTTTGTCTCTAAAGTGCATAAGTTCAATGCACTTTAATGTCCTAGCTATAAGTTTGTTAAACTGATGAGAAAATTATTAACATCATTATAGCAAAGGAAAATTTGAGACACTAAAGTGCATCAAACTGATGCACTTTTGTGTATCCAAACTATAGTTTGATGCACTAAAGTGTCTCGCTTTGGAGTCAAAGCCATAGGGTGAACTCGAAACACCTATGTGTATCAGTTGGAGTTGTTTATTTTTCTAAGTGTAGTTAAATATAATTATTATATTTTCCTTATGTGTTCAAAAATATACACCCTAATAATAACTTGGAACATATACTTTTCTGCTAAAAATATTTCACAGAGCACAAAATTCTTGTTTATCTATGAAACACAATTATATACGTCAAAATATCAAACTAATTGCACCTTATTTATATTATACTGAGTGAGAATTAATCTATGGTCAAATTTTAATCAATCATTAATTCATTACTTTGAACTTTCATCACAGTGCTTTGATCTTTATTCTGAGTCGTGGCCTCAAAATATTTTCTTCAATTTAAACTCATAGAGAATAGAATTTTTAAGGAGTTAAAATTCTATAAAAATTTGACCATCTTATTATGTGCAATTTGTAATAAGAATAAGTTGTGATTTTGGTTATAAAAGCGGTACTTGCAAATATAGTTAAATTCACTTTAAAATATCTCTAAGTATCTCCGAGTCGTTTAATATCAAAAATTTTCTTTAGTATAATGCATCCACGGTGGCACAATGACAGAGGTACAGGCGTGAGGGCGGATGGACCCATGATCGATACCCGGACACATCATTTCATTTCTTCCCATTTAATTTGTAGGTATATAATATTAAGTAACATTAATTAAATTGATATGCACCTAACCTAAGTATTATTATATCCAATAAAGCAAGAATGTTCAATTTTAATTCTTGAATTAATTAATTAATTTATTGAATACGAGAGGATATCGTTTTGAAGCATATTAGAAAAGATATATAATTGGGCGTTGGTTGGATACAGGCATCAGCAACGTTAAGTATTGCCGGTACCAATAAGTCGTTTATATGTGGTTATGCTGTTCAGGGCCGGTGGACATCCGAGAGGTGGGCCAACGTCGGACCTTCGCTGGACCAATACACCGAGACCGGCATGACAGCCTTGGCCCACAGTTTCGTTCTGAATTGGGGCAACGTTGGACCAGAGTTTCGTTCTGAATTGGGCCAACGTTGGCCCAACATTGTAATGTTTACTGGGGCTGTTTATAATTTATTTTAATCTAGATAATCTATGAATTTCTCTTGGCCTGTCTACTTAGGTAGGTACTACGGTGCATAATTAGACAGGTAATTTGATGAATTAGTTAGCAAATTAACATCCAAGGACCTAGGTAACTTAAGGGGACCGTCCCTAAATTGTGTAAAAAAAAATAATAAAGCTACAGTTATGAAACTTAGTTACTAAATATAAAATTGAATTCTCTATCGTTCCTGGCATTTTTTCAATTAGACACATAGAAAACAAGTTATTCAAATTTCTAACGAATTTCAAACATGTACCTCTAATACAGTGTTGAAGCTACAGCTTTGAGTTTTTTTCATTCGCTTCCCCATACGATTCTCTACAAAACGTTTGGAAGTGATTTATGAAAAATACTAAAATTTCATTTTTTTTTTAAATTCATATTTCGAAAAAAAAAAATTCAAAAATTGCTTCAAACATTTTTTAGAGAATAACCAGGATAATCGAATGAAAAAACCGCAAACCTGTAGCTTCAAAACTGTATTAGAGGTCCATGTTTGAATAGCAAAATTTGTAGCTATTTTGAAGTGCCTCAAAGTGGCATCCGGACGACCGACCATATTTAAAAAAAAAAAAAAAAAAATGAAGCAACGGTTATGAAACTTCGCACTCACAAGTAAAATTAAATTCCCTATAGTGTTTTTTCTTCGTATTTTTTCGATTAGACCCATAGAAAACAAATTATTCGTACTAACAGAGTGCTATACCCACCCTCTCCCCAGGGGCATAGCGTCACACAGGCACACTCTTAGAGTTCTGATTTTTTGAACAATCATTTATAAGGTTGTTAGGTACCTATTTATGAGATAAAAAATAAATGATACAATTTCGAGACCTCTTCAGGGATAGTCCCCTTAATTAACCCTTTCGAGTCTCTGGGGTCACATATTTCCCAGTAATTTTCAAAAAAATCTACAGGGCTCCATATGTCCCAGAATTACTTTAAATTAGGTTTACCTAGACCTTTATACGTCTATGCACTGTTGCCACATCCTCACACCAAAGTTTGGCAGGAAAGTCGCCGGTTTAGTGAGAAAATCAATGGATCCAGGTCGCCACATTTAAGATACTTTAAAGAAGAAATTTGACTTTATAGTGAAGATTTTACTCTTTAAAATATCCTCATGCTTCATGTCTGATGCATGTGCATCTCTTTGAGACCCAGTCTGTATTTGATGCACAAAATTCCACTGACTTTTTGAAAAAGCTGAAAAAATCCACCATAAATTACCAGTAATTTGACTGATCCACCAACATTTTACCCATTTTTCCACCGAAAATTAATGGTAACATAGGAATGAATAGCTGAAAATCCACCGACTTTGCCTGAATATTATTTTAAAGGGCAAAAAATTCCACCGACTATTTTTTTTAGACTATTTTATGAGTGATTTACTTGTTATTTACATGTTTTTCGTCTTAATTTTACCCCTCAAAAGTCGCCAATATACTGGTGACTTTGTCTATACTCTGAAACATGGTCCGTTCCAGTAATTCATGGTCCGTTCCAGTAATTGTATGGACCCGAAATAAGAAATTTAAGGTGGATTTTTGGCAACATACGAATTAGGCTAATTCAAAATCTCCCGCAGACTCGCAGAGATCTCCAATTTCTAAAATTTCATTCAAAAACTGCCGCAGAGACCAAGTAATAAAGCATGTCCAAACTCACCATTTTAATAAATTAATGGCGAGTTTGTGACAGTTATTCTGAGCCCTTCAATTGCAAATGGCGAGTTTTATCTATTTTTCTCCTATTCTACAATGTTATTTTGGAGAGGATTAATGATAATTTCAATCATTTTGGAGAGAATTTGTTAAATTTTGGAGAGAGCTGGAGAGACAAATGGCGAGTTTATGGGACATACTATTTTACTTGGCGCGCCGCGCAGAGAGTCTTGGAAAAATGTTCCATATTCTGCAGACTGGAAGTCTGCAGGAGATTTTGAATCTGCTGCTGAGAGTCAGAGAGTAACACTCTCTCAAATTAAAATCTCTGCAGAGCAAGACACATTATGCAGAGGCAGCAGACTCACAGAGCCAGAAGAGATTCAAGGGAATAATTTGGCAAATTGGCTGATCCAGATCCACCAAAATTTTTCCAATTTGAATTTGGCCAACAAAAATAAACACTAACATAGGAATAAATTGCTAGAAATTAACCGAATTTGGTTAACCATGGTCTGAGTCTGAAGTTTAAGTCCAAAGCTTCAAAAAGGTGGTTAGGCCTAGCCGCCTAGGTACGGGTGGGTACCTTACTACCTACCTATTCAGTTTTGCCTTTAATTTTGAAACATCTAGATAGGTAGGTATTATCAATTTTAGACATATTTTAATACTTTACATGTCAATTACATAGAGCAAATAGGTCTCACGGAACAGTTAACTTTATTTATTTGATAATTATTCAAAGCTTTTGGATTTGGAATAACATTAGATGATTTTCTCAATTATATTTTTCAGACATGAAATCTAAATGCCGGGAAATACATTTGAGGGGAGAGTGCGCACGAAACTTACAGGAACGGTGGACACATTTTCAATATAGTATTATTGAAGAATAAAAAAGCTTCATCTTAGGATAGTAAGTCTGGTATCAAGTAGTTTATATATTTATTTGTACTATAATTTTACATTAAACTAAGGAAACAATTTCTCAGATTAAGTGACCACATTACCCAATTAAATAAGTAAAAACTATTTTCGAGAAATCACAATTATGAATTTATCATTCCACCGATCATTCTTATGTAACCAGTTAGCTATATAAGCCAACTGCGTGGACGGATAATTTAATATCAATAAACCATACACAATACTATTGTATGCGGTATTACAAATGCAGTAAATAAAAGGA
Source organism: Caprella mutica (assembly GCA_947561585.1). Taxonomy (NCBI): domain Eukaryota; kingdom Metazoa; phylum Arthropoda; class Malacostraca; order Amphipoda; family Caprellidae; genus Caprella; species Caprella mutica. The sequence continues at coordinate 181,403 of CANNZV010000831.1, read as the reverse complement.
ATATCTGCCAGAAATTAATTTAAGTGAAACGTTTGCTACCTTCTCTGTCATACACCTTAGAAAACTACAGGACAGAGCACCAGGGGGGGGGGGGGGATCTACTAGAAAGAGTACTACAGCTCCCACATGATAAAAATTATTATTATTACTTTATAAAAAGGTGATCATGGCACATGATAAAATCCCTGCATTTATCAATTCAGGGGATAGAAAAATGTAAATTATGTTCCACTTTCAAGATAATTATAAAATAACTTGACTGACTAACATGACAAGTGGTGAAAGACATTGAGTTGAGGTATGCAAAAACTATTTAGCTATAAATATAATTAGGTAGATAAAACCTGAAAAATTGATCAACAAATTGAATAACTTTAAGAATTATGAACATCATAATATTTAAAATAATATCAATTGATAGCTAAAAATTGGTACCGCATCCATAGTTATACAGAATAGCTACAAGTCAATAATTATAAAATTTGCAATAAATATAAAAATCTAATACCAAACTCAATCGTTATTGCGAATAGCAACCGAAAAATTCAGTTTGGAATGATTTAAATATATTAAAAAAAGCAAGAAGTTATGCGATGACGGTAAATAAATTTGATGCAATGGAGATGATTGATGAAAGTTTTCAAAAATTAGTAGCTTTTTTTGGAAGACATCATAGAGTTACACATCGTAACGTTCGTCTTTTCACGAGAGTACCGTCAGAAGAATTACATGTATTGACACAAGTGACCACAACCAGCAGGACAGAGATGACTAGAGTCTAACAAACTGTATTTCCTGTGTTTGGAGTTCTTAGTAACACTTAAAATATCATTGAAGTCCATATCGCGTCCTCTGTCCGCTTTCTCTTTATTTTCCTGCAGTTTTCTTCTAATCTCGAGCGTGTGGTGCAAGTGTCCACCGTGACCGCAGCCCTGACACCACACGAATAAACCACGCACCACTTGACCACACCAACTGCAGGAGCCTATAATGTTCTTACACTTGAGACACACGAAGCTATTCTTACTGGAGGAGAACCTAGCCCTGCAGTGGGGACACATCACCTCTAGAGAAGTGTTGTACTGATTCATTTGATAGATGTGAGGCAGGCGAGAGGCGATGAAAGGATCGTTACGGATCACCGCAGCCTTATTGAAGAGCTCTAGTTTGTCTAACTGTTCCAGCAATTGAGTGACCCAATGCTCGAACATATGAGGAGATAGGGAGGAGCTGTCTAGTCTGTTCGAGAGGAGCATCATGGCTGTAACAGGAGTGATGATGTCACCTTTAACAGCAACAGTCTCTTTGAAGGCAGAGATAATTTCTTCAGAGAAGTCAAGAGGTGTGACTACAGGCACTCTATCAGGCATGATAATGATAGGCATGCTGCACTTCAGTACCTCCTCTAGCTTGCTCTGCTCCTTAGAAAGAACATCTGCATCTGTAGGAGGAGAGGAAGGACTAATTTATTCAGAAAATACACTCAGAAACAAAAGAAATGTTAAACCCTTTGATCTGTTGAATTTTATTTAGTTTTGATGATTTTTTTAAAACTATTTCTTTATCTGGTGCCGAGATTTTAAAAATAAAGACAAGTGTTAGTTTCATCATTTGACCTCACCAATGAACTCTTCTCCATTGACATTTTCAAGAGAAGCTTGATGAGACTTCCCACTGCCAAAGAAGTCGAATCCCTTAACGCTGAATGCCTCACTTCTGTCCTCTATATTTATCTCATTGGCCCCAAGGTCTCTATTAGGGCGGTACTTGCTTCTGTTGCCCCGCGCTAGGGAGCCCCCTAGGGAACTCTTGACTGGGGCGCCACTGGCCAACATGTAGTCCCCCCGTGAATAGTCCTCGCAAAAGTAAAGGTCTGTGTGAGGTACGTACCTGAAACAAATTAGCAAACTAATTAGTCAGCTACGCACCACTTATTTAAATCATGAAAAGTAAAATAATATTTAAATAGGTAGGAGGTGAAGTCTAAGATATACGTTTTTTAAACTTTACATTTGCTATTTCTATTAGAATAAAATAGCTTCTTGCAGTGCAATTAAATTAAGAGGGAAACTTGATACTATTCTGAAAAATAATTATGTAGCTAATATACGCAGATGGCATAGCTACTTTGTTCAATTAATGTTTTTTATCAAATAATATGTTATAAGTCAGTTAGCATACTGCTATCTGAGCATAATCATTACAGACAGAATCTTTTGGCATTAGCTGTAGATAAAGAGAAGCAACACTCACTGTGAAGAGGTATTTATTTGCAAAGAGTCTTTATTCTCAACGTCCTGGGTAACTGTGACGTCACTGGAGTTAATCCTTGACTTGTTAGTTCCTTCTGACGAGCACTTTTCACTAGAGTTCTTAACGTCTTTCAGTGTGCTGGTGTCAGCAAGTAGAGACACGTCCTCCTTCTCTCTCGTAAAGTCCTCCACAAACACTGTGCTGATAATCTGCCAGAGTGCTGCCTCCTGACTCATGCCGTTCCTGGCGGCTATGGCAGCATTGTGCTGACAGGCAGCGTACAGATCATCACCAGCTTCCATTTTGTAGTTGCTGGAGTAGTCACGAATAACTTTGGCAGAGAATTCTCCCTCACTGCTATCACCATCAGATGAAATGTACAAATGGGACAACACTGGCCCGATGTCAGGGTACTTGGACAGCTCCATCATGCCTGTCAATAGAAAAATTAGAAGAGAAAATTCATATAGAGTTCACAATATGAAATGGGTCTTATTTGATAATTATTCTAACTCTTTTCCTTACCCATGCGAGGAGGTGGGAAGTTCTGGATCTCCAGGTTGATGTCATTGCCCCTAATTGGATGTGGCATGAGGGTGGGGATGGGGGGGCTGAGGGTGGGTAAGTTAGAGGGGGAGCAGAGGTTGTGTGGGGGTAGTGGAGGAGGAGTGGGGAGGTTAGGAGAAGAGACTACACTCGACATTGAGGAGTTAGGGGCTGATGTATGCTTGTCAACTAAAGAGAAACAATTCGTACCTGAAAAAAAAAACATTTTTAAGAAACTCAAATAAGGTAAAGAAAAAGTGTTACAACTGTTCTGAGAAAGGTTTGATGACTACGGAATTCACCAATATATAAACTAGTGAAGTAATAAAGTGCTTCATTTCTCTTAGGATTAAAATGGAATACTGAGTCATTTCTAACCAATGTACTTAAATATTTTTAAGTTAACTACTAAATATTTTATAAAGAGGAGCCACTAATCTCACCACTAGGAGTGACTGGAGTTGAAGGCGTGCGACAGAGAGTGAGAGAGGATTGGCGGAGATGCGTTGGTTTGTATTGAAAACCATTGACACTTTCCTGCAGAGCTCGTTCCTTATTGGCTGATCGAGTGGGAGTGGCATAAGCCATGTAGTTACGACAGCTACTGGCCACAGGCACTGGACAGCTGGCTTCTCTTGGAACAATCGCCTTGGAGAGTGCGTAGTGGTTTATGTTATTGTCTTTGGAAAGGGCAATGAAACTGTTGGTCATTGGTCTCCAAAGAATACCAGAGGTTGTTTCTCTGGTATTTGGAAAAGAAAGAATTGGGACAGATGGTCTCTGCACATCCCAGATAACAGCAGAACTGTCCGTTGTTAGGTAACAGCTGGCCAGTTGAAAGTAATTCTCAGGACTCCATTTCACCTGAGTCATTGGTGCTATAGTGTCAATAGAGGACGTCACTCTGGCTTGGTCCCCATCATAGTCTATTTGCCACACCTTCATTGTGCAGTCTCGACTTGCCGTTACCATAATATTTTTATCACGAGGATGCCAGTCCAGTGCAAACACTGGGCCTCTGTAGCCAGTGATGATCTGATTGTATCTCTCAGGGCGGCGTATGTCCCATATCTGATAAAAAATGCTAGTTAATAGATAGATACCTGATGTGCTAAATCAAAAAGTAACAAGATATATTCAATAGTCATTTATTGTCAGAAGCAAGTGAAAAACTAATAAATTTGTAACTAGCTATCTAAAATAAAAAAAATTATCACATTATATAATAGCTGACAGTGAATTATCTATGGCTAATAATTGATAATTAATTTATTAGGGGGTTTAACGTCTGCTTCGGAACCAAAGGCCATATCGCTGACGTCAAAAGGAAATTAAATACAAGGGACTGGAAGAAGCAGTCAGAGAGGAAAGTGGCTCCATGAACAAAGTCACTTACCACCGTCGGTGACAATGCTCATGGATGCAGAAAAGCTACTCCGTGAATACAGTCACTTACCAAGGAATGTGACGAAACGGGACACAAGCACCGGTGGCTGCACTCACGGATGGAAGAGGAAAATGAAGAGGTGATAGTAAATGAAGCCTACGAGCCTACCTAACACAAATTCTAAGACCTCTTAGTTGAAGAGCATAACCCTAGCGCTATCCTCTAAAACTGCAAGTAGCGTTAAAAAAATGATAAACATGATAAAAATGAAAAAAGACAATCCATAATCCAAATTACAACAGTTCGGGGCCCAAGGGACGCCACCCCCCTTCTCTTCCATTCACCACAGACAGCTTCAGGATAGAGCCCCTGGGGGCTAATAATTGATAAGGGAGGTGAAATAAAATATCTTGTAAACCTCAATCATACTCATAACTGCATAAAAATTCAATAGATAATTTCAATTCAATAAATAAAAATTCAATTGATAATTTATAAATGACCACCATCCCAAATACAATTAGCTACAGAAATTAAGAAAAGATATGACAATACTGAATGAATTTTAGATCTTAAATAGCTATTTCGTTATCCCACCTGCACATTACTGTTATCAGTTCCGATTGCAAAATAGTGAGGGACAATTGGGTTGAACTGAATGTCCCAAATCTTTTCACAGTTGCTATTGAAAGTAGTGGCTATCTCATCAGTCCGACAGTCAAATAACTTCATGAGACCATCCTAAAGAGAGAAAACTATTTAAAAGAAATATATGATAGAGGAGCTAATTATATAGTAATATTAAGAAAAATATTTGATCAATGGAAATTTTACAATTAGCTTGCCAGACACGAAGTTGCCAGACACAAAGTAGATGCAGCAAATTATTAAGTTATTTATACAAGACACAATAGTACATACTAGCTAAACATCAAAGTTTCTGTCAAAGCATAGCTAGTTGATAAGAATAATTGAAATTGAATAAGTAATTTTGAAGTTGAATTTTCATTCCAGGTTCCAGTTAAGAAGCTTAGAGACAGATAGACTAAGTTTAATTGTTTCATATAATGAAGGGATATAGGACCTATACCTGAGAGCTGATAAGAAGCATGTTGGAGTCAACAGGATGGAAGTTAACTTTATTGACAGCACAGTTTGTGTCTTTGTAGTTGTGTGTAGCTCTTATCTTATCATCAGAAGCTATCGACCAGATCATGATAGAGCCATTCATAGTTGCAGAAGCCACACGGCTGTGAAGAAAAGTAATAAATGATTGATTGTTCCATTAGAATCTTTGCATTACTGTTCTGAAAGTTGTTACTTACCTACTATCGCTGGGTGCAAACTTCACATCGATAGAATTGTAATTCAAGTTACGGAATTTAATGTTTGGTCTTAGGGAATCTTCATCCGAAAGGCTGCCATCTTCTTTGATTTTAAAGACCTTAAATGTACTCTTTCCAACCACAGCTAGGAGTTCTTGATCAGGACAAAGATCTATTGCATTGATTGGACTGTCAAAATGCTTAGTGAAGTGCTCAGTCAGAGCCATCTTACAAAAATTAAATTATTAGCTAACTGAAAACAAAATTTGAAAGTAATTTAGATATTGGTAAAGTTGTGAATATTGTGTAACATTTTCCTAATTTATCCACAAAAAATTAATGGTAACATAGGAATAAATAACTAAAAATCAACTGACTTTGCTAGAATATTATTTTCAAAGGGGAAAAACTCATTTTTTTAAAATTTGAAGCCAAAATTAACATGGGAACATAGGAATTAATTCAAAACTGTAAGGCAATTAAATATATCTGAGTTTTGACCATTTGAAATATAAGCCAAACCAATTAATTGACTTTAACTGACTTTAACATGGGGACCGGGGTGAAACAAATAGCTAAGTTAAAAAACCTGTAACTAACTGTTAAAATTTGAATCACTAATAAAATACCCATAAGCTTAAAAAGGATGCACATTAGGGTGGATTTTTTCAATTTTGCCTTAGCTACAATGATAAAAATTGGCACATTGGTGAAAAAACGCAGTATGAAAAATTTCAGCCCAATCGGTTTACATCTTCAGCCCCCGGGAGAGGGGGGAATTATTGAAAATAAGCTGAAAATCCCCCCTTATCTAATGTGACATTAAACTGGGTTCTCGACATATTTAAGGAATGCTTTAGAGACATGCATGATGATTAAGGTCTGATAAGTTCATTTTAGGAATAACAAAGTTCTACATAAACATCTTCTGCCCCCGGGGGGTTATGGGAAAATGTCATATTTTGAAGAAAATTGCTAATATTTGGAATTCATAAAGACATTATACAAGGTTCTTGATCTCACATACAATTGCTACAACTGTAAACATGATGTCAATGGTCTATTCATTTGATATATACAAAGAAAAAAGTTCTACCTAAGTATCATCTGCCCCCAGGGGGCGGCTGAAAATGTACCATTCAAGTTAAAATTGTGATTATTAATGTCAAAATATTGTTTTATATAGGTCAGATCAATCATAATATGATCTGATTGGTTTAATGAGGTCTATATTGTTTCAATTTAATTTGTTAGATCACATACTAATATTTTCCACCATCATATCCTGTGGGGGCCAGGAAAATAAATATTGTGACACGTTTTCATGATTTTTAAAAATATATATTTCTATGCATTTTATATATCTGGTTCCAAAAAGCAATAATTAATTCTCTAGCAATTTCCAATGACTCAGGTTCACCATCCTCATTGTATATGATATCAATTTTCTTTTCATTTCTTATTCCTCTTAACTTGTTTCTATTATTCCACATATTTTTACTGTTGGAGGAAGCTTTAATCTCCTTTGTCATTTGCACTTCATACTTTGTGATACTTTCTCTCACCAATTCCTGGACTATACCTTTCTGCTATTTATACAATTATTTATTAGAGATTTTTTACTCCAGGTCAGAGGCATTCCTAGCTTTCCTATTGAAATATTTCCTTCTCCTGATCGCTTCCTTAATCTCCTCCGTAAACCAGACCGAACAAAGTTCTCCTGTTGATAGATCTTGTTTCTGATTCCATGTTCTTTCAAGAAGTCTATCAGCACTGTCTCTAACGAATCTTTGGAATAATTCTATAGTCATTTCATCATCATGCTCATTAGAAACCATAGATCCAAAGATCACCCAGAAACATCTGTCTTAGCTCTGGTTTAAAAGAGAAATACTCCACAGAACTTGTCTGCTGAACCATATAATTTGATTTTTTCATATTAAAGGAAAATTCTGCTCTCAACAGACAGTGATCTGAGAGATCAAAAATGGTCTTCCGTTCATCAATAATCATTTCACCATAGCAGTCATACATAGACTGATTTACTAAGATGAAGTCTATTACACTTTATATCTCATTTTCTTCTCGTGTTGTGAACCCTACACACCAATCATCAGATTATGGTTCACCATAATATTCAGGACATAGTCACCATTGACATCCAATCTCTGATCTCCCAGAAATCACAAGAGACCATTAAAGTCACCCATGACTATCATTTTCTTACTTTCTGAATATTCTTCAAGTATGTGATTTACACATAATCTAATTTTACTATTTCTTAGTTGATCCCGGAGGATCCTGACATCCATATAGATAATTACAATCGTACAATCATAAACTTACTTATACCATACTCAATTTCAGCTAGCAAAATATCTCTAGATTCACACTCATACTGAACAACTCTCATATCTCCCTGCTAATCAGCATCAAACCTCCCAAGTTTGTCATCAGTTTCTCTTCTTTTCGCCTCAATGATCCAGTCATCAGTTATATCTACTTTGGGAAACTTTTCGTGAGTCTCTGTAAGACAAAATGTCACCTCATTTTTCCTTTAAAATTTCACTCAGTTCAATCATTTTACCACTTGTTAATCCTCTTACATTAAACAAACAAACACCAAGCTTTTCCCTCCCATCATCTCATTGATTTCTTTTGCTTCTCCCAACTAATTTCCCCCTGCTAATAAACCACTGATTTTCTCATTTTTCTCTTTTAATCTTCAATTCACTTCGTAGATTCTTGTTAACAATTCTCTCCTGGATTGTCAAGGCAGGTGCAACACTAATTTTATTTGAGATACTTCTACTATTGTAATTCTTCAAAGTTTTTTCATTTTTAAGAATTTGCTACTTTTCCCTTGCATTTGCATTTTTACAAGCACAGGCCTAACTCTGGATTCTACTCCTGGTTTCCCTTGATTCTTACCCAATCTTCGACTTTAACCCCCTCTCAAAATATTTCTTTACATCTCATCAAATCATCACTTTGCCTCTCCTTCACAGCCTCTTAAGTTGACTCAGGTATGCCATACAATATAAGATTACAGTCTACTTTTCGTGTACGTAGAAACACCAGAACGGACCGGAAGAAACAGATAATAATTAAAGGATAGGAATAGACAGACAATAATTAACGGATAGGAATAGACAGATAATAATTAACGGATAGGAATAGACAGATAATAATTAACGGATAGGAATAGACAGATAATAATTAACGGATAGGAAGAGACAAATAATAATTAATGGATAGGAAGAGACATAACAATTAAAGGATAAGAATAGACAGATAAGAATTAACGGATAGGAATAGAGAGATAATAATTAACGGATAGGAATAGAGATAATAATTAACGGATAGGAATAGACAGATAGTAATTAACGGATGGGAAAAGACAGATAATAATAAACGGATAGAAATAGACGGACAAAAATAGACAGTCACCAGTACCAGTGCACGTAGGTATCATGCAATGGGAAAGACTATCAGTATGTTTTTGTAATAAGTACGTTTGTACTTTTGTAATAACATATTAAGTACGTTTTTACCTATGTAATAAGCCAGACTGCAGGAACTGGTAAACTGTTCTCCAAGAAATCCTCTATTTTGGCTTCTGTTCTCAGTAAAATACATATAAATATAGGAGGAAAATAAGGATTGTTCACACAGAAAATTTTAAAAATGTCCCATATTCTGCAGACTGGGTAATGAGTGTGTTTTTCAGACTTTTTCTTGATTAATGCAACTATTCATTCTTTAATATATAACCTCCATGAGCATATAAAATGATGCAAACAGTACTCTAACATCCATATTTGACTCCGTTCCGTTCCGGTCCAATTTGGTCGGTTCCTGTGTTCATGCAAGTGTTATTTGGCAATATATAACCTCCCTGAGCATTTAAAATGATGCAAACAGTACTTTTACATACATATTTGCCTCCGTTTCAGTGTTTCTACGCACTGTCTACTTTTCCTATCTTCTTCCTGTTCCAGTCTGCAAAAGATGCATATGCATGAAGTTGTGAAGTTTATCCGGCGACTGTTGAGGCTTTGAAATTAGTCTCTTGAATTACCTCTATCCGGCAACATTTTCCTAATTAATTCCTATGTTTACATGTAGGGTCACGAGGTAAATTGTGGCCCTCTCAAGAGTCTCTAAAACAATCTGAACCGAAATTATATAAAATGTTTTAAAGTTGATGGGACGCTCCAAAGAGACAGCACTCAGCCCCTACAGGTGGCCGGTGGGCCCATGATGCAAAAAATTCCACTGACTTATTCAAAAAGCTGAAAAAATCCACCATAAATTTCAAATAATTTGGCTGATCCACCAACAGTTTCCCATTTTATCCATCAAATTTTAATGGTAGCATAGGAAAAAATGGCTAAAAGTCCACAGACTTTGCTGGAATATTATTTTCAAAGGAGAAAAATTCAACCGACATGTCAGTGGACCATGTTTTAAAGTATGGATAAAGTCGCCAGTATACTGGCAACTTTTGAGGGGTGAAATAAATTTAGAAACCTGTAAATAACAAGTAAATCACTCATAGATAGTCTCAAGTGATACACATGGATCAGACATGATGCATAATCATGTTTTCAAGTGTAAAATCTTCACTAGGATGTCCTATTTCTCCTTAAAAATATCTTTAATGTGACGACCTTGATCAATTTTCTCACCAAAATGGCGACTTTCCTGCCACACTTTGAAACATGGTCAGTGGAATTTACCATGAAATACAGACTGGACTAACGTGAAGCGAACGCTTGTGGCGACCAATTATATTTAAAAAAAATTAATTTCTCTAATTTATAATCATTCTTAAATTCCTATTTTGGTTCAGAGAAATCTTGTTCATTCTGGCAACAATGAATCTACTTATCGTCTGAATGTTTGTTTACACATAAATTATTAGTCTATCCATTTCAGTCGAGTGAAGTTCTAAGTTTTTCGTACTCTCGCTTAAATCTTAAATATTTGTTACATACTTCTTAAAAGTACTAGTATTCATTCATTATCGCCTTATTCTAATAAATAATTATTTAAATAGTAAATTAAATGTGACTCAAGCTATTGCAACTTACTGAACTATATTAGTATGAATTGGGAATTTGTGACTTGCGATTTAGGATGAATTTAACTTTTTTATTTTTCAGTCAGACTTACTAGATCAGTGATTTAATAACTTGTGTTATACAGTGCAACTATCCTCCATAATTTCAGTAGATTTATTCCCCTAATATTAGGGTAAGTTACCATTTAACGTTTATACCCTAATGTTAATGTTTAAATTTAAAATGTGAATCAATATAATTATATGGTATAGTAACTAGTTTTCAATTATTCTATTTTACTTGCTATTGGAATTTTGGTTATTACAATTTATTTGAATAATTTGATAGTTATACATAGTAGAAATTAACTTTAATATACTAATTATATGTACCACTTTCTTGAAATTTTTCTGAAGTCCTTTGTACTTCATAAAATTAATATCTTTATATAATTTACTGTCACGTCAAGTGATGTAAAAAAGAATTTCTTTATTCCCTTGCTAGGTTGTCCCCGATAAATTTTAGTTTCATGGTTTTTAGCAGGTAGCACATTTACTTTACAAATTTATTTTCACATTAGCCGTACTAACTTATAAAAGTAGATTCTAGTTGGTTTAAGTTGAATAGTTTTTACGGCTGTGAATTCTCACTTGATAAATTAGTTATTCGTTTACCTTTCTTAAATTTTCTCCCTTATTCTTCAGATTCCATTTATTTCATTCAATAATGTGTACGTACCCAAATAGATTGCCTTAATGCGCAATTCAGTGTTAATCAATTAGTAAGTTGATGGTATTTACCACCCTCTTCCCAAAACCAAGTGAGTTACTTATATAGGCATATTTTTGTATTCATATATTTATGAACCTTTAGTTAGCCTTGGTAAATTTCTTTCATTGTTTATACTCTGTTATCGACCATAGCATATTTCCATTTTAATCTCTATTTTCAAAGTATCTAGTTCACATCCTCGAAAGTTTAGATAATTAAAAGTTAGTTTATTTAAAAGTTAGTTTATTTAAAAGTTAGTTTATTTAAAAGTTAGTTTATTTAAAAGTTAGTTTATTTAAAAGTTAGTTTATTTAAAAGTTAGTTTATTTAAAAGTTAGTTTATTTAAAAGTTAGTTTATTTAAAAGTTAGTTTATTTAAAAGTTAGTTTATTTAAAAGTTAGTTTATTTAAAAGTTAGTTTATTTAAAAGTTAGTTTATTTAAAAGTTAGTTTATTTAAAAGTTAGTTTATTTAAAAGTTAGTTTATTTAAAAGTTAGTTTATTTAAAAGTTAGTTTATTTAAAAGTTAGTTTATTTAAAAGTTAGTTTATTTAAAAGTTAGTTCATTTAAAAGTTAGTTCATTTAAAAGTTAGTTCATTTAAAAGTTAGTTCATTTAAAAGTTAGTTCATTTAAAAGTTAGTTCATTTAAAAGTTAGTTCATTTAAAAGTTAGTTCATTTAAAAGTTAGTTCATTTAAAAGTTAGTTCATTTAAAAGTTAGTTCATTTAAAAGTTAGTTCATTTAAAAATTAGTTCATTTAAAAGTTAGTTCATTTAAAAGTTAGTTTATTTAAAAGTTAGTTTATTTAAAAGTTAGTTTATTTAAAAGTTAGTTTATTTAAAAGTTAGTTTATTTAAAAGTTAGTTTATTTAAAAGTTAGTTTATTTAAAAGTTAGTTTATTTAAAAGTTAGTTTATTTAAAAGTTAGTTTATTTAAAAGTTAGTTTATTTAAAAGTTAGTTCATTTAAAAGTTAGTTCATTTAAAAGTTAGTTTATTTAAAAGTTAGTTTATTTAAAAGTTAGTTTATTTAAGTTAGTTTATTTAAGTTAGTTTATTTAAGTTAGTTTATTTAAAAGTTAGTTTATTTAAAAGTTAGTTCATTTAAAAGTTAGTTCATTTAAAAGTTAGTTTATTTAAAAGTTAGTTTATTTAAAAGTTAGTTTATTTAAAAGTTAGTTTATTTAAAAGTTAGTTTATTTAAAAGTTAGTTCATTTAAAAGTTAGTTCATTTAAAAGTTAGTTTATTTAAAAGTTAGTTTGTTAAAGTGCTAGTATTTGAAACTTGATTGCTATCTATAGACGTTTCTATGCCTATCTTTATTTTCAACTTAGTTAAACATGTTCAATTTGAAGCGGTTTTGCTGCAGCTGTAGTTATCATTTTTATTATTGTTGCCCTTTTGTAACTTTGCATTGTTTCCCTTCCCAGATCACAAAATTAAAGACTCAGACTTACGTGCTGTGTTTAAATACCTAAAGTACCAGGACAGTGATTTGATGAGCAAGAGAGGTGTCCGTCAGACTTTTGATTGGACAGAACGCTGGCATTAAAATCATGCATCACACACCCCCGACGCACAGGCGGGTAGGAGCACCAGTTCTCAAACAACTGGAAGCAAGAGTAGAATGTGCTCTAACTACTCTTGAAGTATATTTGGATGCTGACCCATTGGAAGCGGAGCATCCTGACATCCTAAGCAATATGGTGTCTCAAACAAAGATTGGGTGGAAGACTTACAAAGTCGCATCCACACATCTCACTTCAAAATATGTTGAAGTAGCATCATATAAAGAGGCTCAAGCGTCAAGATGCGAAAGGGCTGAAATTAGAACTGAAGTAGATCAGTTTATCGATCTTGCTAATGGTGTTCTACGTAAATTGAGCATTGACGTAATGTCTAACAAAGACACTAGGAGAATGGTACCTGGAGAGTGCATCAGAAAATTGCAGATTGACTCTATCTGCAAAGCAAAGGATATCACTTCTAAGCCAGAGAGCTTCAACGTCCAGCCACGGAAAGCTCCTGAAGGTGCGATTTATCTGTCCGACTTTCACGACGCAAACTTGATTACGAAGACCAACTTGACTACTGATCTATTGGACCCCGTTCATCACTCTGTGCATCAAGAGGATGATAAACCAGAAACTGTTGTGTTGTCAGAACCCCAAAAACTACGTGTTGTGACAACTAATAAGGCACATTATGACTTTCATTTTCTTTCTCAAAGATCAATTTTCCAACCACCAAAGACTCTTCCTGTCTTTACCTGTGCAGACATTAACGCTAACATTGAAGCATCCTTGGCTGGAATGAGTAACGGCAACCAGAGTTTCTTTCCACAAGTTGGTTCGCATCGAATAAATTCAAAACTTCAGCAAATGCATCAAGCTACCTTGTATTCGGTGAAGCGGGAGCTGTTAAAGGAGCCTAATTTCTCTTTCGATGGTGACTGTCGGGGATGTCAGTCAAGGTTCATGCTTCTCAGATGTGGAACGAGTAATGTTCAGTTGGGCTCTCTGTACCAGGGTACTGTTCAGATCTCAGATAGATCTAGAAGAATAAAGGACTCCTTCTTGCAGTATGAAGTGGAGCACCCAATGCTTCATCCATCTAACCATCCACTATCTACCCTAATTTCAAGGCGGCATCACGCTACAATACAGCATCAGGGTCTCCTCAATTCAGATGGGGGTGCAAGTTTCATTGGCATGAATGATAAGGACAAGTTATGCCTAAACACAGACAGAAGTCAACTGAATGTTGGAGAATGTACCTGGAACTTCAATCCCCCACACGCCGATCACTTCGGTGGACTATGTGAGCTAAAATTAGGTGCTATCAGACACAATCTCGAAAGAAGTATGGCTCAACTTAAGAGTGGGGTTCTCGGTAGGGATGAACATTGTACACTTATTGAAGCCATGGCAGTGTTAAACTGTACACCTACATGGGGGATCTCTTCAAGCTCTGGTGATCTAACTCCTATTGCACCATCCATGTTACTGACTCTGGAGGACTCTCCCAGCCCTCCTCCAGTAGAATCTTTATCGGACTCTGTTATCGCTACATACGGTGTAAAGAAATGGCGAAGAGTGGCCCAAGTAAATTAGTATGTCTCATAAACTCACCATTTGTCTCTCCAGCTCTCTCCAAAATTTTACAAATTCTCTCCAAAATGATCAAATTATCATTAATTCTCTCCAAAATAACATTGTAGCATAGGAGAAAAATAGATAAAACTCGCCATTTGCAATTGAAGAGCTCAAAATAACAGTCACAAACTCGCCATTAAAATGGCGAGTTTGGACATGCTTTATTACTTGGAAGAGTGAATTTTCTTGCAAACTACTTCTGGGATCGTTGGCAGCTATACTATCTCTTGAGACTTCGTACATGGAAGGGGGAATTCAAGTCACATTCTCAAACGTCCTATTTTCTTGGTTGATCCTACTTATAGCCAGTAAGAAGTAGTGATAGTTTATGGCGGTATCGGCAAGGATGTCTGTATTGTGAAATGTAAATTATTTATCTTAATTGAGTTGTGTTTTGTAGTTTATGTAATAATGTTGTGTTTTTGTAATCTATCTATAATGTTGTATTCTGTAGATTCTATATAAGTTTGTAATATTGTTTGTTGAGATAAGTTGCGACGTTCGTCGCCGGGTGGGAGTATCACGTCAAGTGATGTAAAAAAGAATTTCTTTATTCCCTTGCTAGGTTGTCCCCGATAAATTTTAGTTTCATAGTTTTTAGCAGGTAGCACATTTACTTTACAAATTTATTTTCACATTAGCCGTACTAACTTACCAGTCTGCAGAATATGTGAGATATTTGGGATATTCTCTCCGAACAATTTTGAATTAATTCCTATATTTACATTAATTTTACTACAAACACTTTTGAATTAATCTCTATATTTACATTAATTTTGCTACAAACCAAATAAGAGATCTCTATGAACACTTTACCAGTTTCTGCAGACTGGCTAACTTATAAAAGTAGATTCTAGTTGGTTTAAGTTGAATAGTTTTTACGGCTGTGAATTCTCATTTGATAAATTAGTTATTCGTTTACCTTTCTTAAATTTTCTCCCTTATTCTTCAGATTCCATTTAGTTCATTCAATAATGTGTACGTACCCAAATAGATTGCCTTAATGCGCAATTCAGTGTTAATCAATTAGTAAGTTGATGGTATTTACCACCCTCTTCCCAAAACCAAGTGAGTTACTTATATAGGCATATTTTTGTATTCATATATTTATGAACCTTTAGTTAGCCTTGGTAAATTTCTTTCATTGTTTATACTCTGTTATCGACCATAGCATATTTCCATTTTAATCTCTATTTTCAAAGTATCTAGTTCACATCCTCGAAAGTTTAGATAATAAAAAGTTTAGATAATAAAAAGTTTAGATAATAAAAAGTTTAGATAATAAAAAGTTTAGATAATAAAAAGTTTAGATAATAAAAAGTTTAGATAATAAAAAGTTTAGATAATAAAAAGTTTAGATAATAAAAAGTTTAGATAATAAAAAGTTTAGATAATAAAAAGTTTAGATAATAAAAAGTTTAGATAATAAAAAGTTTAGATAATAAAAAGTTTAGATAATAAAAAGTTTAGATAATAAAAAGTTTAGATAATAAAAAGTTTAGATAATAAAAAGTTTAGATAATAAAAAGTTTAGATAATAAAAAGTTTAGATAATAAAAAGTTTAGATAATAAAAAGTTAGTTTATTTAAAAGTTAGTTTATTTAAAAGTTAGTTTATTTAAAAGTTAGTTTATTTAAAAGTTAGTTTATTTAAAAGTTAGTTTATTTAAAAGTTAGTTTATTTAAAAGTTAGTTTATTTAAAAGTTAGTTTATTTAAAAGTTAGTTTATTTAAAAGTTAGTTTATTTAAAAGTTAGTTTATTTAAAAGTTAGTTTATTTAAAAGTTAGTTTATTTAAAAGTTAGTTTATTTAAAAGTTAGTTTATTTAAAAGTTAGTTTATTTAAAAGTTAGTTTATTTAAAAGTTAGTTTATTTAAAAGTTAGTTTATTTAAAAGTTAGTTTATTTAAAAGTTAGTTTATTTAAAAGTTAGTTTATTTAAAAGTTAGTTTATTTAAAAGTTAGTTTATTTAAAAGTTAGTTTATTTAAAAGTTAGTTTATTTAAAAGTTAGTTTATTTAAAAGTTAGTTTATTTAAAAGTTAGTTTATTTAAAAGTTAGTTTATTTAAAAGTTAGTTTATTTAAAAGTTAGTTTATTTAAAAGTTAGTTTATTTAAAAGTTAGTTTATTTAAAACCGTGGCCCAGTCTGTATTTCGTGGTAAATTCCACCGACTTGTCTGTGGAATTTTCCCCCTTAGAAAATAATATTCTGACAAAGTCGGTGGATTTTTAGCTATTTAATCCTATATTACCATTAATTTTTGGTGGATAAATTAGGAATATGTTGGTGGATCAGCAAAAGTACTGGAAATTTGTGGTGGATTTTTTCAGCTTTTTGTAAAAGTCAGTGGAATTTTGTGCACCAAATACAGACTGGACCGTGGCGCTAACAAGCCTATACGGTTATACCGACCAAGTTCCAGTTCCAGGGAGAAGAGAAGCATTCTGCAGACTGGCGCCTGGCGGTGGCCAAATGGGGAAAATGTTGGTGGATCAGCCAAATTAATGAAATTTTATGGTGGATTTTTTCAGTTTTCTGGAAATGTCAGTGGAATTTTGTGCACCAAATACAGACTGGAGAGGCCGCAGTTAGTTAGTACTTAGTAGGCCGCAATTTACCTGCTTGACCATAATTAGTGGAGAGATTTTTGATCATTTTGGAGAGAAATTTAAAAATCTTTGGAGACAAATCACTCCAAAAATTAAATATCTGGAGACTGATTCTGCATGCTTTCATTGCTTTGCAGACTGGTTCCTGACTTCCTGTTTAATACCTATTACCCTCCACAATCAAATCGACAGTCACTTTTACTTCAGTTGTTATTTCCTGTTTGATTTCTTCCTTGATGCGATCTATTCTATTTTCCAAAGCTGCAAGTCTCTCACTTAATACTTTATTTTCATCCTAAGCTTCTGATTTTCATTATGAAGTTTTGCAACTTTGAAGTTTGTTCTTGCTTGCTAGGTTTGACTTCAGCGGATCAAAAATCTACACAACACAATTCTAAAATCTGGAAATGTTACAGGTAGCATATGATTTTCATGAAATAAAAATGATCTTTATTAGGTAATTCAAATTTCAATTAATTGACGATATTTTCACAGGATATTATCGGTATTGACAATGACATAGTTCAAACATTGTATAAGTTTAAACTTCATAGCTGCCCAAATAAAAAAGTTACAGGCCAAATGTACCTGTGACACCCGAATGCGGGTTAGGAAACCACATTATTGTCCACATATTGTACCTTATTGGACGAATCACCAACTACGAACAGATCAAAAACGCAAATCTACTTATTTTAATCCTACATTACGGAAACAATTTTTTTCGTTGCTTATGTTTCAGTGAGGTCACGAGAAAGGTACTGCATTCAAATGTAGTTACCACACCCACATTCTAGTATTACAGGTAAATATGAGCTCTATTTTTTAATCTGTTTTGGCATAAATGAAGTTTAAACTTACAAGGTGTTTGAGCTATAACATTATCGATAATACAAAATGAAAATAGCGTAAATTAATAAAAAACCAAATTAATAATAAGCAAAATGAAACTTCGCTAAACATACATTACACAGTACAGGTAAAGCTCTTAGAGCGGATGATCTTTGAACGGACAGCCCCCTATAAAGGACAAAATGGTCCGCTATAGCGGACTTCAGATCGCTACAACGAACTCTATAAATAAGCTATAAGTTTGGAACTATTATTTGATTTACTTTCTCGGAAAGCTTTTTCACAAATAATTTTCCAACTTTATATATTGAATTTGAATTATTTCTAATTGAATCAATGTTGAGATTGAAATACATTGAATAATAACTGAAAATGATGAAGAAGTATAAATTTAAAGTAAAACACTTCTAATAGAAAAAGACCCGATAGAATAGAAAATTATGCTTTATCATTCACCTGTGAAATATTTTACTATCGAAATTAATCCAAAAAGCAGTGCTGGAGCTTTAAAATTATTTGGAACACTTCGCTCATAATTTTCATCACTAGAATGTACTTTCGACCTCTGACCAATCGACCAAAGGACAAGCTCATGACAAAACACAAGAACACTTTCCGGTTCTTTTTAAAGATTAAATGCTTCGATGCAGAGACGAATGATTGCAAGCCAACTTTTTGAAGTTGAAGCGAAAAAGTATACCGGGACACCGTACCACCAGACATGACACTTATTTCACGAGAAATTTGACTAGACTCTTTGAAGAGTTGCATGATCTTCTCTCAGCGTTGCTTTGGGAAGTCTATGTTCTTCACTTCGGTATCAACAACTCCTTACTGCTTATGTTGAGCCACAATATGTTGCATAATCCATTTGGACCTTCATGTGGGCCATGGCAATAGAAATCTCTCGCAACGACAATTATTGGAGACTGTACTCAGTGAAGAAACTCAACAAATGTGGAAAAATTGTGGACATTTCTGGTGGACGAATGGAAGATGGATAACTCCTTCATTTTGTGCAAAATCATTAGAATTCTGTGGTAGAAGATGTATTGAAGTGATATAGGAAAGAATTATTCACAAATTATTAAGTTAATTACCAATATCCGGGAATATTTCATAGTTACCCAGGGAGAAAATTATAGGGGAAACATAGAAGATTTTGGAAGATTAAAGGAGCCTTTCTACCATAATCATAGAAGAGAATTGGGGGTGCTTATGTCCAAGTTTTCTACCATGTTCACTCCTATAATTAAAGGGAGGAATCTCCATTACTATCAGATGATTTCACCCATAATCATAGAAGAATACCAAAATTAATATTTCCTAGCATTTACTGCATTTGTACGTGTACGTTTGACTTGACATGAATTAGTTGAATGGTACATATTGTTATATACAAATTAAATGGAAAGAAATGGAGAAAGAAATGAAGTTATGTTGCAGGGTCTCGAACCAGATCCTTGTTGACTTCTACTTGCGACGCTAACCACTCGACCATCCTGGACACAGTAGAAGTAGGATTTTTAATGAACTTTAAGCAATATGATAACTTAAGTTTATCTTTAGGTTATCATCGATAAATATAGTTTCATATTTCATAAATTATTTTCTTTTTTCTTTTATAATCGTTTCTTTTATAATTTTTAGTGGATCAACTATTTTTCACTAATTCCTGGAATATTCCCTCGATATTGTTTAGGGAATATACTAATTTTTAGTAATTCCTGGAATATTCCTTCGATATTTTTAGGGGATAAACAAATTTTCAGTAATTCTTGGAATATTCCCTCGATATCGATAGGGATCAACTAATTTTCACTAATTCCTTGAATATTCCCTCGATATCGTTACCCATGGAGAATATTATGGTGGGGTCATAGAAGATTATGGTGGATAGACATTATAGGGGGCTAGATCATACAAGATTATAGATAATATTCGATAAATATCATCCTTGTGCAAAACATCCTATAAACATCTATAATCACCGATGATTCCTAACCATGATGTATAGTAGATTATATCAACCAAAATCTCCGAATAATTTCTGATAATGTTCCTTACATGAACTTCTGTGAATGAACCATCTTAAATCTACGAAGATTTTCTGATAATATTCCTACTATGAATTTGAATGGCTGTAACATCTTAAATCTGCGAAGATTTTCCGATGATATTCCTTATATGAACTTCTCTATGACTGATCATAGAAGTTCATATAAGAAATACCATCAGAAAATTTTCGGAGATTTAAGATGGTTCAATCATAGATGCTCATATAAGAAATAAAATCAGAAAATCTTCGGAGATTTAAGATAGTTTAATCATAGAAGTTCATATAAGAAATTTCATCAGAAAATTTTCGGAGATTTAGAATGGTTCAGTCATAGAAGTTCATATAAGAAATACCATCAGAAAATTTTCGGAGATTTAGGATGGTTCAGTCATAGAAGTTCATATAAGAAATACCATCAGAAAATCTTCGGATATTTAAGATGGATCAGTCATAGAAGTTCATATAAGTAATATTATCAGAAAATCTTCGAAGATTCAAGATGTTACAGCCATAGAAGTTTACAAAGGAACATTATCAGAAAATATTCGGAGATTTTGGTTGGTATAATCTACTATACATCATGGTTGGGAAATAGTACGATGATTATAGATGTTTATAGGATGTTTTGCACAAGGATGATATTTATCGAATATTATCTATAATCACGTAAGATCTAGCCCCCTATAATGTCTGTCCACCATAATCTTCTATGACACCACCATAATATTCTCCCTGGGTATTGATGGCTACCCGTAACTTTTGACCAGAGCTAAATTTAGTGTTTGAGATGAAATATGGAACTATCCCTAGAATATTTGTTCAAATGGTTTGAAATTTCATACGAATACATATGAGCTCTATATGAAAATACTTGCAAAATTTCAATAATGTGTGTTCTGTTCTTTTTATGAAATTAAAGATTTAGATAACTTGTTCTTGCCTACCCTTATATTTTGGCCACTAGTTTATTAAATGAAAAACAGGAGAAAAAAAATCATTTAAGAATAGGCGTCAATAAATGTTATTAATTAAATAATAATTTTTCAGAATCATATTGAAACTTTTAGCCGGTTTATTTGAACAAGTAAAAACATTTTGAATATTTTTAAATTTATTATGTTTAATATATTAAATATTTAAAGTAGATACATGCATAAAATTGCTACTCACATTTGAAACAAAGTATTAATAAGTGTGAGAAAAGTTAGTTTTTCATTATTCTTATCTCAACAATAATATGTTTTTTTTACGTACAACACATCGAAGAAGACATTTTATGACTGGCTATACAGGTAAGGCTCTTAAAACGGACTATTTTTTAACGTTCAGTCATATCCACAGTTGTGCTACTTTGATAACTTCAGACTTGATATTTCTGATGGTTCACAGAGTACTGAATATTAAATTTCATCTAATCTGAAAACAAAAAATTAGGGAGCGTGTCTTCAGCTAGGGACAGAAAAATTCGTTTCCTTTTTGTGAGTTCTTTAGTTTAACATGCGATACAGGTATAGTGTGGCCATTTTACACGATTCACAATATCATATTAATTGAAAGGATTATTATACATACATATTGTTATATATTTTTTATCAATTTGTATTCAGTGGAACTCCTCTATAATTAACTACATGCCACTATATAGATTGTAGAGCTTACTTTATTATATAGAAATCAAGTGTTGCATAGAAAACTGATGATCATTTAATGATATTTTTTAAAATAAATATTCACTATACAGGGAATTTCATATCTTAGGAATCTACTAATCAGGATTGTTTACTATAGAGGAGTTTATAGGGGAGTTGTACTGTGTTTATTCTTTAAATTAAAAAAATGCAGGTTTATGAATATATTCAATTATTATTCCGAGAAATATTGAAGCTGTATTGCAGGTTAAGGAGGATCCAATTCCATATAAATAAAGTTTCTCGATATTTAACAAGTTTTTCGATTATTTGGTCCAACCCCTGCCCGTATACAGGGTGTATCAAAAAAACGGAACTCAACTTTAGAGTATTAAATTTCTATAACTATTGAAGGTACATGTTTCTTTTTGGTATCATTTTGTTTGTTGAATCTACAATATAATTTCAAAAGTTTAATTAATTTTTTGTGAATTTATAATGATTTCATTGATGGGTGGTGAAAAAGTTTTTTTGCAAATGGTCAGAAGACGGACAATGAAGATAAGTTAAAAAATATCTTTCTTAGACAACAATCCCATTAATTTATATCCATGTTTTAAAAGCTTTCAAATAATTACTCCTCTTATAAAATATTGAAAATGTGGTGAAACGTCATTAAGTACAAAAAGGAAGGCAGAAACAATTTTTTTTATCAAGGATTGTTCAGGCTGCAAGAGAGCAGTATGGTCTGAAACAGTAAACTTCTTGAAACAGTTTTAGCCCGCCGAAGAATTTCGCCAAAAGAAATATACGTTCATTTTGTGGAAGATATAGACTTTAGTGATGAAGCTGCATTTTACATAAACGAAGAAGTAATAATCATAACTTTTGGCAATATGCTCTAAGTTATAACACTCCTAATTTTAATTTTGACTGACTTTATCACTGTGGAAATTAGAATCATTACTCTGATTTTCATATTGTAGCGGTGCCATAGTGAGTCTAGTCTGGTAATTAGGGATCAGTGTAAATTCATCGCAGTAAATTCATCGCGTGGTAAATTCATCGCAGTAAATTCATCGCGGTAAATTCATCGCGTGGTAAATTCATCGCAGTAAATTCATCGCGGTAAATTCATCGCGTGGTAAATTCATCGCGTGGTAAATTCATCGCCTAGTAAATTTATCGCATGGCAAATTCATCGCATGGTAATTTCATCGCAGGTAAATTCATCGCATATAGTAAACCATCGGTGAGATATAACAGGAAGGTAGATAATACTAATAATAAAGAGGTATATAAATAATAGATAATTTAAGAAAAAAAGACATTGTAACGTTATAAATAATATGGTACACAGACAATTGGGCACAGGGAAATTGGGCCGGCTGACAATTGGGCCTAAGACAATTGGGCACCAGGACAATATTGGGCCCACGATAAATGGGCCCCAAAACAATTGAGCCCTGAAAAAAATTGGGCAGAGGACACAATAAAGAAGTTTTACTTTGTTATTACATTGGGTAGTGACAATATTATATTTGAAATATGTTTATATTCTTTAAAATATGTTTATAATTTTTTAATTCGATTGATATATACTTGATAAGGTATATATTAGGAAGAAATCACATTTGGATGTTAATCTCATGTTTCAATGTAATGAAAATCTTTGAAGTATATAAATAAGTCGAATTAAATTGAATCATGTCATGTGGATCCAATTTGTAATATAAATGGTCTGAAAAAATGGTCATAATAGTATTTAGTTTATAAAATTGTTAAATTTGAAAGATTTTCATTACATTGAACTATGATAAATTGAACAGTTGTAGGGATGAACTGAGATTATGAGAATACATTTTGTAATACTAATTTATAAAACTATTTTCTATTGAACACTGACTGCAGTGAACAGGTTTCAACAAATTCACATTAACTTTCAATTGACTTGTATGTTCCAATAATTTCAGCATGTCTTGGTGGGCCACGGCTATCTTTAAATACCCACATTCTTATTTTCTATTATCTTTTCATCTAAAATAGCTACATTCTTATTTTCTATTGGCTACATCCTAACTCATTCACTACGCAGGAGTTCACTATAGTGGTACTGTAACTAGGAAATTTGTTACTTACATGAATTATCTAATAATAATACAAAAAATTATAGTAGTTTAAAAAAAAATAATAGTATTCATTCATAAAATGAATATAATTTATTCTACTAAAAATATATATTTTTCATAACAAGAATATATTTTTCATATTAGGAATTCTTTCTTTTAATGATGCCCAAGACTATATTTTTATGCAAAATTCATATTGTCACATCCCTAGTTATTACAGTAGCAATGGTCATTAATTAAGTTAATACAGTAGACTTTGAAAAAATGGGCAAATAATATATTGGTCTTTGGGCCCAATCGTTCGGGGTCCAATTGTCATGGAGCCCAATTTTCGGTTCAAGAAATAATGTATGGATATGTATGTTGCTAAAGCAAACCGTTAATATTAAAAATGATATTCTATATCGTTACAACTGCACAAAAAATATATCTAAATTAATTTTAATAAGATAAATTGTAATCAATATCTCTTAAATAATTAGAAAAACCTGGTTCCTATTTAATGAGGCAATTATTATGCATATTTTCAAAGAGGTGTAGCATTTACAGTTATGTTGTTGGTCAAACTATGAGTAGCTACCCAAATACGTAATTTGAGAATTAACATAAATTGAAATTAAAGAAAAATATGCATAACAATAAATTAATGCAATTACCCACATAGTAAATATTTTATAGTAATTGTATGATATACATGTGGAAATGATCTAACATTCTATTACTAAAAATCCAATCATTTAAAATAAACTAACAGGACAGATTCGTACAAACAAGTTACCCTAATCCAGCGAAAATAAAGTAAGGTCGGCATAATTATTTACAAAAAGTTTATTTAAGTTTATCAATTTAATTTTAAAATGTACCATGCGATGAATTTACCGCGCGATGAATTTACCATGCGATGAATTTACCGCGCGATGAATTTACCATGCGATGAATTTACCACGCGATGAATTTACCACGCGATGAATTTACCACGCGATGAATTTACCATGCGATGAATTTACCACGCGATGAATTTACCATGCGATGAATTTACCACGCGATGAATTTACCACGCGATGAATTTACCATGCGATGAATTTACGGCGATGAATTTACCGGCGATGAATTTACTGCGATGAATTTACCGGATACCGGTAATTAGATTGATTGAAGAATTCCAGATATTTAATTTATCATTTCTCATAAATAAAACATTTGAATTTTCTAACTGGAGTTGCTTAGTAAGATTGATATTGTTTTAAGATCGTACCGTTCTCTTGCGACCTATTCTCTTGCGAGTATTTTGTTAGAAGAATAATTATCTGAATGCTTTTAAAACCTGGAAATAAATCTGTTTTATTAATGGGTTTGTTGTCTAATAAGGATATTTTGGATGTTTGAACTTACTTCATTGTCCGTCTTCTAACCATTTGCGTAAAGTCATTTTCATCACCCATCAATAAATCGTTATAACAATCACAAAAACTAATAAAATTTTATGAAAATTTAACTGTGAATGGAGAAACGTTCAACAAACAAAACAATACAAGAAATAAAGATTTACCTTCAATATTTATTGAATAATACTATTTTAAACTAGGTTCCATTTTTTTGTGACACTCTGTATAGAGTAGTAAATTTAATGTTATGATAGAATTTATCAATGATAATAATATAATAATAATTAATTGGAAAAAACCTCCAATTCTGCAACTTCCAAGTAACTGGTACCAGTGACCCCACTCCTTTGTACGGCGACAAATCTAAATTTTCTTTGGATTTCAATCGAGACGAGATACCAAGAAGCCAAATTTTCCACTCGATTAGCAATCCTGGCAATCCTGGTGTAGGTTTCAAAGTATCCAGCAGCTTGTAACTCATTACCCAGAAGTATCTGATTTATAAATTGCAAATCATTTTAATATGCTTCTGTTGAATTACCTATATGAGATTGAGATAAAAACTTTTCATTGATTTTCACTCACATCGACATCAAGAAAGCGATTAACGTAGAAGCGGTCAACCCTTGAGATTATTTTGATGAATTTGATCTCGAGGTTCTCTCCCAAGTCTATTAATAGCCAAGGTTTTACACTCGAGGATGTCAATAAGGAGATGTACATCCTTCTGATAGGGTAGATTAAACCATCCACTGCGAATTCGGCCTGGCTGTAATTCAAGAAATACGGTAAAACTTAACTATATTGAAATCCTATATAGTGAATATAGTGTCCTGAGTAGTGATGTAGTCTTTATGAGTCTATAGTGAAAACTTAGGGCATTAGAACAACAGGAAGCTATATTCACTATACAGAATTTCACTATAGAGGAGTTTTACTGTTCATTCTAAAAATAATGGAAGATAATATTGTGAAATATTAAATAAAAACACTATCAATTGGAAATGTCGGTAATTAAGTATTCTCTGTTATATGTATACATCATACATGGGTACACGGAAAACTGCCAGGCAGAAAACTGCCGAAGCAATAAACTGCCAGGCGGATAACTGCCAGTCACTTCCTAGAAATTTAATGACTAAGTCACTAATAACATTTTAATTCATAAAAAAAAACGGTATTCACCATTCGTTAAGCAGTTAGGGGGATATTCACTTTTATTTAGTACGCAAAACAAAAATTTCAGATAAATGTAGACAAATTTATTATAAAAATATATAAAATACACTATAATACAAATATTACAGAAATAAATCAAATACAACATAGAAATTAAAAACTAAAACTTTTCTTTCAAAATATTAAGAGAGGAGACAGAGAAATAATTGTATTAGGGACAGAGTGCAATTTCTTTGTTTACACAAACGCATCTTTACATTATCAGTTCATAAGTGTCTAATTATTATTTTTTATAATTTGGAAATTGAACAAGCCTGTAGGCTTATCATTCGCTTGTACTCATTATAAAACAACTTCGATCGATGTTTTGTGAAATATTTAGAATTTGCAACCCAACATCTACCTTGAAAAAAAATGCGAGTCACTCTGACTCATCGCTTGAGTCAAGGCTGCAAAACTCCAATATTCGAGTCTTTTTTCTCGATCGACTCGACTTTATTCAATCTGAATAAGAATTAGGAGTCAATATGACTCTTGCTTTTGATTAAAATATTAGGATGAGTCAAATTGACTCACATTTCTGAGCTGGTTTTGGGACAAACCGAAAACTCAAATTTTGAGTCAATTTGACTCGTATTTTTCTTTCAGTGATACATAATTATTGAACTGCTATTACCTACCTAATTCTCTGATATTGCATATTAATTAACTAATGATTTTTTACATTTAAATGAAAATTGCAAAATTGAAGGTATTAATGACTTGAAGAATAAAAATTTAAAAGTAATAAATGTTGATTTAACATTCACTTAATTTATAATAAATATATATTATAAATTTTATATAGCTATATAAGATTCTGTATAGATATATATTACATATAAATAACTTCATATGTTTTTAAAATTTACGTGATTTATCAAATTAGTTAGTTAAAAATGGTATTTATATTTTCATTGTGTGTACTGAAGTTTGGTTTACTGTGTGTATAATATATAGTGGCTTTGTTGACATATTATTATCCTTCGAAAATTAAGTATTAAGTAATTACTGTAAAAATGAATGTTCGTTTTTTATAAATTAAAATTTTCTTTTAAAATGAGTTTATAACTAAATAATATTTCAGAAAAGTCATAAAATACATAAATTGCCAGTAAGTGACTGGCAGTTATCCGCCGGGCAGTTTTCGCTTGGCAGTTTTCTGGACACCCATACATATAACCCAAAGCACCATAAATGGTAAAGTTAACATATAAATTGAATGAAATACGATGAAATGCATCCAATGATACCACATCATCACTGTAGGTTAAGAACGGATGGAGGAGATACATTCCTTGCGCAACCTCCTAAAATCACGTTTTATTCCGTATCTCGTTTTCTATGAAGAAAATGTGATTCTAACCACGACCAAATTTTTTTTTTCATTCGATGTTTTATATACCAAATTTCGAAGTTCTATGATGCATAATAAAGAAAAGCTTTGTATATGGAACGATGTCCTCAATGTATAGTTATAGTACTACCACTTTGTCGGAACTCACTGTATGCCTCGAATTAAGTGTAACCAACAATGAAATTATATAGAAAATCTACAGTACCAATTTTGTTGTGACCGGAAAATGACCACCCGGACAACTGCCACCCGGACAATTTATAGGTTTACATTAAGTAAGTTTTATATTTAAACTATGAGATATGATATATGGTACAGTTTGTCTACTAATAAAGTATAGTTATGCACTTATGTATGTTACTATTTTGAAGAAAAAACATATTTCATTTTTCTAACTACAGGGGTTCGATGAATGCATGTAAGAAAAAATGAGGTTCAGGTATACCTTCAAAAAGGTTAAGAATCGATTCTCTAACCTAATTAACCCTTAGCTAATTACTTATTTGGTTTACATTTAATAATGCTTCGAGTTTACCATTAATCTAATCTCTCTATTCTCCATTTTCACAAAAATAAAATGTTGAAATTTGAAATATTTATTTATTGGATAAACTCCAAGTTATCAACCGATTCATATTATCGATCAGATAAGAATATATATATATTTTAAAATTTTATTTAGGTATTTCATAGTTTAAATTTTCAATCCACGAGGAAAGTTCTACACCTGGATAACTAAGTGGGGGAAATTTTTCCTGGGAAATTCCACGGCGGAATACTCCTAGAACCATGAAATCAGATCAAGTGAAGGTAATGTCATTCAAAGAAAATATTCGATCGTATCCTTTTTATCTGAATAAAAAATAACTCTAAAGAATTTGTAGTGACTGCCAGAGCTTCATTCGCCACTTATGTCACGGTCTACGCGTTGTCTGCACTGGAGCGAATTGTAACACATACGGACCGGAGTTACATAACGACCAGCCTTTGACTCACTTAGAGACTCTCCAACTGCTCTCGTTCCTGTAAACACCTCTCCATCCTCGCTCCGCTCTCTAAACCAGACAAACAGCTGACTTCGACCTACAGCCAGCACTGCCCTCTCACTGTGCTTAGTTATCTGAGTGGTCCTGACGAGGAGCCGTACTGCAACTGCTCTGACGTTGCCACTCCAGCGTCAAGAGCTTTACCCGAAATAGCCCATTTCATGTACCTATGTATAACCTTGTGTATGTGATTGATTACTAATAGATCGGCACTATATTACCCTGGTTGTTCCAATTCGTTTGTCCTACCTAGGTGCTCATAGCTCTAACCCTCTGGGCTGTCTAAAACTTGACGGGGAGCGAGTTACTAGAAATTTTATTCAAATGCACTGGCTTCACATTATTCCAATATACTCACTATGTAGAGCCGTTACCACCAGACACTGGATATTCAGACACTGCAATCGCCTTCTTCTTCAGTGAAACATTTCTAAGCCTCCTTGCCTGGTAGAATTTTCCATAGTTGCTTTTCTCTGTTAGATTTCCATAGGCCAGCAAGCATCTCGACTCTAGTTTGAAAAAATACAACATTAATAGGCTCAATATCTAAACTTATATCATAAGGATCACTTAAGTGAATTTTGATTTCTAAAATATTTCAGTTTCACTAACCTTCTAGCATCATCAAAGCCTGACAATTATCTTGATAGCAGAGGACAGCGCATTGAAGATCAAAACTAACAGGAACAACTTCAGCTTTTTCAATCCATGTACCTGGATTCATAGTAGACCACCATTCGTGTCCGTCATCGCCTGCACAAGATGTCCCGGCCAAATCGCACAGCCAATGTCCGTAACAGGTAGAGATGTTGATGAGAATAAAGAGGAGCAACATCGTACTTAACTAGCTTATCAAAGCTTCTTTGAGGATAAACTGAATTATCTTTCAAGACTATACCAAATGGTCATTGGTAACGAATGGTAACCGATAAACATATAATTAACAATTGATTTCTTGTCAATGTCATGCAATTACCCTAAGTGCATCTTCGTTTTTTCACTAGAAACACCCCGTAATGGAGGGTAGTTTAGTGTATTCTACATTAATGGGAATCCTTGCATTGATGGATATCAATGAATTGCTATTATCAATTATGTAATTATCAGGAGACGTTATGTAGCTCTAAAATTAGACATGAATGACTTAACCATCATTCAATACATTAGTGCATAAAGTATGGAGTAATATTTTTTTAATTAATTAATAGTATTTTCAATTTATTATTCTTAATATTATTAAGAAATAAAAAGCTTGCTACAGTATATGCATTATGTACTTCATCTTTTGTTTAATGGAGAAAAGGTGAGTGGAGAGTGGCCCAAACCATCTATTTTTAGACCGATCTATAAAATCACAAATAATAAGCACCCATTTCTTGACAGAGCCATTAAGCTAAGTGAAACATTCGGGTACATGTACACTACAAGGGGTGCAACATTAATGTTGTATGGTATTCGTATGCAGAGACGCTTGGCTCCGCTCTGTTTGTAGTATACACGAACCCTAATGGAACTCAACATAACGATCGATCTTATTAAAACAAAAGATGAGATCAAATCGGTGGTATACAAATTACGGTGACCGGACAACTCGCCGCCGGACAATTCGCCGCGGACAATTCGCCGTGAGGACAACTCGCCGCTAGGACAATTTGCCGCCAAAACAACTCGCCGCGTGATATATGTTTTAACACCGTATACACCATTTATTTATAAACATATTTTAAGTATAAGGTGCGTGTTGTAAATTAATTAAATGTATTTTGCTAAAAATAATTTGCTATTGTAAAGAAAACAAGTTCAGGTGTCTTCTTAATACGTTTAATGACTTATAAAAATAACTTCAGTTTAGAACTATACCTTTTCCAATTGAAGTTCCTCCAAATGAAATAACATTTCATGAAAGTGAAACATAATTTCATCAAAGTGAAATATAACTTCATCAAAGTGAAATAGCATTTCATCAAAGTGAAATAACATTTCATCAAAGTGAAAAAACATTTCATCAAAGTGAAATAACAATTCCTCCAAGTGAACTATCAATTCCTCCAAATGAAATAGCGTTTCCTCCAAATGAAATATCATTTCAGCAGAATAAAAATCGAATCAATACGCAGTCAATTAAATTTATTACGTGAAATATATTTACATGAAATTTATTAACATGATATTTATTTACATGAAATTTATTAACATGATATTTATTTACATGAAATTTATTCACATATAAATTTATTTACATGAAATTTATTCACATATAAATTTATTTACATGAAATTTATTCACATATAAATTTATTTACATAAAATTTATTTACATATAAATTTAGGTTCTAGGGTATATTCCACCCCGCTATATTCAACCCCTGTAAATTCCACCGCGGTATATTCCACCCCAGGTATATTCCACACCCTCTGACAATGCTCATTTGGGTGACAATAGAAATCTAAAGATTTTACTTTTTGATGGCCATTTGTTAAATAATTCGTACCAATGAAAAAATAACTCAGACGATATCCTGAGACATTTAGACAATATTTAATAATAAAATTACAAATATTCTAAATATGGTAGTTTTTTTCAAAGTATACGTGTTGAAAAAGTTAATATTAATACCTTTTTACCATGAAACTGCACATGTGCTCCCACAACAATGGTTGGATGAGGTGTGAAAAGGGTCGACTGGCAGAGACAACACACTCAGTGTTTTCGCTCTTTGCTAATAAGTTGCTGTTTTGGATTCTAAGACCAAATTCCCCGTGATCAAAATCTCTCATTGTGAAAAAAGACAATTACCTCTCAGTCTTGAAACCCTGTGCAATAACCCCCCCCCTCCCCATCAAAAAAATCCTGGTTAAAAAAACATGTAAAAAAGCCTTCGGTCAAAAACCACAACTTTTACAAGAAGTTAAAATTCCAAATGAAATAAATAATCAATAAATACTATATGACATCATATTACAATTAATATCGCTGTTGTGTTGGCGATAGTGTAAAAAATTTGCTTGAGATTGAAAATCTAAATACCTCAACTGATAAATGCGTTTAAACAACCTTTCTTTCTACTGTTTTGTCACATGTGTAGTGAAAAATTTAATTTTTGTGATTAGCCAGCAAAATGTATAATTTGATACAGTGAAAATGCAAGTTACCTAGCATTACATATAATATTAATGAATGACTAATATTAATAAGTTAATAACTAAACAAACCTAACCCGTGAAGTGGGGTGGAATTTACCGGGTTGGAATATACCTAGGGTGGAATATACTGGGGTGGAATATACCGGGGTGGAATATACCTATGATGCGATATACCGGGGTGGAAAATACCGAGGTGGAATATACCAGTCACCATAAATCTATTTACATGAAATTTATTTGCATGAAATTTATTTACATGAAATTTATTTGCATGAAATTTATTTGCATGAAATTTATTTACATGAAATTTATTTACATGAATTTATTTACATGAATTTAATTTCATTTAGTCTTCTTTGCATCAATTAACTACATAATATTTTTTTTATATATATTTAATTTTACATATTTTTCAAGTTTACTTATATACTACCGCATTAATTTTAGCGGCGTATTAATAGTAAAAGAAAAAATATGTAAATAATAATAAATAAAATATATGAAAAATGTATCCAAAATAATTAATTACTAAAAAAATTAATGAAAAATTATGTAACAATTATATGTGAATCTTTTTCATGTAAACAAATTTTATATACATTTTTTTATGTAAATAAATTTCATGTAAATAAATTTTATGTGAATAAATTTCATGTAAATAAATTTCATGTGAATAAATTTCATGTAATTAAATTTCATGTGAGTAAATTTCATGTAAATAAATTTCATGTAAATAAATTTCATGTAAATAAATTTCATGTGAATAAATTTCATGTAAATAAATTTCATGCGAGTAAATTTCATGTAAATAAATTTCATGTAAACAAATTTCATGTGAATAAATTTCATGTAAATAAATTTCATGTGAGTAAATTTCATGTAAATAAATTTCATGTAAATAAATTTCATGTGAATAAATTTCATGTAAATAAATTTCATGTAAATAAATTTCATGTAAATAAATTTCATGTAAATAAATTTCATGTAAATAAATTTCATGTAAATAAATTTCATGTAAATAAATTTCATGTAAATGAATTTCATGTGAATAAATTTCATGTAAATAAATTTCATGTAAATAAATTTCATGTAATTAAATTTCATGTTAATAAATTTCATGTAAATAAATATGTTAATAAATTTCATGTAAATAAATTTCATGTTAATAAATTTCATGTAAATAAATATGTTAATAAATTTCATGTAAATAAATTTCACGTGATAAATTTAATTGACTGCGTATTGATTCGATTTTTATTCTGCTGAAATGATATTTCATTTGGAGGAATTGATAGTTCACTTGGAGGAATTGTTATTTCACTTTGATGAAATGTTTTTTCACTTTGATGAAATGTTATTTCACTTTGATGAAATGTTATTTCACTTTGATGAAATGTTATTTCACTTTGATGAAATGTTATTTCACTTTGATGAAGTTATATTCCACTTTGATGAAATGTTATTTCATTTGGAGGAACTTCAATTGGAAAAGGTATAGTACATTAGTGCAATTAAAGGTTATTTAACTACGAAGTCTTATGCCCTGTACACACTAGGCACTAAAAATTACTAGATGCGGGACATCAGTCACATGCATGGCTGGGCATTAAAAAGTGTTCGATGTGTACTTACACACTAGGCATGAAGTGATGCTGCACAAAAATGAGATGTGTAAAACTTTTCTTTTCTTTGAGTAAAAAGTAAGAAATAGGTAGTAATAAAGAATATTAAATACGTAAGTAGGAACCTAATTTGAGGGATCCTGCCTTGTTTTCATTTAACTAATTCAGCAAAACAATAATATTTATTTTTTACCTCTTTATTTGCATTACTTAAACTAATTAATAATTGATTTAAATAATTTTGTGAGATTTCTTTCCACTGTTTTATAATATAAGACCGTTTTTATTAGCCGCAGACAAGGAAAATCGCGGTGAAACCAAATGAGTTGTCAGATTGCTACTGAAAGTTGCAGCATCAGCCGCCAAAGAATGCCAACTCTCAATACTCTCTTGGACACATAAAGTTGCTTGAGTTGGCACTAAAGCAGCCAGTTTTTAGTGTGTGTTGCGAGATCATTCACTTTTTAGTGCCTAGTGTGTACGGGGCATTAGATTTTTGTGTAAAGGTACGTTTTGCTTGCAGCAATTGTTGCGATCATCGCTCAGCGATGATCGTCCAGCAATAGAAATACATTGAAATATAGCTCCGTGGTAATCGCTTGTTCCAAAACAGTTTCATAGTAATAGCATTGAACTAGTGCTCAGCGATAATCACTAGGCGATGATCGTAATTAACAATCGCTGCATGCAAAACGTACCTTTATAGGTAGGCTAATAAGTTACATTTACTATCACCTCTTTATTTTCCTCTTCTCTTCGTGAGTGCAGTCATCTGTGCTTGTGTTCCTTTTCATATCATTCCTTGGTAAGTGATTACATCCACGAAGTAGCTTTTCTGCATCCATGAGCTTGTCACGGACTGGTGGTTGGTGCCTTTGTTTAAGGAGTCACTTAGCTTTCTGACTTCTTCTTCCTGTCCTTTGTATTTAATTTCCTTTTGACGTCAATTAGAATGCCCTTCGTTTCAAAGCAGACCTTAATTAAATGCTTCTAAATTTATATTAATTAATAGCTCTAATAATTTTTGCGGCCGGAAATAATTTCGCAGATATAACAAAAGAAACTAATTAATTGAAATAATGAAATATGTCAACTAGTGTTTGACGTCAGTCTTGAGAGCGTATTGAAACAAATCATTGTTCAAATTTATAATATTTTTAAATATATGTATGTGATGTATACGCCGACAAAATATAAATCACGCGGCGAGTTGTCCTAGCGGCGAATAGTCCTCACGGCGAATTGTCCGCGGCGACAATTCTAGTTGTCCTAGAACCATAGAAATATCATACTCAGCTACCCAGTGTCAGTTTATACGGATCACATGCCTCTTTTTGGTATTCTGAAAAAGACTACCAAAAATAATTGCATAAATAGATGGTCTATTTTAGCTCAGGAGTATACCATTCTACCTACCAGGTAAGTCAAATTTATTTGCAGACTCCCTCTCTAGATTATCTAAAGTCGAGGAGAACTGTACTGACGTAACCGAGGAACTGGAAGAAAAGTTGGTAAGTTGAATAAATAATATAGAACAGACAGAGCATGACCAAGAAATAACCGAGGGGTTATCATTGCTACTTCCGGTGAAAACTCCATTCAGTGAGGAAGAAGTAAGGAGTTACCAGGAAAAAGACGAAGGTTGCATGGAAATCAAAAGAAAGATAGGTACTATCCAACCAACTCGAAAAAACCATTGCATTAGCTAGCTTTAAAACTCTTAAAGGTCCTCTCCAGGCTCCGGGAAAAAAATGAGTTTATTGCATAATATTATAGAACTAAGGTCTACGATCATAATTCTGCAAACCGCATACAATTCGGTTTGGTATATATTTTATAATTTGTTTTTAAAGTTTTTTAGTACTCTGTGAGCAACAATTGAGCGAATCTCTAATCTGATGCTCGAGAAGAAGATTGTACACTCTTTGTTTTGATTACAAATTTGAATTTTATAAACAAACCATGCGTTTTCGGCCATTATTTTAGATATTAATTGTTTCCTATAGTATATAAACGTTTTTATTATAAGTTCATTCAATTTTATACCTTTACACGAATATTAAATGGATCTATTAAACCTAATACCTAGTTGACGATCAAAACAAATGGTGTACATTCTTCTTCTTCAGGTTGAAAATTTCTTAAATTAGTAAGTCGGGAGTAAAATAGGTTTTGTAGAGTTTTAATTATAAAAATCTTTAAAAGTATATAAAATTAAAAATATGCTACCGAATTCGATGCGGTTTGCAGCAAAATGATAAGAAACATTAGCCTCGTTGAATAAGACAATAAAAATATTTGCTTGGAGGGGACCTTTAATAAAATGTTTTTGTTGTTAGAAAAATAACAAGACAGAAACAGAAGGAAGTTCACATTGTGCCTTATGTACCCGACAGCTTAATGCCAAAAGCAATTAAAACGGTGCATACCGAAACAACGGCTGGTCATAGAGATACCGAACGAAAATTGAAGATATTTATTCGAAACTTCTACAACAGAAACAAAAGCAAGATCCTGAGGGAACTCTGCGACAAATGTGAACTATGTATTAAGGCCAAAGGAATTGCTAAACCAATTCCCATCGGAAAATATCCGATACCGGTTAAACCCTTTCAATCTCTCAGTTCAGATTAATTGGGACCGTTACCTATCACGGAACATGGGAACCGTTATATCATGGAGGTGAGAGACTATACTACCAGATACAGTGTGTTATTACCTTTACCTAATGTTCTGGAAATATATATTTTTCTTTGTGAAGTATCCTGATTCGGTAATTATTTTTTAAATAAATTATTACTAATTTATCTTAGTGTGTGGCCCATTTCTAACCTTTTCTGCTATTTTTTTGTAGGCTTCATTTCAATTTTAAACTAAATTTTTTCGGTCCTCACCAGGTGATGCTTTATTTGGTAATTTTTCGGGAACAGGTAGATAGTCGGCGCAGAAATGATAGGTATAGAATTTAACATTAAAACTTTAAGTTGTTATATAGAAATGTGTGGTTATCAGTTTGGACCTAGTGCCTTTTAAACCTTGTGCTATTATCGATATTGAACAGTTTTTGTGAGTGATTTGCGGGTGAATAATAGCTGAAGTTAGTGTTTTGAATTCCTTCATTTCATTCGTAAAGTTATTTAAATGTGATGATCCTAGTTCTAATATTCCTCTGTTCCCTATAGTCATTAAAAGCAAAGGTACTAAAGAACGTTATTTGGTGATCAATTATATGGTGTACGGTGTACTGAACAAACTGTCAATTGATAGATAAACCCTCTAGGCTCCGAAAATAGGACAGCACTGTAAGTACTGTATAAATAAATTATTCTTGATTAAATGCATTGCTAGTTTTGAATAAACAGGGTGGGGCGTAAGTTTGGAAGCAATTTTTCAAACATTAATATAATTCTTAAAAATAAGTTCCTAAGTAGGTGATATGGTTTGAACTATAGTAGAGACACTACATTATGACGTGGCAGTGTTATTTTTTACAAAAATTTAGTCAATTCAAAAATGTCAGACAAAAGAGAAGTCATTATTGCTCTACACCGTGCCGAGAAGTCAGATTCCGTCATTTCAAAGACTCTCTCAATAGCGAGATAGACTGTTTGGAAGTGTGTGAAGCGTTTTAATGAGAGAGGAGACTTTACTGATCGTCCAAGTGGTAGACCACGCTCACAACGCATCAAACAACTGATAAAATGTGCCCGAGAGAAGATCAGGAGGAACCCGAAAAGGTCAATACGATTATCAGCCAAAACAGCTAATGTGAGTCCCAGAACAATGAGAAGAGTTGTCAAAGAAGACCTAAAGATGTCCTCTTTCACCCTCCAAAAGAGACACTCTGTCAGAAGCTGTAAAGAAAAAGAGATTGGAGAGAAGCAAAGCACTTCTGAGAGAATTGAAGTCTGGCACTGCTGGTGAAATTGTTTGGTCTGATTTCACAGTGGAAATGGCTCACAACCGGAGGAATGACAGAATAATTGGTAAAAGTACAAAAGACATCCCATACAACCAAAAAACTGTCCACAGAACCATGAAACCTGCTTCAGTAATGGTCTGGGCCACCGTTTCAGAAACTTGGAGATCTCCTTTAATTTTTGTGGAACAAGGCGCCAAAATCAATGCTAAATGTTATATTGAGAATATTTTGACGCCAATGTTGGAGTCAGCTAAGGATCACTTCGGTAATGACACTCTATGGACATTTCAGCAAGACGGCGCGACTTCACATACTGCAAATGTCACTCAAAACTGGTGCCATGACCATCTTCCACGGTTTTGGTCCAAAGAAATGTGGCCTCCCTGCTCCCCAGATGTTAATCCTATGGACTTTTCGGTATGGTCCATTCTTGAATCAAAGGCCTGTGGTAAATTCCATCGCAGTGTGGATGATTTAAAGCGTTCGCTCCAGAGATCTTGGAAGGAAATTTCACAAGAACAGTTGCGTGCCGCAGTAGGAGGAGTTCGGAGGAGATTTGAGGCTGTTATTAAAAACAAGGGGACATTTTGAATAAATTTATGATTTTTGAATTCTTAAAACCCTTATGAAATAATACATAACTGTAAATTATTAAATATATTTTTCGTTGGATTTTAATATGCACTTTCATTTGCTTCCAAACTTACGCCCCACCCTGTATAAGGTATATTTTTTATTGTGATGTGTTCCTTATAATTTTATTAACCGGCTCTTCTAGTAATTGATTTGTAGGTCGAACGGAGATAAATTTCATGGTAGTCAAAACCAATTATATTTGGCATTCAATGATTATTTTTTGGTTTTTCTTTTTACATTTTTTTATCTATGCTTAAAATTTACAGTGCGCATTAAGTTCTGTTCATTTTTATAATAGTGGTATTTACGGTTCGGTTTTGGTCTCCCTACAGGTTGAGTAGCGGAGCTGATAGTGTTGACGATCTGATATGTATTTTTGAGGATTAGTTCACCGAGGATGAATTGCAGTACCTACCTATACTGATTGAGCCTATACCTATACTGATTGAGTCTATACCTATACTGATTGAGTCTATACCTATACTGATTGAGTCTATACCTATACTGATTGAGTCTATACCTATACTGATTGAGTCTATACCTATACTGATTGAGTCTATACCTATACTGATTGAGTCTATACCTATACTGATTGAGTCTATACCTATACTGATTGAGTCTATACCTATACTGATTGAGTCTATACCTATACTGATTGAGTCTATACCTATACTGATTGAGTCTATACCTATACTGATTGAGTCTATACCTATACTGATTGAGTCTATACCTATACTGATTGAGTCTATACCTATACTGATTGAGTCTATACCTATACTGATTGAGTCTATACCTATACTGATTGAGTCTATACCTATACTGATTGAGTCTATACCTATACTGATTGAGTCTATACCTATACTGATTGAGTCTATACCTATACTGATTGAGTCTATACCTATACTGATTGAGTCTATACCTATACTGATTGAGTCTATACCTATACTGATTGAGTCTATACCTATACTGATTGAGTCTATACCTATACTGATTGAGTCTATACCTATACTGATTGAGTCTATACCTATACTGATTGAGTCTATACCTATACTGATTGAGTCTATACCTATACTGATTGAGTCTATACCTATACTGATTGAGTCTATACCTATACTGATTGAGTCTATACCTATACTGATTGAGTCTATACCTATACTGATTGAGTCTATACCTATACTGATTGAGTCTATACCTATACTGATTGAGTCTATACCTATACTGATTGAGTCTATACCTATACTGATTGAGTCTATACCTATACTGATTGAGTCTATACCTATACTGATTGAGTCTATACCTATACTGATTGAGTCTATACCTATACTGATTGAGTCTATACCTATACTGATTGAGTCTATACCTATACTGATTGAGTCTATACCTATACTGATTGAGTCTATACCTATACTGATTGAGTCTATACCTATACTGATTGAGTCTATACCTATACTGATTGAGTCTATACCTATACTGATTGAGTCTATACCTATACTGATTGAGTCTATACCTATACTGATTGAGCCTATACTGATTGAGCCTATACTGATTGAGCCTATACTGATTGAGCCTATACTGATTGAGCCTATACTGATTGAGCCTATACCTATACTGATAGAGACCCACCTACCTACCTATACTGAAGTCTGCAGTGGTGGATATCTACAGTGCACTGTGTTTTCAGTACGCAGAGCAGAGTGTCTTTAATGGTTGGAGACTTTATTAATTATTGTTGGTGTTCTTTGGGACTTCCAATCAATTAGTCTTGAATATTTATTAACATGTTTATTTAGGGTATGTTATTGGTAAGACCGTGTGAGAAAACTCACACCAGCTTGCCGTTGTTTCTGTGCGTGTCTTCCTTTTCACAGTAACAACTAACAACTGACTGTGACTGCCTGACATTTTTTTTTGACACTAGACTTTTTTTGTACAGCTATATTGTGTGTAATTTCCTAAATTTTTATGTGCTTCAGTTTCCCATTAATTGGTTCACTACTGGCGTACTTTTAAATTTGTGGTTGATTATAGTTGTTGAGTTTGTGCGTCAGTAGTGCTGTTGAACTTTATTCCGTTCAGAGTTTATAAACATATTTTTGTATATTAAGTTTACCTATATATAGAGTTTAATATTTCCTCTTGTGTAAATATTGCCGTATTCCTGGCTTTATTTTTTGTACTATATTTCCTAAATACACTAACCAATGATGATGGTAGTTTTTCTAATCCGATTGAGAGCTCCTATAATTAATGATTTAATTAGCCAGTTGTTACGTTTTAAATAGTGGAAAAAAACTGAGAACATTAGCTTGAGATTCAGTCGTAGTTTTCACGTTCAGTGCCACTACATTTGTATCTGAGAAATATTAAATTTAATTATTATTATTTTATAGTTCTGTAAACATTTTTATCATTTTCTATTTAGGTATTATTTGAATTTATTATAGATTGAAAATGTTAACCAACGTAAAGTCATTTCATTCTGAGTGCCAGTCTTATCTTCTATTTCAGTTGTATAAAAATCTAAATAGGAAAAATCGTCTAACTAAATTAAAGTAGTATTTTAATGTTAAATAACAAGTATTAAATAAGTAAATCCATGTATTTCTATTTAATTTCCTATTTATTTATTTCAAGTTTCTATTAACTGTTGGAGTTAACCCAAAAAAAAAATGATAACCAGTGAGTTAGTCAGATTGCTGAGGCTTGTATCGAAAGGTTAAAAGAAAACGCTTGTCCTCCTGATACATATTTTATTTTCCTAGTGTTGAGACTTGTGATATTATATACTATACAATGTCATTCAACAGCAATAACGACATCTCAATACCACAATTTTATTATTTAAAGGTCCTCTCCACTCTAAATTTTAAAAATTCTGGTATTGCTTCAAATTTGTAGAGCTAAGGTTATATAACATATAACAGTAAACTGAAAAGAGACCGATCAAGAACTGTGTTCACAATAAATTATATAAGAAATATTCACATTTCGTTTTTTCTCATTCTGAGATTCACAATTTCATTAGAAGAAAAAGCCACTCATACTTGAGTAGGATGTTCGTTCGTATATACATAGCGCATACCTTCAAAATTTCAAATCACAGATCTGCGTTCAAATAGAAAGTGTATAAAAATTAACAGTTCTCAATATTGGAAAATGTTATGATATATGAAAACGATTATTAAGAAATACTTAATTAGGTAATTGAATTCTTTATATGGATCCATTGTCTTAGAACTACACTATTACGATAAATATTAAAGTGAATCTTAGAATACCTACCGTAACTTACGCGGATAAGGCGGATTATGGATACGCTAAGACCGGCCTATCTATGCTAGAGCCTCCATGTATACCTTTAATATTAAAGTTAGGTAACAGTAAATCTGAGGAAGGCAGGGTTTGCACCATAGTTTGAGTCAGCTTTAATTGGTCCATACCTTACTTTACATCTGTGTCTCTGTGTCTGCATGATATGTTGTTAGAAAATAGGTCATTAGAATTAGCCTAAGCCCTAATGCATGCTGTATGATGGGAAATTGAACATCGGTCAAAAATAGTCATATAGATACAAAGTATAATATTAGACCAAAGCTCAATTGACTCAATTCTCCAAATTACAGTACGTTTTAAGTTAATGTACGAATACCTAATGGGAGTGCTGTGGTATCACGCTGAAATGGAAATTCAATCAAATTAATCAAAAAACATTCATTAAGTAGGCAGGTGTCTTTGTCAAGCATTTTTAGTTTGTTACAAAGTAACTCGATTAACACAAAGAACATCTTGAGTGACAATACGGTACCGGTAGCAATGATATCTAATGATATCTATCAATCAGCTTTGTTATTGTTTTGATTTTGTCGGATCGTGTTAGCCTATCGAACAGGAGTGGGAGCTTTTTCTTTGCGTGAAATTCAGAGGTGTAGTAGAAAGAACGGAAAATAATCTTAAATTACATATTATAATAAAACTATAGAACCAAATTTGAAATGGTTTGCAGTTTTATTATCAGTAACATTATTCCTAATGCATAGAGAAATAAAAAAGTTAGAGTGGAGGGGACCTTTAATAAAAAAACATAATTGGAAGTATACCTTCGACAATCTCGATCGAAGCTAAGTGCACCTTTACCAAATTTTGATATATTTAATTGTGCCTACTCTAAAGGCCCCCACACACTACACGATCCGAGCCTTAGCAAACAAGCCGAGCCCCGAGCCAGATCGTGTAGTGTGTGGGGGCCTCGAGCCGAGCCACGAGCCGCGCAATCAGGCTCGTGGTTCGGCTCGTGTTGATCTGTCACTTCCAGATAATTGGCTTGGCTCGTGGCTCGGCTCGTGTTGATCTGTCACTTCCAGATAATTGGCTTGGCTCGTGGCTCGGCTCGGGTAGTGTGTGGGGTTAAAATAGCACGAGCCGAGCCTGCGGTCAGCTGAAGCGCCGTCCAGACGCTCCGACAAATCACTGAGCTTGGAAATACTTTTGCTCGGGCGAACACGGACAACACGAATTATGTAAAAAAAACTTATGTATATTTTTTTCATGTGAATAAATTTCATATAGATAAATAAATAAATTTAATGAAAATAAATTTAATGTAAATAAATTTACATGTAAATAAATTTACATGTAAATAAATTTACATGTAAATAAATTCACATGAAAATAAATTTACATGAAAATAAATTTACATGAAAATAAATTTACATGTAAATAAATTTACATGTAAATAAATTTCCAAAACTT
Organism: Caprella mutica; assembly: GCA_947561585.1. NCBI lineage: Eukaryota > Metazoa > Arthropoda > Malacostraca > Amphipoda > Caprellidae > Caprella > Caprella mutica. Next base: position 138,540 of record CANNZV010000831.1, on the reverse strand, counting down.
TCAAACTAATGCTCGGCTCGTGTAATGTGTGGGCAGGCAGGAAGCCCGAGCCGAGCCAAGTAGACTCGCGCAAGCCAGAGGCCCTGCTGCGGCTCGGCTCGTGGATCGTGTAGTGTGTGGGGGCCTTAAGTGTAAGGGAATTACTTGAAAATATACTATATATACCGTACTACACTATGGTATATCACACAGAGTTCTAACATCTGTTAGTTCTAAGCCTAAGCCTGCTATCGATTATTTCAAGTTTTCTATTGATTACAGTATCGATTTGAATATTCTTACTTTTTATATTATAAATATCAGAATAATTTCTGATTAATTAAACTACCTAAGAAATCCTACCAGTAACACTAAATTGTGATCCAGTGTAAATGAATTCATTCACAGTTTCTTTGGAAAGGCAGCTCAAAGTTATATATGTATATTGAGATTTACTAATATAATTGGGCATAAAAAGAGTAAAAGTTCAGTTGAGCAAAGGTCTTATGGGTTATTTATAATAAACATTTACTATACTTTTAATCCATTGTATAAAAAATTGTACTTCTTCAGCTAATTATAATGATATTTTAGAATAGAATTCAATTAACATTCATTCTTATACATAGAAAGCAACTAGCAGTTTTAGAGGATAGCGCTAGGGTTATGCTGTTCAACTACAAGGTCTTAGATTTTGTGTTAGGTAGGCATTTACTATCACCTCTTCATTTTCCTCTTTTCCACAGTCCCTGGTGTTTATTTTGTGATATTCTTGGTGATTGTATTCACACTGTATCTGTTCTGCACTTTCCTTTTGACTGCCTATTTGATATCCTTTGTATTTATTTTAATGTTGGTAATAAGACACAGAGTGTTAGACTACTCTTGATAATAATCCAAGAACTGAATTTCAAATACTTAAACTGATCTGAATAAAGTGAAATAGAATATATAATATAATCACTCACTGACTAAATCCTTGCTGTTGAATTTCAGTTTTAATAAAATGCAAGCAACAAACGATACCTTCTTTACAAAACTAGTTTGTGCATTATCCAACAACATCAAAACTGTGATTAAATAAGTGATTCGTATGACTATGTGATAGTAGAGAATTATAGATCTATAACTTTAGGTGACGGATATGATAATATGAATAATATTAATTTTAATTAGAGGGCCTTCCTTCTCTCCTCACTCGCAGTCATAATAGAAACTTATGTAATTTCCAGGTATTGTAGTAGTGTGTCCTGTAGCAGCCGATATCTTCTTGATGTAGCAGTACTCCATCTCAGTTGCTGTAAAAGGAAACAAATTAACGTGGTACTGATGAGGCAATATGTTGCCATAGCTAGTTGTCAAAAACTAATTTAGCTGTAGAAATTATCTTACTCATAATGACAAGTTCATCTTTCATACTAATAAATAGAATGTATGAGTCAAAGAAATGTTAGATTGATACCTTTATTGAGCTTAACTAATTGAACTGTTAGAAAACCCGATTGTTGAATTATTTCGAAACCGTACATTATAAATTATAGCGAAAGTTTTGAATAAATGCATATTCATTTATAAATCTCACTATTAACAGTAATTTAAATTTAAACTGTCTACAGTTCGAAATATTAATCTAATTCCAAACAAAATATGATTTTTAATCTACAGTTAAACGGCACTAGGACTTTTCCGTGCCGGATCATTCCCCGCCAGACTTTTCTCCGCCAGGACTATTTCCGCCGGACTTTTCCCCGCCTAGACTTTTTCCCGTCGAATAAAATATTTGTATTTTGGGTTATTAATATATAATTTTGATAAAGCAAACAATTTGCCAAAATAAGACACATTTCATTAACTGACTCAAACAGTAATAAAGTCTTATTTTTATCTTTGATTTCTATATGTGTCCATATTGGTAGTTTTGATTTTAAGACTGTGCTTTTGTAAATTCACATTAAATTCAGGGATGCTACAAAGTACATACATTATGGCAATAGTAAGGGATTGCCAAATGTCGCAAGGTACTCGAAACAGCTACGATTAAATCAGTTTATCCCAGCTCTATAGTTATGCATATCGTGTATTTATTATTTTCATTGCCAACTATTTTAAAAGATACCGATCCAATAACTAATTGTTCTAATTTTAAAATTGTCCCAATTACGAATTGTTCAATATTTTTCTTCACCCGAGCGTTAACAAATTCAATTATATTTTATTAACTTGACAGTAAATATACCTACTACTACAGAATTAAGAATCCAGCTATAGATTTTTTACACCTAATAGTTGCCTAGTGTATTTTTTGTAAGTGTGTAATATGCTTATTTTTTGTATATGCTTTTTTAATATCTATACTTTAAGAACTTACAATGGTTTCACCATTATCATGAAAATACATGAGTTAAAATGTAAAAATCCATAAATCAAATTTTTTCAAGCAGTCAGGATTGAGGACGATTTAGAAATAATGTCGTACATCTTCTTTTAAATTATCCAATGAAAAGTAATTATCGAAGGAGTAACTAATACAAAATGGCTTCAAGGAGTTGGTAGAAAAATTAATCTGTATCGTGATACTGTTTTACTGCTGGTAAAATGATATAACTATTGATTCGTAAAAACAAATAATCGTGTAGTAATAAACTTGTACCTAAATAATTTAAATATACATTTCCTATACAATATTTCAGTATTCAAAACTTTTTATTTTCTTGTAAGTTAATTGAATCGGATCGCTTAATAACTAATAAGGTCATTTGGTAACAGTTTTTGAACTATATTTGGTGATAGAAATAACCATTTAGAATTGGTGAAAATGACAGATAATGATGTAGAACTAGAAATTAATATGATTGAAATAAAATAATTTAATTAATGATTCGTGGTTCCAACAGTCAAGTATCCGGCCATAAAGATTGTATAAATATTCAAATACATTTAGAAACATTTAGCATACAATAAACATTTTGTGCGAGGTGGTAAGCATATCGTAAAAAGACTATAACACTTTAGTGAGTAATGATTAGACTTTACATAATTGGCGGGGGAAAGTCCGGCGGGGAATAGACCAGGCGTAGAATAGTCCGGCGGGGAAAAGTCCGGCTGAGAATAGCCAGGAGGGGAAAAGTCCGTTTCCTAGTTTGAACATACTAACCTTTCTTATGTCCCATAGATCAAAAACATAAAAATGACAAATTAATACTTATTTGCGAGTCGTTATTATAAATATACTAATAATTTAACACTGCGTTTCATTATTTATTTACATGATGGTTACTATAGTGTAAAATTGTTTTTAATTACTCAACTAAGTTGTACAATACATGTTATAGCTGTAATTTAAAAAAGTTCACAACTAGCTACATAACGTTGCCTAATTACCATAGTTTACATTTTTTATCAATATATCATTATTCAATTTATTAATTATAGCAAATAAATTGTTTATATAACAAAATTAGGTATTTGATAAGAAAATATTTATTTGGTTGGGTTAAGATCTGTATTTTTTACTAGACGTCCTACATAAATTATTGTATTATTTTTCTTATATGTTTATCAGGTAAATTAGACTTAGAACAGTATTCTGATTCCCAAATATTAGATATATGCTTATCAAGAACATATTAAAGGAGATTAGCAGTGACATGTATGTATGTATGTATAATAAAAAATGATGTATGTGTATATAATTTTTACTAGAAATAATTTATTGATGATGAATTTACTAATATTTCTAATTAGATTCTTACGGTAAAATCGGCACTGCACTGATCGGCACTCTTCATACTCAGCGCACTTCTGAATCGCATCCCAGTAGTTCATTCTGGCAGAGTAGAGGTCACTGCCGTAGAAGTTCCGGCCCGTAATGGTTGAGAAAGAACATTCTGAAAAGAAATAAAATACTAAGATTTACTATGCAAAATGTTCACTCAGTCATCTTATTCATCATAACTAGAAATTATTACGAAATAGAGTCAAATACCAAATGAAAATATCGATAATTTACCAACATAAATAAGATTAAATGTCATTCAGAGGTAATACTTGTTTTTCCAGCGTTGTACTTTTCCAAGATCCATGAATTTGACAAGCAGACATATCTAGAGTGGTCGTAGTCAGGACTTCTGTTCGGGCTGTCAGGGTACAGCTGTGGGATGGGGTAGGGGGTGCAGATGCTGGGGGAAGAACAGGGGGAACTGCCGCAAGGATCCTATGGAGGATAGTGAATTTTAGTGAATTGAAATATTATTCTATTATTTGACGTTATAATTATGGAGAAGCCTGCTGGCTTTTCATCTAATTATCTTTTCTCATATTTTAAGATAAAATAGAATGCATCTTAATTATTAATAAAGAAGTTCAACAATAAAATGACGGATTTTGGTTGAAAGGACCAATAAAAATAAATATGGCTTTGGTGGGATTCAACTGGTTCCTAAAAATATAGAAGTTCGCAGGACTACCTAAATTACCGGTCCCCGGGTTATATTTTTCTAATTTTTGTGTAGCAACATTCTGCGCTTTAGCAAAAAAAGGATGGTGGTGTCAGACCCATATAGCAGTTGGTAATAATACCTTGCAGAGTTTGACGGCCTAGGTTGGTGCGCGCACTCTCCCTGAGATCACTGTTTGGGTCACTGGTGAACCTTTTGGACAGGCTATGTTTGCTCTTGGAATAGACGAAGTGGCTTGCAAGGTTGAGACAGTTTAATGTTTGGTGATACACACTGTGTTCCATCAGAAATTTCATTTTTAAATTGCGATTTAGAAGCACTTAAAATCCGTCAACTGCCATCATAGATACATCAGGATACAGTAACATAGGGTATGGTAATCAGCTGATCGAATCTAGTTTGACGTGACCACCGTGTGACTGGAAATGGCGACTCTGACCACACTTTGAAACATGAGAAAACCTACTTAAACTTAGTCACTTCTAAATTTAATTTTTTCTTATCAATTACTAACTAGGCATTGATTAAACTGTATTTCCATTATTTTCTTACTTAACTATTATCCATATAGGAACTACAATAGAGCAGTTAACTAGCACTCGTTTAGGCTCCTAGATAGCATATGTTCAAGACCCTATTTCTTATAGATAAGTTAAAGAAATGAACAATAAAAACACACCTGAATTATATCTATATATTCAACATTGAGGTTCAATCGCCATTTTCGCTTTTCTTTTGCACGAAACCCTTATAAAATGACTTCAAACTTCTCGATATTAACATTCGAATATGAGGAATTATGAGCCGCTCGGTCACAAACAAGAAATGTGTTGTTGTGGTGACGTCATATTTTTGTGTCGTCTACTAGGTACTATACCCGTTTATGTTCCTGTACCCTGTAGATACATCACATAAAAAAAAATAGATTTTTATGATTATTAAACATTTATTGTTCTATATCATATGAGGCACATCACCCGCTCAAGCCTGAAAACAGAACGACAATAGCTTCAGAATATTCATGCAAATTTTCTTAAGTCTACTGATTATATCTTTGAGCGAAGCTTTGAACACATTGTATAAGAGACTCAGTGGAATCTGGTATTTCCCTATATAACTAGAGTGTGTAAAGCGGCCCAGAAGTAAAAGTCCAAAGGGTTGAGATCTGAACTGTGTGGTGTCATAGGATTTTCCTTATTTCTGTTAATGACTCGACTTCGAAACTTTCCATCGAGTTATTTTAGAGCTGCATTTGTGCTATGTGGTGGAGCACCGTAATGCATCCACCAAAGTGAAGAATCAGTAGTAGCTTGGCCTAATAGTATCCTGGTGCAATCTGAGGTATGAAACACCATTGTGCTGGAAAGTAACTATCATCGTCGAGGAATGCATGAATGATTGGAACAATTCCATTAATAATGGTAACGAAAGTATTACCTCAAAATCATACCTATCATTTATTTCGCAGATATTTCGAAGTTTTTCATTTGTCCACTCTCCGTCATTTCATTGAAGTGGTTTTTGATGGAGACAATAGAACTTCTCGTCAGACCAAACGATTATATCGATAATGTTGGATAGTTTCTGGAAGCCACTGAAAAAACTGCCTTCTCTGTGCTTTGAGGACATCAGTTAAAGGTTGAACTGATCGGTTGGTGATAAAAACAGAAAAGAAGTGCATGTCTGACGATTCTTCACAACGTGGTTTTGGTGGGTGAAATTTGCTGAGAAGCTTTTTATGAGAGAGCAACTGGGTGTTTCTACAAAGAAAGTCTTCACCTCCTGAATCACCGTTTATTTTTATTTTGGTTATTTTTTCATTTGATTTTTAAAAATTACAAACTGTTGTGAACTTTTTCTGGTGATAAAATTTAGTCACCTTTCAAATGATCTTGAAGTGAAGGATGCATTCTTGACGTACTGTTGAAGGAGAATGTGTTTTGCAAAACAGCAAGACTTTCCATTTCTGTTCAAGTTCATAAAACATTTTTGAGGTTGAAAATGGTGAAGATCTGGCGAATTTTTATAGGGTGATAAATACACACTCTTAAAGATGACGCTTCTGATAGAACACAATGTACACCGGGGACAGTTTTGGGGAATGTTATAATCTTTATAGATGGGTCACGTGCCATTGGTTTGGAAGTTAATAGCGCAACGCGTGAGCTGACCATAGAGCTCACATAGAGCTCATAGAGATCGTTGCTCTTTGTTGGGAGCGCTTTTAAATAAAATTACCTTCCTGCGGATATTTTAAGGAGGAAAAATTATCTAGACCTCATAGTCTGTCGGGTGCGCGGGTGGTCGATAACCATCAAGCCTTCGTTTTATTGAGAAATGTTTTGTCCTGTCCACAGCAGCAATATTTTCTGCGGGCTTCTCCAGTTTAAAAAATGAAGTCGATCGTAGCTGTTTTGATGAATTACTTAGGTCTGTCGTTGCCAGTGTGACCAATGTAGAGATGTGGAGTCCTTCTTGGGTTCAGGCAACTTAGTCTGTTGAGTTTGGTGAGCTTGGCAGTAAGAAACATTGTCCTACCTGCTTTTGTATCTTCAATGTATTCTGTGGGTGATTGTGTTTAAGTCATTCATTCTAATAATTAATGTGATCATTACCGGAGAACTTACGGATACTGTTGAAACATGGGAGCGATGTTTACATGCTGATCTACCGTTAAAAATTTATGACAACAGTCAAGAAGAATGGGATACACTTCTGGTTCATTCATTATTAGAGAGTTTAGAGCTGACCAGGTGGTGATGGCACGACTCGTAAGGAAACTGGAGTGCGGTTGATTGCGATGCCCATACCGTTATTAGTTACATAGCTTACTCCTGAGGAATTAAGGGTAGCCATTGCTCTAAGCGTTGGTGTTAGAGTTTGTGAACCTCATTCTTATTACTGTGGTAGTGGAATGTATCTCAAAGAATTGCATGTCCTGTCTTGTAGGTACTGTTCTAGGCGTCAAACAATGCGTACGGAAAATGAATGATTTGACAGTACTCCAATTCAGTGCTTGAGATTCATGGCCTAGACAGAGATATTGTTAAGCTCTTAGTTGGTATTCTGTGATTTCCCATAGGAATGGGAAGAGTCTGGTTTTAGACTGCAACATTTGTCGAGATGCACCTAAATGTATCCTCATCTGAGGCCAGATCAGGTGGGGATACGGAGAACCTTAAACGTCATAAATACTCCGCGCACTTGTTTATTTATGTGTTACAACTGCCATCCCTTGTAAAGAAAAATGAGCCTTTATAGACAATAATTGGCGCTATAGGTTTTAATTCACTCGGGGATTGAACCTTTGACAGACAGTTTTTTACATAAGAAAATTACTGGCCATTTTAACAGCTTTACTTGTACATAGACTGGCCGTCGTAACAGCTTTACCTGTATAGGATGATAATCTGAGACAAATTTTACATTAAGAGAATCCAATTACAATGAATCACAGGACTCTACCTAATCACCGTACACTACACAATCACTGGACACTACCTTATAATATCGGATACTATCACCGGTGGTGTGCGGAAAGTAATAATAATGGTAGACATTTTAATACAGGGTGTTTACACTTCTTCCTTAGAAACTATTTGGAAATAGAACAACTTCAGTTACATTTGATCTCATCGAAGTTTTCACTCTGAATATTCGTTCTTTGCTTGTTCATTGCATGGTTAAGGCCCGCTTTACACTTGCATTTTTAACAGCGCAGAAAAAAGCTCTTCTTAAAATGTGTTCACACATGCGATTTTTTATCGCTGAAGTAAAAATTTAATGTGATTTTTCTATCATCGATAAAAAAAAACGCAAGTGTAAACACATTTTAAGAGGAGCCTTTTTCCGCGGTGTTAAAAATCCAAGTGTGAAACGGGTCTTAACAAGCGAAGAACGCATATTCGATCATAGTGAAAACTTCAATGGGATCAAAAATGTAACTGAAGTTTGTATAATTTCCAAATAGTTTCCAAGGTTTAAACACCTTGTATTATATTGTTTACCATTATATTTTTTTTTCTTTTTATTCACTGCCTTTTTGTAAGTAAAATCACAGAGTTAGCTCTAAGAATAACCTTCGCGCAATGACAAAAATAATCACCTTCACTCTTTGTTTACCTGTTCATAAAGTATGTCCACCAGTTCAAATTTGTTTTACCTGTTAGTTAATAGTAAAATAAGAGGCGGAGAAAAAGAGACCAATTTACAGTTTTTTTGTATATTGGCTAACAATTTACAAGTATTTGAAAAAGCGGAAACATTTTTGTGGCCCTTACTGTAATTACCATCCGATACCCAATTATCGCTCACCCAATTACCAGCTAGTCACAGCACCTGACACTTCTCAACATCGGACAGTAAGACACTTGAATAGATCGATGGAAGTGCTCTAAAGCTGGCTTAACGTCTTCTTAAAGTTCAAGCATTGATCATTCTGATACATAGCTGTTAATTATATATCATATCGTAATTGTGTCTGAATCTTTATTGCAATTTTCAAATTCAATTTCTGTTATTGATTCACTTTTGTACATTCTTTCTTTTTAGTAACAACAATCGAAAAATAATTTAAGGTATATATTTTTTTCTTTAATATCATTCAACCTCAGGTATATGTGATTTCATTAGTCGATGTTTTAATTGATTACATCCTTTAATTACAGTAGTATTTGTCACAGAAATGAAAGATATAAATGGTAAGTTAGCTTTGGTTAATTTACCGTTATTTTCATATAGAGAATCCATCCCTGACTAACTGAAGTGGAAGTGATCTCAGCAGTCAACAACTCGCATGATCTTGATTCACCTGGGAAGAAAGGGAGAAATCATCTTAATGATGTCAAGTAATTGAAAGGGATTTCTTCATTTGAAATAATGTCATGGGCTTAAAATTCAATCCTCATCACCCTTAGAACAAAAAAAGATTAATTAAAAAATAATGTTTTAATCAGTTTAAATCAGAGAGATAGAGCTCTGTTTCTTTAACGTTAACGGTAAGTCGATTTATATATATGAGCAATAATTAATCGAATTTAAGAGATACATATATATAATTCTAACAAATGAACGATATCTATAATAATAATTATGAATATTGCACGATGGCTTACTTAATTATGTAATTATAAACCACTTAATTATATAATTATATGCTTACTTAATTATAATTAGGTAAGCCATGGATGAAACAAAAAATATAGGTACCATACAAGAAAAAAAAATGAATTTAAATAAAACAGAGGAATAATAAGAAAATGCTTCAACAGAACCATTTTGAAGTAGTATATTCAGAACCTAAGTATAACATATCAAATTTAGAAATGATTCCTTTTTGCATTGATCATTTTAGCAACACGAATTGTTACTGAAGCAGAAGAAAGCCGTATTACTTCTTCTTCCAACTTCCGAAAATTAACGAATGGCTGCCTTCTAGGATTCCAAATTGGAGTAGGAACAAGCTGTAACTCCACTTTCCAAAATGGACCTAACTGCGAAGTCTATGAGCTTGATGTCAAGACTTGAGGGTGGCCAAAATAGATTGTCCTAAAATCCCTCGAAGTTGTCTATTGCACCACCTTTGAGTTACACTCAGCGTACGGGCTGGCGCTTCGACTTTAGTGAAGATGAAATTGGTTCAAAATTATTCAAAAAAACTAAGGAAGGTCCTTTCCTGCAATGAATATTCAGATTAACATGCATGATTACTTTGTTTCCTTCATCGATAACGATCAAAGGATATTTGGTCCCATATGATGCAACAGTAGCCCATACTATGACCGGCATGGCGGAAGCGGCTTCTGGCGTCTCAAGAACTCTTTACATTATTTATAATCTTGTTATTCGCATAACTGAAAAAGTGTTCAACCAAATTGCCTGAAATTTGGTGAAACGATTGATCAATGTTCAGTGACCTGCTGGTAGAATTTGAAGAGTGACACGGTCAAAGATCAAGGTCATGGTCATTTGTAACTCAAAAAGTATTGAACCATATTGCATGAAACTTGGTGAGACGATTGGTCACTATCCAGTCACCAGTTTATTAGATTTTGGTAGCAAATGGATAAGCGGCAGCGAAGGTATGCGCTCTACCGAGTGCACGTATTCTAGTTCTATGATATTATGTATAATGAACTAATTTTTCCTGGAACCTGGAGATGACCTTCAAATAAATTTTTCTTGTCTTTTCGATAATGTACTTTTTTCGAGCGATTTAATATTTTCAGTAATACTGGTTTCTTTCAGGCCCCGTACCCATGGGTGGTCCAAATATATACACCACAGAGTGGCCCAATAAGCAACTCATTATATTTTTCATCCCAAAATCAAATCTTTTTCTATATTCTTCAGGTGATGTAGACAGCAGGCTTGGGAGATTCTTTTGACATCAACATGGATCACACTTGACGGTGTACTACGCAGTAACGGATAAAAATCACCGAATGGCGAATAGTACTTTGGAACAAACCTGTTGCAATGCAGAAGAGTTTTTGACGGGACCAATGTTCATGATAGAAGGATAATTCAACGTTTGGTTGCCAAATTTTGGGTGACAAGGCAGGAAGTGTGGTATACACCCATAAAGAGCTCAATGTCATTTCGGAGATTCGTCAGAACTGAAGTTCACCACATTGATGTCAAAAGAAGAATATCCCAAGCCTGCTCTACATCTTCAGAAAAATAATGAAAGAATTTGTAAAATACAACTTTGGGATGAAAAAAAGGGCATTTTTTAACTATCCATATGTAACAATAAAAATATTATAATGCTTCATTATTTAATGCAGGAGATTTTGATAACCGATTAGATATTGGTACCTAGATATGGATAGCTGATTAGGGGAAGATGGTCATCATTGGGACACTGTGAACAATGGGACATGCCGAATAACTTCTTTATTTGAGGGTAATTTTTAACAACATCTTAGTGGTAAATCAGGCATACTTCAGTGCATTCACTCGCATTGCCTTCAGCGGTTGGAATGCAGTCTGCTCTGTGTAAAAGCAAAAAATGTGTTTTAGAGGTGGGAAAACTAATATATTAATTTCAGATACAATAACGTGAACTATAGCTTCTTACTCTTATGTAAGGGGAATGAATCCACGGAAAATATGGAGAATAGTTATAACACTGTATAATAAGATTTATAATTAGGAAGGATCTAAATCTGACGGATAAATAGAACTGTAGCTTCTGTGTTTCTTGTAGACTTGTAGAAGCAGAACTTCCAGCTAAAGTGGGACTTTCAACAATGACCTAGAATTTTAGCAATCTGAGGTCATCACAAAGCACAGCATATAAAACAAATTTTACATATAATAAAATAAAAAGACGCAGCATGATTGCAACGGATACACCAGGGAAAGAAGAGCTTTTTGCCGCTGCCACTTAAAAGATAAGTCATACGAAATCACGTCGTACTGTATCCGTAAATGGCCTGTTAACTCTTTTTCTTGGTCTGGTACAGAAATCTTAATCTAACTGATCAATTCGTCAGAAGAAGTGGACAAAGATATGCTCCTTTGATGAACTCAAACCTCTACGGAACACGTTGGAAATGAAGGTTTATGTTCTTGTAGAGTTTTATGCGACTTCTAAAACGTACTCTGATGGTGTAATTCACTAAGCCAAAGGATGAAAAAGATGAATACGAAATATTGATGTTAGGCGAAGATTCAAGTGCAATGAGTCTCATTTTTCAAATGTACCTGACATGGCATCGGTGAAGCTAGAGGACATTAAACTGATATTACATGAACCAACTGAATGTGGGACAACCGAAAGAGATAATTCGAACTTGAAATTCGACCATAACCCCAACAATATAAAAGTTTGATAAACTGTCACATTGTTCACCAGTACTGGTATATAGTGGGACAACTCTTTTAAAGAAAATTCTAGTCAACAGAATATGTGATAGCATTTTAGTTAGTTTTATTGTATAAATAAATATCTGTATTACACGTGATTTTTTTTGTTTTTCATATTTTGCCAATAGGAAAGAGAATATCTATCTTTTTGTGTTTTTTGTCCCATTGTTGACCATCTTTCCCTATATATTGATAGCTTAGTAGATGTTGATATCTAATTAGATATTGATAGCTAAATAGATATTGAAGAGTAGGTCAAGGTAGCTTATATCAGGTACACTGATCGGTGATCATTATCGAGCAAAACACCATAAATATCTTTCAAGGTTTGCATTGCTAAAGTGATAATTTTCAATGAGTTTCCTACTTTCATAGGTCTTTAATACTTCATAAAAAGCTATAACTAAATTGTATTTAAAGTAGTACATCCAAAAAGAGACTAAGCAGCTTGTTGTTGTTTTGTGTATGTAGGTTTATTTTATTGTTGGTTCCTGTTATTGTTTTTCAGAGTGTGTGTATTTGTTTTGTGGTCCTACTGATCGTCGTAGTTTTTCCATAAGGATTCTTTGTGTTTCTGTATCTGCATGTCAATGTTTTTGTTTAGTTCGGTTAATTGGGGATCAGTGGGATTTAGTTTGCGTGTTTTGTTTCTGTGTTCTATGTTGTCCCTAACGTGTTCTGGTAGTAGTTTTAGGCTGTTGTATTATTTGCCATTGGGAATGTTTCTTCTGTCAGATTGTATTATGGCATTAATGAGTGTTCTGTTAGCGGCGTGTATGTTTGTAGGTATTTCTGTGTCTTGTAGTGTTTTCTATGTCTAGTGTATATGGCTGCCAGCTTTCTTTGTGATACTATGTGTATACTAAAGAATAAATATCTTTATTTGTCACATCATGAAAAGGTAATATGGTTACAGACTTCTAATAACTAAATGAATTAATTGTACTGAATTTCTATTACTAAATTGGACGATTATTTACATTTCACTGGTGTTTCAGAATTAAGATGACGTACTGTTTCTTATACAGGTATACATATGCGTTAAAATTCGTAAAGTCTTTTTCGATTTCAAAGACTGCACTTCAAAGGTGAAAAATAAGTAAATGTTACTGTTCCATTTAATTCCCCTTATTATGAATTATATTTTCAGGCTTGAAATAAAATGTATTACAAGCGTCATGTGTCTGTTCTTGTGAAATTACTTCTCATTCCACTTGCAAATTTGAAATTAGGAACTCGTGAGAATTGTGAGGAGTAGCTTACCTTTGTCCTCAAAAAAAATTGACCAGAAGTCTAGCGGATAAAGGTCTGAACTCCTTGCTGGTCAGACATCTTTGGGTGAAGTAGTTTTGATACAACTTTAGTCCACATCCTTTGTTTACAGTTTTTTCTTGGTTTATTAGGTTTAACCTAATCATTCACAATATAAAGAGTTGACCGATTCTTTATAAACTACTTTACAGTTGATGAATGTGTTTAGATCACCTTCTTTATGGAACTTGATAACTATATTCCTATCTATCTAAAGCCATGATACACAAATTATAAATTTGAAATGTATGTAAATAAAACGAGAAAATTATGACACTTTATTCCTTCAAGTTATCATACGATTTATAAAATCAAACATCGATTTGGAATGATTTGTCTGATACGGAAAATTGATTGTCTGAACTCTGAAAAACATTGTTCTTTACATAAAATCCAATTACTTAAGAATGTTATTTTATCTACATTGTCTAAAAGTAGCCTGTTTGCTCTAAAATCTAAATCAACGAACACTTTTTGAGAATTATCTGCATAATTGAAAATTGTTATATTTTCTGATCTACTCACCGTTATACTGCAGTAAGAGGCACTCATCTCTGTTGCCGCAGATATCGACGCAGTCGAAGAGAGATTTACCCATGTAAGTGTAATCAGCAACTCGACTTGACTTCACATTTAGACCTAATAATGTTGAAAAAGGAATTAAAGAATGGATTGAGTTACTTCTTTCTTTAAATTGCAAGACTGGTATATGATTTGTTATATACAAAATTAGTTGATTTAAGGTAAATCAAGCCGGTTAATAAGCAAGTTACTTGCCTCGCATGCTAGCTAAGTTGGTGACAGCAACGATAGCAGAAGAAGATCTGATCTTTTGGGAAATAAAAAGCAGCCACAGTCCTCCGTAGAGACGATTAAAAGAAAGGAATATCATTCTTTATTTCACTGTCTGAAAACTTCACTGTCTGAAAATGTAATATAATACATAAAGGCCTCTTACTGTTAACTTAACTACTATTTATTAATTTTAAACCAATGAAAATATATGCACGTATGCTGATAAAAATTTGTTTTTTTCAGACAGATTCATAAACTGAGACGATTGTTCTTCAAGAGAAAGTGATTAAAAAAAAAGGATACCGGGTTTTTGGATGGTAATATTTTCCGAACTATAAGAGTCACTTTATTAATGTTTTATGGCATCTTGAAGATAATCTTTTTCTCTATTAGTTGATAAATTCATTTAAATTTGTGACATCGAACAATGGTGTGACATCAATTGCAATACAGTTGGTCAGAAATCAAATCCCGCAGAAAAAAAGTTTATAAAATGGAACGAATCTCTTTACAATATTCCTTTCAAACCACAATAAAATACATGACCATTGAAGTAAAATTTATACCGTTAACAAGTTTGAAAAAATATTATTCCATTATTTAATTTGAATCTCCATGTCCTTTCGTCATTCAATTATGAAATAAGAATGCGCAGAGAGAAGTCATCAGTGTAGGTTGCATTGTGCGGAAACAGTGTTATTATTGGACACACTTTTTGGATGGGAAATCTGAACGGAGAAAATATTTAGATATGCTTAGTGATTCGATTGTTCCACATCTAAGAGAGGAATTTGGTGAAATATTCAACCGTCAATTGTGGCCCAAGATGTGAGCTCCTGCCCATCGCCGCATTATCATTCGTGATCTTCTCAGTGATGTATTCCGTCAACGATTGAGAGAAATTGGACAAGATACTGAGTGGCCCCAAGATTTAACTCCATGTTAATTCTTAACTTGGGGTTACATAAGGAATAATTTATTTACCAAAGCTCCACGAAATATTCATGAAGAACAACATAATTACAGACTTTGAAGAACTAAGGAAAAATCGAAAGATTATCAGCAGGTTGTACGAGCAAGGAGAACAAGAGCAGAAATTTGCACCGATAGAAATGGAGGGTACATGAAAATAATGGAGATTAATACTAATAATGGAATAATATTTTTTTGAACTTGTTAACGGTATAAACTTTACTTGAATAGTCATGTATTTTATTGTGGTTTAAAAGGAATATTGTAAAGAGATTTGTCATATTTTATAAACTTTTTTCTGCGGGATTTGATTTTTGACCAACTTTATTGAAATTGATGTCACACCATTGTTCGATATCAAAAATAAAAATGAATTTATCAATTAAAAGAAAAAAAGATTATCTTCAAGATGCCATAAAGCATTAAAAAGTGACTCGTATAGTTCGGAAAATATTATCATCCAAAAACTCGGTTGCCTTTTTTTTAACAACCCTGTAATGTAATTACTTCCTATGAAATAATATTTAAAAGATTCAGTGTCCATAATCATCCCATTTTGAATTTGAAAATAACTTATTTGATTGAAACTCAAAAATACAATTATATTGCTCACCAACACATTCTTGGAACTAGTTATAACAAGAGCAACTACCTTCATGTTATGATCACTGTACTCAGTCAATACATTTGTGTATGTCACCAAGGCTTTGGAAAGTACCTAGAGCTGTTTTAGAGCAACTCTTTTTTAATGGTTCAAGATAACACATCGAGTAAAATTATTTATGGAACTTTACCAACTAAATTAGTCTAAAATAAAGCAGGTAAATCATACCTTCACTTTATGGAATCATATATAGATGAAAGAAAAATATAGCTATACAGAAAGTACAGAAACTATGTAGAAGTTCAGTTATAATAACTATATGCACAGTTTTAGAAAATTAGTATTTCTAAATAGTCATTCGTGGAAACTTATGAAATCATTTCAATGTCCCCTTCAAGCATTTTTTGAGGCTAATTTTTCTTGTCATTTTGTTGCAAACCACAAAAAATTTTATAACTTATTTTTAATTTTAAATGCTTTTAAAGATTTTTAAAATTAAAACTCAACCATATTTATTTTACTTCCGACTTGCTAATTTTCAGTCTGAAGAAAAAGAATGTACACCGTTTGTTTTTAATGTTAACTAGGTAGGTATAATCAATCCAATATTAAATATTCCTATAAAGGTATGACACTAGAAAAACATATTATGGAAACGCTTGTATACTTCAGGAAATAATTAAAATCTATCTTAAGCCAAGACCGAGAACACATTGTATGTTTATTGATAAAATTCAAATTTGCAATCAAAACAAAGAGTGTACATACATTCCTTTTCGTCGTCTGCCGAGGCGGAAAACTGCCAGTCACTTACTGGAAACTTAATGACTGTAGTCATTAATATCATTTTTATTTATAAAAAATGACGTTCACCCTTCGTTAAGGAGTTAGGGAGACATTCATTTTTACTTAGTATACAAAATAAAATTAAAAGTTAAATGTAGACAAATTTATCAGATAAATATATATAATACATTATCATATAAATAGTACAGAAATAAATTAAATACAATATGGAAATTAAAAACTAAAACCTTTCTTAGATAATACTAAGAGAAGAAACAAATAAATAATTAATTGTATTAGGGACAGAGTGCAATATATTTGTCTACACAACACATCTTATATATCAGTTCATAACAGGTTAGGATTGCATATTAATTAATAATACTTTTTACATATAAATGAAAATTGCAAAAATGAAGGTGTTAATGACATGGAGAATAAAAATGTAAATGAAATTAATATAAAACATGCACATAAGTTGATTTAACATTCACTTAATCTATAGTATATAATATATATATCATAAATCATATATATGCCTGTATAGATATTTATATACGTAAATTATCATGTGACTTAACAAATAAGTGGAAAATGGTAATGTGTTTAATAAAGTAGCTTGAATGTCCACTTAACGATAAGGGCTAACGCCGTTTTTATAAATTCAAATATTCTTACAGTGTTATTATAACTAAATAATATTTCAGAAAAGTATAAAAAAAATATAAATTGCCAGTAAGTGACTGGCAGTTTTCCGCCTCGGCAGTTTTCCGCTTCGGCAGTTTTCCGGACACCCATTTCGTCAGCGTCAGATTAGGTTTTCGTATTCAATTGTTGTAGCTACACAGAGTATTAAAAACTTTAGAAAATATATACTGAACAGAATTAAATAATGATCCTAGGCCTTAGTTCTATAATATTATATAATAAACCCATTTTTTCACGGAGCCTGGAGAGAATCTTTAAATGCAAGAAGAGGCAATATTAGCAATCGTTTAAATATAGAGTTATTCGCATGTTTTTGGAATAACAGTTTAAATATAAATTTAAAGAAATTTTTCCTTTCAAAGCACGAAGACATTTCTACTCATTGTTTACAAGTTTCAGTACGTGTTAAATAGTCTTGTGATACAGAATAGTGTCTCTAAATAATAACACGTACGTGTAGTGTATGAAATTTAGTACTGCGAAATAGATTCTCATTGCAAAGTAGCTTTGATGATATGAGCCGGAACTTTACTCGATAATGATATATCTCACTAATTGACTACTCGTGTATTCATGACATAGATTACTGCACATGAAACTTCAATACATCACATTTAATAAATAAGAGGTGCACATTATATTTTAACGTTTTTATTTCATTTTGAACCGTTTTCCTGTATAATTAATTAATTTATTTCTTTATTCATTTACACTTCATTCGTGATACGAATAGCTCATATAAAATAAAAAGGGTCTAGGACATTTCGTCCACAGACATTTCATCCACGGACATTACGTCCACGGATAATTCGTCCACGAACATTTCGTCCAACGGACATTTCGTCCACGGACAATTCGTCCACGAATTGCTCTATTTTCTATTTTAAAGTGTATATGTGTTATATTTCACAATATTTTTCTCTCTATTATATTAATAGCCAGTTATTATTATAGTGGATTATTCCCAACCATTTCATATGAACACATAAAAAAATGTTTACCTATCGTTTGCAGTTATGAAATTAGACATGATGAACGGTTTTACTGTATCTTTTAATTATATACCTCCTTTAATATTTTGCATTAGTTAATGAGTTATGAGTATTTAAAATATGGAACTAAAATAACAGTGCACTAACAAGACTAAATGTTCGGAAAGGTAAGAAAGAGAATGAAATAATTACAATAGAGGTAAATATTAATGATATATATGGTTTTATTATGAGTTTGAAAATATGGAACAGTCTGATAGCATGGACGTTTTTACGTTTATATAAATAAAGGCAACACTAAAAAGTATCAATATCTACCTAATTAACTCTTTTATAACATAATTCATTATCAATCACTTTGTTAGTAGTATATATTATGTACTATCAGAGAAAAGAGTCTCCGCATGATGTGTATACAACTATACATACTGTATATCTCGCATCACAGTTTCCTAATTTTCTATTATTTTCAAATCTTACATATTTGTCGTCGAATACACAAACCAAATTTAAAATATCTACAAGCATTACAAATTTACAATTAGTATCGTTAATTTTGGAAATAAAAAAATTGGTAAAATGTCCTAAAATCATTAGGAACGGATACACTTCTCTTCGACTGTACAAGTATCATGTATGTATTTTATTTAATCACTGTTAAAAATATTGTGTCATGAAAAACTAAATTCTGTACCAATATTGCTTCTAATAACCTAATCCGAGTAATAATATTGGTGTTCATTGTAATTATTCTTATTATGTTATTTTCAATGCTCATATACTCTAATAACTTCGAGACATGCCTCGTTATTATTACAGATTTTATTAGACCAATGTGAAATAAAAGCGATTCCTGCCTGCATATCATTAAATAAAGTATTCAGTTTTATTATTTCACTGTTGCCGGCCAGCAGGAGCATGAGAAGAAGATTGCAATAAAAATTGAGGCAAATACCATAAATTTCTAATTGCCATAAAAAAGGGTGTTTTCTACTTTCATATTGCAAAATATATATGAATAATGATCAATATGAAATTTATACACAATATAAATATAATACAAAATAAAGCATTTCGTGGACGAATTGTCCGTGGACGAAATGTCCGTGGACGAATTGTCCGTGGACGAAATGTCCGTGGACGAATTGTCCGTGGACGAAAAGTCCGTGCACGAAAATAAAATAATATCATGTAGACATTCTCTCAGACTTAGCATAGTCTTAGTGACATGTATCCATTACCAGTTCCGTAGAAACCTTTTCTTTCAATAATGTAATCAGGGGAAGGAGTTAAATACGTTCCATAGAGAGTGGCAATATGTCCGTTTTCACAATAAAGGCTTCTTCACACATGTCACGGATCCGTCCGGGACGTCTCCGGTTAGTGATTTTTGTTACTGAGAGGATCCGGTACTGTGTGAATATGTCCGTTGAAATTAAAGTAACGATATATTTTCTCACTGACACTGAATCACTGAGAGGAGACGGACCTAAGACGTTCAGGACGGATCCCTAACATGTGTGAAGGAGCCTTAAAAATAAGGATGTGTATCACCACGCATTAGATAACTGTGTTGGTTTTAACGATTACTGCACCCTATATTAAATATATGTAAATAATCAAATTGATTGTTCAATATAATGTAGACAAAATTTAATTTCTCTACGTAATAAAGACACTATGTGAATATTCATATTTTTAGTGTCCCCCTTTCAGGAATTAGATACCGAAAATAAAGAATGTAGTCATGATACGCACGTGGAATGTAGGGTATAATAAAATAGTCATTAATCAACAAATAACTAAATCTGTAGACATGGACCATGTGTGAAATGATAATTTACAGTATAATTTATGTTTCTTTTTTATTCAATCGCTATTTTCTTTCTGTACATTGTACAATATTGTATAGATCAAAATAATTGTTCCAATTTTAAAGTTTTTCTTACTTACTCATTCACTCTTCCGAATCGGACAAAAACTGGAAATATGATTAACAACATGCAGTATTGGGTCTGTCAGACCCAGTGCCACCATTGATGTTACATTATATAGCGCCAGACCCGTAGGTTACTATTAACTGATCCCGTTATTTTTGACGGGAAAATATACTAGTATAAAGTAAGCTAGAACGCGAATAATAACGTGCGAAGTTGCCAATATCGTTCACAGGCGCTCTCTTTGTACATGGAATGTTCCTCAATAGATGTCGCTCTAGTTGAGATTTAATTGAATTAATTTTATTAATCAGATTTTTAAATAATATAGTGACATCTTTTTATTCTATAATTAATGTCCCTCAATCTATTTATCAACAAAAGAGAAGAAGTTTTCCCAAAGGTTTACTGCCCCTTTAAATATAAAATGACCCTGATGATCAGATATCGATTCATTTACCTTGATCTACAGTGATAAATTATGATGTATAGGGTGGTGAAAATATGCTCAAATGAATTTATTAGATATTCTCTATAAAATAAAGCACCTATGCTAGAAAAAGTGGTATCCGGCGGATTGGTCAAAAATGAATTTGCCGAAACCAAATTCTCCGAAAACTAATTCGCCGAATCGGATTTTCCGAATAAGAATTTGCCGAAACTCATTTTGGTCGAAAACGGATTCGCCGAAAGACAAATTTACCGAAAGAATTATTTAAAACAGAATGTAAAATTACACAAAATGAAAGAAAAGAAGAGAAACAACGAAATCATAAGCCTTATTTACACTAAATGATCCTTTAAATATTCATTCAATCTCTTCGTTAATCATTGTAACTGTTGATTTTTGTACCAGTAAATGATTCTTTGTCTTTTCTTATTTTAAAGACGTTTACGCTTTATTCAGTTAGAATCAGTCAGTCAGCTATGGGAGTATGTTGCATTTCTTTCATTTGAGCGCTTGGCTTGTTTTTAGATTGTGTGTTACTAGTGTATTTATTCATTTTTGTGAATATTCCATGTTTACTGCTTTGTTTTAATGTACTGATGATATTTATCTATATAGTTTTCTCTCATGTTTAGAGATGCACCGATATCAAACTGTTAGCCGATTAGGGTTATATGCCTGTTATGCATAAGAATCATAGGTAGGCATTTAAACTTACTTTTACTGTATAATCTCTAAAGTTTATATTTACCTATGGTTTTTACGATCTTCATAAGATGGGATTATACACCCAGATATTTATATTCAGATTGCTTCCTAAGTTACAAGTATATAATACCTATGCAATTATACAACCTAATTGTTTCTAGGTAAATTGCTCGAAAAACAATTGCTGGAAACACAATAGACCGAATTATCAATTGCTCGACCGATCAAGTTTTCGACAAATTCTTCTTTCGGAAACTTTGTCCTTCTGCAAATCCGTATTTCAGCAAATCCGTTTTCGGCCAACTTGGGATTCAGCAATAACGTATTCGGAGAATTAGTTCCAGCGAATTAGTTTTCGGCAAATTTGGTTTTGACCAAATCGTTTCCCTAAAATCAGCCTAGACCTGAAAAAGTATGCCGATATCTGTTAAAGATATTCAATATGCGAATATGCACTGAAAATAAGCGAACAAAATTTGCGAATGCGCTCTCACATTCCACGAATATTCTTAAATATAAAATATCAAACAACATATTTTGATTTTTAAAATAGGAAAATACTTATTACCGTGCTTTTAATCAGCCAGGGAACCAATATAGTCGTCACTAGCATCTTCACAAGACTCTTCAATGTCTATATCGCTCATCACAGTGATTGGTTCCAATTTCTCAATGCCAAGCTAATGTCTAGATTATCAGC
This sequence comes from Caprella mutica, assembly GCA_947561585.1. Classification (NCBI taxonomy): domain Eukaryota; kingdom Metazoa; phylum Arthropoda; class Malacostraca; order Amphipoda; family Caprellidae; genus Caprella; species Caprella mutica. Next base: position 116,271 of record CANNZV010000831.1, on the reverse strand, counting down.
TAGAACAGATTCCTTAACGTTCTCGTCAATAATAATGTGAGATACAATCACATTGTACCTAAGACTACGGTTGAGCTCACCGACCAATGCCTCCAATTCATTCACCTTATCTAAAACAACAAAAAAATGCGATTTGACCACCATTAATCATATTCATAAACAATTTAATACTTAGACTAAGGACATTCCTAATTAAAATTTAAGTAGAATTTAGACCATGAAAGCAAGCGTCAAGTACATCTATACAACCGCTTCTAAGGAATTAGATGAAATTTCGGTAATATCCGGAAAAATCATGTCCCAATCTTCAACATCGTCAATTGGCGGAAGAGTATATCACTAAACCCAATACACTATTCTCACTTTCTCCTACCTTACCATCACCAACTGCAACATTGATATTACTATGAACTCTATTGATTTCATCACATATGGTCACTATGAAGTAGGTACATCTTGAACTTCGTGTTAGGGAATCGTTTGAAAATTCCATCAGGTCAACCACCGAGATTCTTTTATGCACTACGATGACGTTGTCAGCACTAACAGAAGCATCATCTGTGCATACACAGGGACAATTATAATGATCAATTGTATTACTGTAGAAGGGCATTTGCTACAAAAACAATCACATAATTCCGAACCTGCTTCCTATATATACTCACTTACCGAATCAACAGAATCACTAGATGAATTAAAATATTCTGAACGTACAATATAAGAGCAACAAGAATCAGAGTCTGAATCTTCGTCATCGATATAAGTAACACCATAATTATGCGTTAACAACCAACACTTTTTATGAACTCTCGAAGCGTAAACGAAACTTTTCAGAGACTTCATTCCCCTTTTGTAAAATCTTTCTAAGCACTTCTTGTCCATTATCGCAAGTATAAAACGAAGGAATTCCTTGGCTCCACGTTTGCAATGTATCAGTCGGAATGAAAAGGTTATCTCGCACAAAAGGGTTGCTTTTCAAAATATATTCCGATAGTAAACACTTCAATGCAGACTGATAAGTTTTATTAAGTGCAGAACTACTTTGGTGAATTTATCGACCAATTTATCGACCAGATACTAAAACTCAATTAAGGTCCTATTAGCTCGCTCTGCTAGTCCATTAGAACTAGGCTTATACGTTGTAAATGCCTTATGTTATACTGTTCCATAACTTCATTGAAATGGCTACTCTTAAACTGACCACCGTTATCACTATAGATAGTGTCTGGTGGTGCTACACATGCTGGTAGAATCCGATTTTGAAAAACACTCGATACATGTAAGGCAGTCTTATTTGAGATTGGTGCGACAGTAAGCCATTTCGTGTAATGTTGAATTGCAACCAAACAACCGATATAATTCCCACATCGAGGTAACATAACAAGATCTATAGAGAGGAACTCAAACGGCTTACTCACCAACATTGGTGAGGAAGTAGTCTGGGAGTTTTTCATTTCTTAACAAATTTCACAACTGGCCCCAACACAAAGTTCAAGCTCTAGTTTAGAACCACCATGTGATGGAAAAATAGAGTTCATAGTAATACAAAGGTTTCCCTTGGTGATGGTAAGGTTGGAGATGGTGAGACTAGTTTATTGGATCCAGTGAATACTCTTCCGCCAATTGACGCTGTTGACGATAGGGACATGATTCTTCCGAATATTTGTGTATTATGAAATAATTATAGAAATAAAAGATTGATCTATTCCTTGATCTTCAAAAATGATTTAGACTTACTTTGTATTTCAGATCACTCTACGGTACTCTTATAGACTCGACTGAACTAAATATATAAGCTATTATTTTAGTTTCGAATTTCCTAACTGATCATATTGAACGACTGTTCAGTGTAATAGTAGGACCTGATATATAATCCAAGTACGAAATATGTAGTAACTTGGCGGTGAATTTATTAACTTTTAGATCAGTGGTTCTTAAAGTATTTTTCTCGCGCACCCCTTGCTTTTCTCAGGCACCCCCTGAGCATTGTTTTGCATTGAAATAGATTGAAAAGCTACAATTAGAATATATTCGGTTACTATGATTTGAGAATTAAATATACAAATTGAAAAAGTAAGGAAAATGATAGTTTCATTTACATAATGTAAAATTATTTTTTTAGGTGAGGAAAATTAAAATCCATTAAAAAGTAAAGAAAACCATATAATTTTTGATAATAATGCAGTATATTGGATAGTAGTTATATAAATATTTAGAAATTCAACAATTGTAAACTAATAAAATAAAACTAATCAATTGCGGGCTAGCGACACTCACATATAATCCCGACACAGAAAGGTAATTACTGACAAAATTCGATATAGAAAGGTACAGTTTTTTGTTTACACTTTGTTTCAGTGTTCAGAAGAAATAAAAGTTACAGGAACACAAAACGAGAAATCCCGCACTCAAAGATACAAAAATAAATTATCGAAAGCCACAATGAAAAATAGGTGTTTATATCAGAAAATTCGTATACTTTTATAACTACCTCATATTGCAACATTTTGAGGAAAAAAATCTATTTCATGTTCATTGTTCATTCTGCATATCAATAGCAAGAACCGAACTTATAAACAACAGCCATCTCATGCACCCCCTGTAAACAATCCAGGCCCCAAGGGGGTGCCACGTACCCCCGTTTAAGAACCGCTGTTTTAGATGAAAGAATAATGATTGAAAACAATTAATGAATGAACACGAGTCAATGTCTCGGGAGTTACCCCCATGTTAAAAATAAGAGAAAATCACGACAGGAATAGTTACTATAAATATCTCTAGTTTTCGGTGGCTTGATAATTTCGATCACTTTATTCGATATGTAAGGATGTGATGTAATTGACACTAACTCTTAACTTTTAATGAAATTCGCCAGCTGATATCTTTATTATTTAATATTTGACATCTTTTCTTTTCCTACGTAAAGGAGGAGGTCCGAGGAGCTTACCCTAAGGCCTAAGCCATGTTGTCAAATCTCAAAATATTGACTGAAAACTTCACGGTGTTCGCTCCTAATATTTTAAATTTAGCCCCACGTTTAAAGTTAAAGAAAACTTCCACGACATTTGTTTAAGTAAAGTTTATTTAATCAACAAATAGCATATTGTTTTACAAAAGTTTAATTCTACAAACATTCATTCTATTACCTGTGCTAAAAGTAACATCAAATATTTAAAATAGTTTTATTCTAAAAATTATTCTCAGATCAGAGTCAATGAAGGCAAGCTGCAAATTTCTAATTTTTATCTGAAGCCGATACCTCTCAGTATTACTGACAAGATAGCCGATACCTCTCAGTACTACTGACAGTATAGCCGATACCTCTCAGTATTACTGACAGTATAGCCGATACCTCTCAGTACTACTGACAAGATAGCCGATACCTCTCAGTATTACTGACAGTATAGACGATACCTCTCAGTACTACTGACAATATAGCCGATACCTCTCAGTATTACTGACAGTATATCCGATACCTCTCAGTACTACTGACAATATAGCCGATACCTCTCAGTATTACTGACAGTATAGCCGATACCTCTCAGTACTACTGACAATATAGCCGATACCTCTCAGTATTACTGACAATATAGCCAATACCTCTCAGTACTACTTACAAGATAGTCGATACCTCTCAGTATTACTGACAGTATAGCCGATACCTCTCAGTATTACTGACAGTATAGACGATACCTCTCAGTACTACTGACAATATAGCCGATACCTCTCAGTATTACTGACAGTATAGCCGATACCTCTCAGTACTACTGACAATATAGCCGATACCTCTCAGTATTACTGACAGTATAGCCGATACCTCTCAGTACTACTGACAATATAGCCGATACCTCTCAGTATTACTGACTGTATAGCCGATACCTCTCAGTACTACTGACAATATAGCCGATACCTCTCAGTATTACTGACAAGATAGCCGATACGTCTCAGTATTACTGACAAGACAGCCAATACCTCTCAGTATTACTGACAATATAGCCAATACCTCTCAGTACTACTTACAAGATAGTCGATACCTCTCAGTATTACTGACAATATAGCCAATACCTCTCAGTACTACTTACAAGATAGTCGATACCTCTCAGTATTACTGACAATATAGCCAATACCTCTCAGTACTACTTACAAAATAGTCGATACCTCTCAGTATTACTGACAGTATAGCTGATACTTTTAATAATAGAACTCCTCTATAGTGAATGAGTTAGGATGTAGCCTGAATAGTGAACAGATTTTCTTTTTCCTGCCATCAAACAGCCATTAGTTTTCTATACAGATGGCAATTCATCGCAAGCTAAGGAAAATTTGTTCACTATTGAGGCTACATACTAACTCATTCACTATAGAGCAGTTCACTATAGAGGATTTTATAGGTGCATTCTAATTACAATTTCTTTACTAATGTCACGACTACATTTGTTCCGAAATGACAACCTGTACGTTCTCTTTGCTTACATATAGACTGAGGTTTGTATGTTGGTACATACAGTAGAGGGGGGGGGGGGGGCATTTTACTTTCAGATGAAACATTTTAACTTTAAGATGATAGATATTCTTTTTATAAATTTTGTCATAAAATACTTGGACTATAAGAGAGTCACAACCCCCCCCCCCCTCCCCCCTAAGTTTTCTGGTGTAATTCTATTAGCACTGAAAAGTGAACCTCAAAAGAAGTATTTAGATGAGGAAAAATAGAAATGTTTAGATTAAGAAAGAAAATATTGCGTGAACTTCCTATTTACATTAAATTGTATTGCAAAAGTTTGTTCCATTAATCATTTTATTAGGTCTCTCTTGACATTTTTAGGGACTTTATTAATTGTTTTAGCACCATTGGTTTGCTTTAAAATTCGGAATGAATATTATTGAATACGACAACAATTTAGAAAACAATTGTTTTTTCGATTCGTTGAATATTTAAGATTCCATTTCAAGCAACGAGTAAATAGTTGTAAAGGGCCGTGCACACGCAGGGTTTTTTAAGTCTTTCCACCAGACTTTTTGCTAAGCTCCTCCTACTTTTTCAACGAGAATATAAGAAAAAATGATACAAATATTATTTATTTCAGTTGGTATCCATGATACCTGGAGGTATCATGGATACCAACTGAAATAAATAATAATTAGCTTTACCGCTTTTTCTCATATGATTCAAAAGTCTCATTGAAAAAGTAGGAGGAGCTTAGCAAAAAGTCTGGTGGAAAGACTTAAAAAACCCTGCGTGTGCACGGCCCTTTATTCTTAAAGTAATTAATGGATGGATTTACTAATACCCACTTTTCTCGCTTCAAGAAACATAATTCGAATAGCCTCAACTGTCACATTATTATGACATTTCCCTTATTAAATTAATTGTCTCAATAGAAAACTAATTTACACTAACCAGAGAAAACAGCAAAAAAACCTAGCGTAGAGCCTATTCAACATTATGAGGAGCGTATTCTTTAGCTACTTTATTCAACACTAGACCCTTTACTTAGGCTTACTTAAAGTCCCCTCCACTCTTTTTTATATTGCTCTATTCATTAGAACTAATGTTACTGGTTGTAACACTGCAAACCAATTCAAATTTGGTTCTATATTTTAATCATTATATTTAATTGAAGTTATTCTTGTGATTTTTCTTCTGCCCTCTAATTTTCAAGCGAAGAAAAAGATCAAAACACCTCTGATTCCATCCATTTTTCTTGTTCTTCTATTGTATCTATAATAGAAATGTCGGACAGTGAAGGATGTGTGTGAATATTTCTTAAATAATTAATTACGAAGCAAATTCTTCATCAACTTATTTTCTGCATGTAACCCTAGATCAAGAAACTTAAAGCACATATAGAAAATTCTTAATTTAGAGTGGAGGGGCCCTTTAAGCTTCTACACGAGTAACGGATCCAGGCTCTTTACTGAGAAATGCTGCATTTTGAAAACCCGAAATAATTTAGATAATACAGCAGATTCTTTGTTTTCCATTCTAACATTTATTTGCACAATGTATAATATTAGCAGATGGAGATTCTTCTGAGAAGTGAGATAACAGTTTAAGATATAATAGTGTTAGTTAATGTTGCCTAAGATTTATAAGGTTTGCGTTAACGGGAGAAATAATGTAAAACATTTGAGATCAATTGAAGGATCATATACACTAATTTGTAACTTCAAGCAAGCATTTAAAATCAATATCTTAGATCCCGGGACATTTTAAGTTTATGTCACTTTTAATTATAATATATTAATATGTATACCTATTTCATTAATACCACCCTTCTTTGTCTATATTTGTGAGAGTGAGTTAGCAATGGAGCAAACATAAGGTATATATCCAATTATTCAAGAAAATCATTGTAGTTTAGACTCTGTGCAATACATTCTAATAGAAAACATCTCTCTGATATCTCTACGACTTGAAAAGTTTCCTCCTATAAAAACATCTATCAAAATCTTAATTTTTCATTTGATAAAAGTCCTACTACTTATTCGAAATAGAAAACTGACTAGTTATGCATGATTTAAATAGTAAATATGAATATATTGTATAATTCATAACGCTGAATAAACAATATAGAACTTGATAGTTATGATTTAAATGTTATACAATTATTTACATTAGATACGGTATGCATTGAAATGGTAAAATTCTGAAGATAAAGCTAAGTCATTTACAAATAATACTATCGTACTAATACTTAAAAATTAACTAATTATGATCCCATCAAATTGCTACTAATTTCCTAACTATTTAAACAATTGAAAATAATTCGAAAGTAACGAAAAGTAAATTTGAATTTTCTACCAACTGTTTCGCGATGAAAAGTATCTAATTAGCATAAGGTATTTACACAGAGTTTCTCTTGTTGTCGTCCTGTATTGATGATAAGACTGGTAGCAATATTGAGGAGTTGTTACTCGAAGAAGACAGGGAGCAAATCTCCTCCTGGGTCACACCCTGACTAACGCCTGAGGAAAACTGCCTGCCGACATACGACGCATTCTGTTGTCGTACGTTGTGGTGACTGACGTACGATAACTGAGAAAAACTTCGCCTGTGCTGCCGTCGCAATTTCGATAAGTTCGTTGGTTTATTTCTTTGGCTGAAAAAAAGACATTCAGTTAATCCAAACATTAATATTTTAATAAGTATCAGATAAATATTTTGATATTACTGATGAAAGGAGGATTGCCTACTCCTCTAATTTTTATAAGCAGCTGAGGTAACTCTTTAAAATTAGAAGTAATTTGAGCAATAGATCAACGACGTGCCATTTAATGATAAATTTAAAAAACATATCTTTCATATTTAAATTCCGTATAATATATAATGTACTTGTTTAATTAACTGAGAATTTGTTTAATATTGGATTTTGTGTAATATTTCAAACTATTTATTTAACCATTTTACCAAAGGTTATCTGAAAATGGAGAAAAATGTAAGATACGTGATAATAAAGGAATTAAAATTCTAAAGGTCCCCTCCACTCTATTTTTTTATTTCTCTATTCATTAGAACTAAGGTTACTGATTATAAAATTACAAACCATTTCAAATTCGGTTCTATATAATTATTTTAATATCTAATTTAAGTTATTCTTGCGATATTTTTTCTATCATCTGAATTCCAGGCAAAGAAAAAGGAAGTGGTTTGTCCGACAAATTCAAAACAATAACATAGGCTTACAAAGCTGATAGATATCATAAATGGCTACCTATACAGTTACCTAAATATAACATTACCCTAAAAAAAAATCATTTAAGTACCTAACAATGTAACTACCTTAATACCGAATTCGATAATACGAGAAATTTCGTCTCCCTTCCTTTTTCTTCTATATGTAGAATATATTGAATATAATAGTAGTTCGGACAGTGAAGGTTGAGTGTGAAAAATTTTCAAACAATTAATTACAAAGCGAATACTTGATCAATTTTTTTTCTATTAACTGTGATATGTTATATAACCTTAACTCTACAAATGTAAAGCATTTCTAGATAAATTTTAATTTAGAGTGGAAGGGACTTTTAAAATTAGATATTACCTATGAACAACAAAACATTAGGAATAGAAAAGGTAACATGCGAAAAATGATTTGAAATACTGTATAGGACCAACCTATATCTGCCTCTAGATACTAAATTGGAAGGTTTAGCAAATGGGTTGCAAGAGATGCAGTCGCATGAACACACGGAAGCCAAGTCCGTTAGAGAGCCAATGGTGTTGGTTCCCCCTCCTGACGCGCTCGGGTAGCCTGAGGTTGGGGCACCTCGGTCTTCGATGGAGAGAATTGAACCATTCGCTGTGATGACGTCACCCTCTAACTTAACAGCTCCTGCGGCGGCCTGAATAGGAAGCAAATTACATTTTACATTAACCAATGTAAAATACAAACAACTGTAGGAATATATAAAAGTTCTTCAATTTGTGATGTTACCTGCAGAGCCTCAGCCTCATCTCTTCTCTCATCCTCAGTGTTTAACGTCACTAGCCTCAGGACAAAAAGATTGAGACACGCGGCTACGATTGCCATGCCGAGGAAAATGAACACCAAGGCGAACATGACGTAACCTCTTTGCGTCTCGAGGGTGTGGTCCTTCTGCAGGGCAACCATGTCTCCAAAACCTGCGAAAAGATAGAATGTAACTAACTTGAAATATGGACATAAATTACTACCATTAGTTTAATCAATTCAAGTACGTAAATATCATAGTAATGAAATGTTACAAAGAATTAGAGTGCATCCAATTGATTTCCCCCCCTAATTTTATATCCAGCAATTCACATATCTAACTGCATAAACTATATTTATTTTATGAAGATTACAACTTTTTAATAATTCCTGTACATATCAAAAAACAGCTGCTCGTAACCTGCTCTCAACCAGTAACTGCATTCAGACAGCACTAAAAGTACTGCTTTAGAGTGAGTCTCACCAATTGTAGTTAGGGTGATTACGCAGTAGTACACCGAGTCAAAGTAAGACCAATTCTCATAGGAAGAGAACACTGCCGCCCCCGAGGTGATGGTGACGGTGGACAGTAAGGTGACGGCAAGGATGAGGTCTCCGTCTGTGACATCCATGGTGGGTCTCTGAACATATTGGATAAATATCGTTAGTAATTGTTTGACCATTAGAGTTTCTTGTTACTTGGATACAAATTTAAATTCCAAAAATTCCTATAAATAAATAATATCCTACTAGGAACAGTTCTCCACGATAAATTATATAATGACAAGATGAAGCCTCACTTTGAAAGTTCTCTTGATTACTCTGATGACTTTAGAGAAGGCTTTGTTGAGTCTCTCTCCAATGGAGTGGAACAGCACGAGGCAGAGGGGGATGCCCACCACAGCGTACACCATGGTGAACACCTTGCCTGAGACTGTCTTCGGGGTAGAGTGACCATAACCTGAAAACAAATAAGAAACGTTGTAAGGTTTCGGTAATTAAATAGCACCATCCAGTTGAGTGGATTTCTTGAGTGCATAATATTTGTCTTCAAAAACTCCAAATAGCCCAAGCAAAAAAACTTTAGTTTTATTTCCAATCCCTTTCATTTTAGTCGATGTAAATGCTGTATAAATTTCATAAAACCTGTATATAATTTTAAGAAATTGTAAATTCAAGTTTTCAATAATACATTTGGGTTAGCATTTATATATCTGCCTATACTATTCACTATATCAGATTATAAAAATGTCATAAAAAAATTAATAAAAATATTTTTAAATAACAATTTCAATATACAATCGCAGCACATTGCAAACATTCTTCTATTCATAATAAATGTTACTCACTTTAAGAGAAAATATGAAATACAAAACAAACTCAATCGTAATAAACAGTTTACGATGCAAAAATAATGCACAATGATAAATACAAATTTTAATATTGAATAATGATATTATATTGCATTCATATTAAGTAATTTCCTGATCGTTTTTCCCATTGGTATGTCTCAACTAGCCGTCAAATGCAGAGGTTTCTCCATACCTTACCTACTTAATATCCATATGCATATTATGTGACATTTAATTAAATATTTTGATCGCAATAAGCTGCTTTGATGCATGTATATTAAATAGGCCATGATTATAAGCCTCTATTTACAGGGTAATATATATTGTATCGTGAATCAAAATAGGATTTTCATTTAAATTAAAATAAGGTACAAACTTGAGAAAATTCAGTAACTAAAACCTATTTTGAAAGTAGAAATTCCTTAATCACACATGCGATGCTAAAATTACTACAACTGATGGAAGTTTCACCTGATAGTTTATTTGTAATTTTCTACCTTCTAACTCTTTATTTCTTTTCACGCTTCCTTAATTTAGTTTGCCTTATGTACAAATTTTCAGATCTTAATTGAATAAAGTAATAAAATAAATCCATTTTTATGCGTTGAGTTATAATCAAGGTTTAAAGGTCCTCTCCAGGCTCCGAGAAAAATAATGAGTTTATTACATAATATTATAGAACTAAGGTCATGGATCATTATTCAGTTCAGTATATATTTTTCTATATGCATTTAAAGTTTCCAATGCTCTACGTGCGACAATTGTACGAAAAACTAATCTGTCGCTGAAGAAAAAGACTGTACACTCTTTGTTTTGATTTACAATTTGAATTTCATAAACAAACAATGCATTTTTAGCCTTGATATGAGATTTAAATTGTTTCCTAAAGTATAAAAGCGTTTCCATAATAAATTTTCTACAATTGTATGCTCTTACAGGAATATTGAATATTGAAATGACATATAAAACAAGCGGTGTTCATTCTTTTTCTTCGGACTGAAAATTGGAAAATCGGAAGTAAAACGGCTATTGTAGAGTGTGGATTAAGCAAATCTTTAAAAATATATAAAATTAAATATATGCTATACAAATTTCATGAAGTTTGAAGAAAAATGATAAGAAACATTAGCCTCATATATTTAATACAATAAAAAAATTGCTTAGTGAGGAAACGTTTAAATATGCAATAAAATTGTTCCTATTGTTTTTCATGAGTGAATTGAATATAACGAGTAATTTAGATAAATTACGTAGTTGATGCCGATGGGTTGGTTTAGAAGTTGTCGCTGATTATTGAAACTGAATATTGGGACAACATTGGCAATATTGGGACAACATTGGCAATATTGGGACAACATTGGCAATATTGGGACGACATTGGCAATATTGGGACAACATTGGCAATATTGGGACAACATTGGCAATATTGGGACAACATTTGCAATATTGGGACAACATTTGCAATATTGGGACAACATTGGCAATATTGGGACAACATTGGCAATATTGGGACAACATTGGCAATATTGGAACAACATTGGCAATATTGGGACAACATTGGCAATATTGGGACAACATTGGCAATATTGGGACAGCATTGGCAATATTGGGACAACATTGGCAATATTGGGACAGCATTAGCCTTAGAGTCATTGCTACCTGAGATACAGGGGACTGTTAAGTTTGAAAGTATTTACAGTTAGAAATAAAAGATTTTCTTCATCGCCAATTATTGAAATAGGAAATGTTGTTGAGAAATTACCTAACGAGGATTGACTAAAGCGCAGCAAACGTTTTTTAATAATTAATTTAGGAATTTGTATTTGCAAAGTAGGTTTACCTACTGAATTTATCATATTTTAGATTTCCACAAGTTTGTCAATACAGCCTTATGAGCTATATTTACAAGTACTGACCATATCATTGATATCAAACCAATCATGTAAAAAAGCATAATATTTCAATGAAATGATTCCCTAAAAACAACAACAACAAAACTACCTCAGCATACAAAAGATTTGAGGTGAGCTGAACTTATCCCACCAAATACACTCTAAGTTTCACCTTCTTTTCATGGCTTTACATTATTGAATGGAGAAAAGACAGGAAATGTTTTGATTTCAGCGGAAGAAACATCTCTGTTACTTGAAAGATGGAAAATATGTATAACACATTGAAAATCTGATGAGATTGAAAATACACCAAATGAATCGTATTGCATCAAATGAAAGAAAACTTGTACAAGACGAAAATATTAAAATTTAACAAGATAATTAGTTCATACATTTCATTTATATTGAAACATAGTATCAAAAACAACTAAGATTAACTAGTAAGACTGCGAGTTCTCAGATAAAAAGTAGACCATGGAGATATTCTTGGAAGTTAATGGTACATATAGATTAAACTCTTCCAGGAAATAGGAACCTAGTACCTACTAGTCTCATAGCCGGAAATTTAGATAGACTTCGTAGACTCAATTAAATAACCCATAATCTAATGACTCTCTGAGCTGATGGATATCCTATCATATTCAATTGAAGGTATGGATATTTATCATACACGGTAAATATAGTTTTTTTTTCAAAGTATACATTAGGACACACGTGCCATTAAGTGCCAAAATAATGAGGTCCTTAAAGTCCACTCGAAATGACCTACAATATTTCCGTAGCGTATAAAACTTCTCTCTAGTGCTGCCTACAGCCTATTATTGCTATTATTTGGAAATAAAGAGGCAACAGAAAATCAGAAAATACAAAGGTACTGCAATTTACGCCACACGGTGACAGAAAATTATTCCGACATAAAGAATAAACACAGTAACCTATGATAGTCATAAAACAGAAAAAGAAAACTCAGTGCTACTAAATAAATTATTTACAAGAATGTTTGACACACGAGACTTCGATTTAGAAATTCATAACAAATTAGGTGACATTTCTGACAGGTTGAAGGTTCTATTCTTACGCAGCAGGTGTAATAAATACCAACACCTTAAAAGGATTACAGGTAGCGTCAACGTGGGCATTGCCCCGCACTTAGTGAACAAGTCCAATTATCTCTAAAACTATTATAGATAGAGAAGATCTGTAAGATGGAAAAGAAAGAGGTAGTCACTTATTTTATACAGACAAAACGGCTAAAAAAAATTACTACCCTAGCAAACAGGGCATTAATCCCGCACCATTCAGGGTATTATCCCGCACTGCGGGGTAATGCCCTGCACCACTCCATGCAATATCCTGCATTGCAGTTTAATGACCTGCAGCCCGATTAACTTGGAAACTAAGAGATCAATCCAAATTTGGATTACACCATCATAAAGAGCAGCTTCTAAACTCTTAGAAACAATGTTGAAAATACACTAGTACAACACTTGGAAATAGCGTCATGTGTTTGAACAAGTAACACCTATCAAAGTTAAGAGGCTCAATATTGAGCCACCTGAAAATATAATATTGAGCCACCTCAATATTGAGCCACCTGAAAATATAATATTGAGCCACCTCAATATTGAGCCACCTGAAAATATAATATTGAGCCACTTCAATATTGAGCCACCTGAAAATATAAATCGTGCATAATTTACTATTACGAAAAAGTTATAAGTTAAAATATACATTAAATGTTGCAGAAACTTCAGAAAATAGTTTAAGTTCATTTCAGTGAAGTCAGATTCACGTTACAGACCAGAGTTTATTTTATGTTACGTTTTTTGTTGGTGCAATAATACTCCTGCATAATAAAAGCTTAGGCGGTCATCTTTTCGCACATAGGTACACTACACACTGTATGTATACACACTACACAATTATCTATGGTTTATATTATCATGCTGAAAATGCAACATTTTATTGAACAGTAAAAGTGCGGGATAATGCCCTGCATATTTCTTTCATGCCGGGCAAAACCCCACACTACTTTGTTGCCATGTAGATAATTTTTGGCTGACCAGAAACAAAAAAGTAGGTAGTATATAAAGTACGCTAATTAACCTATAATATGTCACAAACGTGATCAATTTTATAGTTTCCTATTTGAAAAATATTTTAAAATACTTACCGAAACCTAACATGGATAATATTATTTTTCCTGAGGGTTTAAAACCTGCTCTTTCCAATGCCGTAAACAGAAATTTGAATTTCCAAATAAAATTTGGAGATAAGGGGGGTACGGGGTAATGCCCTCACATTCCAGGTGCGGGGGAATTACCAGCGTTGACGCTACCCTCCACTCTATTTTTTCATTTCTCTATTCATTAGAACTAAGGTTACTGATTATAAAACTGCAAACCATTTCAAATTTGGTTCTTTATTCTTATCATAATATGTAATTTAAGATTTTTTCCGTTCTTCTTTTACCCTCTGAATTTCAAGCAAAGAAAAAGTTCAATTATCCAGTAGGCTAACTACATCCGATAAATTCAAAACAATAACAAAGCTGATTTCAAGACAATGGATCCATATAAAGAATTCAAGTACCTAATTAAGTATTTCTTACTAATAGTTTTCATAAATCATAACATTTTTCCGATCTACAGAACTGTGAATTTTAAAACACTTTGTATTTTGAATAGGTATATACGAGAGGGGAAATTGACTTTTCACCAACGTATAGCTTTAACATTTAAACTCCGGAAGAGAACTTAATATTGTGATTTTTTTTCTTTATTCTTGAAAAAAATTGTTTTGACAAAAAAATCCATCGTCGTGAATTGTATGCCGAAGTTTACCATCGCCAATAACAGACCTTTTTTGGATTATTTTTTCCTATTTTTAATAATATGGTTGAATGGGAATAGGTTACTAGTTGACTGGAAATAAGTTATTACCAATCGAACCCGTTTAGTGGTTACTCCTTTGATAAATAGTTTTCCTTTGTGATTTTTAGGGATTTTCCAACTCTAACAGTTCGTTTTTAGAGATTTTCTGCACTCTAACAGTCTAAATTATGCATGTATTTTCATAATAACGGCTAAACCATGGTAAGTTCTTTAAGGTAGAAATATTAAATATGAAAAATAGAAAAAAAGACACTATAAAAAGAGGCTATAGTAGGTATATTATATTGTTTGGATAAATTTGAACGAGTAGTAATTAGATCGCTTTTTTTTATAATAGTTGGCAAAGAAAATAATAAATTCACGATATGTATAACTATAGAGCTGGAATAAACTGAACTAATCGCATCTGCTTAGAATAAATTGCAATTTTTGGCAATCCCTTAGTATTGTCAAAATGTTTGAACTTTGTAGCTTATGTTAATTATATGCGAATTTATGAAAGCAGTCTAATTATCAAAACAACCATACAGAAATCAACGCTAGAAATATGACTGTATTATTGTGTAAGTCTGTAAATAAAAGGTGTCTTCTATTGATAAATTGTTTCTTTTATCAAATTATACCTTAATAGCCCAAAATATTAATATTTTATTCGGTGGGGAAAAGTTCATGCAGGGAAAAGTACGGCGGGGAAAAGTACGGCAGGGAAAAGTACGGCAGGGAAAAGTCTGGCGGGGAAAAGTACTGCAGGGAAAAGTCTGGCGGGGAAGAGTCGTAGTGCCATACGAGAGATACCTACTATGTTTTCGTACTTTTTCTTCTAATGAATCTTAGAAAGAGTGAATGTTGAATGTGAATATTTCTTATATAATTAATTGTGAACACAGTTCTTGATCGGTCTCTTTTCAGTTAACTGTTATATGTTATATAACCTTAGCTCTACAAAATTAAAGCAATTCCAGATTTTTTAATTTCAAGTGGAGAGGACCTTTAAGCAATGAAAGCATGATTTCGAATTTAGGAAAAATGAACTCTTATAACTTAGAAAAGGAATATACACACGAAGTGACTATTTCCAAGCGTTGTTCTTTATAAAGGCCTATGACACTATCACCATATGCTAAAGTTATAATGGAAATGCTTCCCTTGCGACTCTACCAACAAAGAGTCCATTGGATGGAAATGACCTGGAAGACGAAGTGGTGTGCCCAAATGAGACCATCGATTGGAAATAGTCTCCTGTTATATACTCTAAAACACACAAAGGCGAGAAATAACTAATGCAGTCAGTCTGCTCTTTGTAGAGTGTAAAATGAAGGACAGGATTTTCAGGTGTGAACGGATTTAGCGTTTGTGTCTGATTTTACTTGACGATTTACCTGAGTTTTATCTGTGTAATTTGGTCCACTAGAACGTTTTCTCAAAGTAAATTGACAGTCGCAATTTTACAGACAATGTAACTGAACTGTTATTCTGTTAATTATCTTTGAACCGTTAACCATAATTACTCACGTTTTTTGACGTTTAAATAACATCAATTGATGTCTAGTTAGTTAAGCTCATGAAGCCCATTTAAACGCTTTTCTTTATCAAATCAAGTTAATGAATATCTACAGTAAGTTAATTGTATTTCTCGAATTCATTTTATTATTTTAGTTCAGTATTTGATTTCATACTAGTGCAGATAGAGTTATTATAATAAGCGCGTTATTTTAACTTATTTACGTGAATAGGTATACTCTATTCTAAAATATGGCCGAAAATTTACTGACTGTTAGACACTGAAAAAGAAAGAAATAATTTAAACAGAGGAGTGGATAGAAAATAAACGAAACAATAACTACTTACCAATTGTAGTAAGAACTGTTGTGGCGTAGTAAAAAGCACCGGCAAACTTCCATTGGTTACCAGCCTTGTGAGGCACACCTCTCAACACCACCACTTCCAGCATCTTGAAGTCCCCTTCACTCATGTTGTACCTGCCGATCCAATCCTTCTTGATATCTGAGAATGAAACAGAGTCAGCCATAGAAACATTAACAATTCAAATCATTCTTTTCAATAGATGTGACGAACCATTTAATTTGATGGACTTGACGTGAGCGTTAGTGGACTCCAAGTAGTCGAAGAGTGCGGCTCCGAACAGCAAGTAAGTAATTGTGACAACAATCAGTGAGATAGTACGTATGTTCTGCTTCTTCATCTCCAAGGGGATGAATCTAGCCGAGGTTTGGAAGACACCATCCCACTATTCACACGGTGGAAAAACGGACATTCGTGTCTTTCGCGGTTGTGAATGACTTAGTAACTTATTGCAAGGTAGTGAGATTTAGCACCTTTTGAAAAGGGTTGCCTTTTATTGGAAAGATTCTGGGTTTAGGTTAAGGGTAAATGTAGGTAGAGTCTTCTTTTTACTTTATCATTTCATTCTTAATTTTCTATTTTGACCTAAATGATCAATCTTCTTCTTTTTGACTTGAAGTGAAAGCTTTTAAGCTTCAGCAACAACATATTTCAGATCTAAAATCCTATGCAGATGATCCAATTCCTCTTCTTTTCCATAACACTTAATTTTTAGCAGATTTTCCACAATGGCATTTGTTGGTGGTGCAATTCTTCGTATCACAATATCTTGTATATTTTCTCTAGCTATTATTAACTCTAGTGACCTCTATTGTTTCTGAGGGACTGCCTTATCGATTGGGACTAACGGAGAAAGAGGCAGCAAGGCATATAATAAAGGGCCCTATCGTTGCTGTGGCACCATTCTACCACTGTGGCACCCTTCTTATCGCACCCGGTGCTTTGTGGCTGCCTCTCTGGATTAGGATTCAGGCAAAAGGTGACAGTTGTACCTGAAAAGGAGCAAACGTACTGCAATCAACTAAAGCATGTTAGGAGATGAGAACTATCACTATTATAGTCATTACTTAACATTAACGAGTCACAAATAAATTATAATTTGTGTTTTGATTGCATTATAACGATATCGAACATTACATTTAATTTTTAAGAAGCTCAAATTCAAATATTAAAAAGTGATAAAACTATCGTAGTAAATTGCTTTTCAAATAATCTGTAATTTTTTACTTTAGAATTAGTGATGCTATCTATAACTTAATATCATTATCGAAAATGAAATCTGAATCTCTTGAAGCTGATTCTCAATATATATAATTATATATGCATTTCGTATTAAATACACATTGCACGCAATAGACACTAAAAAAACTCCCAATAAGATAATACACATCCAATTCAGTAGACCTGAGGAATTAGTGCCAGTACACCAAGAGATGGTGGTAATAAATTCACTTTAGAGAATATAACGCGAATTTAAGAGATCTGATTCGGATCTATAGTCTCTTATTCAATGGATGTATAGGCATTATAATTTGCTTTCACATTTTAAACATTAGCGAATTAGAAGTCAGTTAAACTTCAGTGAAATTGACTGACATAAAAACTAGCTGAAGAATTAAGAATTTGATGAGAAAGTTAGCTTGCACTTGAACTTTTGTATTATATTGCAGACAGTAGGTAGTGGACCTCCTCTAAAAAGCACGCACCACCTCCTATAAAAAGCACGCACCACCTCCTATAAAAAGCACGCACCACCTCCTATAAAAAGCACGCACCACCTCCTATAAAAAGCACGCACCACCTCCTATAAAAAGCACCCACAACCTCCTATAAAAAGCACGCAACACCCCCTCTCAAAAGCACGCACCACCTCCTATCAAAAGCACGCACCACCTCCTATAAAAAGCACGCACCACCTCCTATAAAAAGCACGCACCACCTCCTATAAAAAGCACCCACAACCTCCTATAAAAAGCACGCAACACCCCCTCTCAAAAGCACGCACCACCTCCTATCAAAAGCACGCACCACCTCCTATAAAAAGCACCCACAACCTCCTATAAAAAGCACGCAACACCCCCTCTCAAAAGCACGCACCCCCCCCCCTCCCTCCCCTCTGCACGCATCCCCCCCCCCTCCTGCACGCATCACCGCAAGCCAAGCAATACCATCTGCTTTAAATGCTCACTGCACTCACAAGATAGCACTTACTTACATCTTCCACAGTACAAACATACTACAAAATGTAACACACATTTAGTCAATGGACCAATAGAATTTGCTGCAGAAGTGATCACCAAATTGGTACATCGCTTTTATTGTAACAACATCAACATACATTGATAAAGAGTTATACAGCTGTATGTTCAAATTATTCAATTCATTACTATATGCAGTTTCTGCAAACGAATGACACGTCCCTATCATGGTTTGGAAAACAGTGTATCTACAAACCTAATCACAGATTACTTTGTTTCGGGAATTATTTCCTTCGTAGAATGCGTAAAGATCATATTTTACCCGTCATTTATTTATTTATTCATTTATTTATTTATCATCTTGTTATTCGCTTAACTGAAAAAATATTCGACCAAATTGCCTGGAATTCATTGAAACGATTGGTCCATGTCCAGTGACTTGCTGGTAGAATTTTGGGAGCGACCCGGTCAAAGGTCAAGGTCATGGTCATTTATAACTCAAAAAAAATTCACCATATTGCATGAAACTTGGTGGGACAATTGGTCAATATACAGGAACCATTTTGTTAGATTTTGGGAGCGATCGGGTCAAAGGTCAAAGATCAAGGTCAAGGCCATTTATAAATCAATAACTCAAAAAGTATTCAAACAAATTGTCTGAAATTTGATGGAGCGATTGGTCAATGTCCAGAAACCATCTGGTAACATATTGTGAGCGATCTGGTCAAAGGTCAAGGTCATTTATAACTCAAAAAGTATTGAACCAAATCGTATGAAGCTTGGTGAGACGATTGGTCACTAACTAGTTACCAGTTTATTAGATTTTGGGAGAGAACGGATCAAAGCGGCGGCGAAGGTATGCGCTCTATCGAGTGCACGTAATCTAGTTTTGTTATGAAGACATTGCTGGACATTCATTTTATGTAACTGACCAATAATTTTGTAGCGCATTACTTTTGATCTAAAGTGTTTATAGTATTAAAGAGTTTTACATAATTATCATTCACAGGCAGTTTAGATTATTTCAATTGTAACGTTTGTTGCTTACATTTGATGAAACGGGCCTTTTACTTATTTTATATTCCATATTCACAATATATGTACGTTACAATAACGACATAAAGAGAAATATGTAGAAGCTAAATATGTCCTTCTAAAGGTTAAAATTTATCTTAAAAGTTCCGTTTCCTTGCCAAGCGTTGTTTTTTAGCTGTCAATTTTTTAAAAGTTTTCCACCGTTAAATTGCGATGAATAGTTTCGTTTGCTGTCAAAGGGTGCCGCCACACATCAAAGTTTGCCAATATTCTTTAATAAATTAATATCACGTGGGAAATATCAGCCAACTCTCTCTCTCCTTCATTTTCTACCAATTATTACCTTAACTTGATATATTTATTGCACTATATACTACAAATTTACATGAGATTTTCCGCCATTTATAGTTTGTAAATCTAAACAAATCAATCTAGACATTATATCTTCTCTCTCGATATCAAATACCAATGGTGGTCATTTTAACCGAGTGTCAAAGAGAACCTATAAAACTAATGAAGGCGGCATCGCAACTCTATGCATAATGTAATATGAATTAGAGAGTACGGAATTATTAAAATCATATGCTCGAGGGGCCTTAAGGTTTGGCCATTGTTCTTGTGACAAGTGTTATCTTCATTTCATTGCCAATGTTAATGTAGATGTTGCGCTGTATTGAACACATCATAAATAGAAAATATCGAAAACCATTTTTACCAAACACAAATGAACTCTAAACTAAATTAGAAAATACTGAACCAATGGCCTCTGCTGCCAGTTTGAAGGTTTATTTGATTATTTTAGAGTCTTCTGTAGACAAGTACACACTCCCTTCACTAATGACTAGGTTCACTGGTACAGTACACACTCCCTCAACTAATGGTTAGGTTCACTGGTACAGTACACACTCCCTCAACTAATGGTTAGGTTCACTGGTACAGTACACACTCCCTCCACTAATGGTTAGGTTCACTGGTACAGTACACTCTCCCTCCACTAATGGTTAGGTTCACTGGTACAGTACACACTCCCTTCACTAATGGTTAGGTTCACTGTTACTCCCTTCACTAGATTTTAAGAAGGCTTTTGATTCTGTTGATCATATCATTTTGTTCGCTATATTGGAATTCTATATGTACTGTATATGGATTCAGAGGAGTGGTTTAGGTTTTACTTGATGAATAGGAAGAACTTTGTATGCACTGGTGGTATTAATTCTGTAATTTGTAACGTTACCATTCAGTTCCCCAGGTAGCATAACTTTATAATGTTAGCAGATGACTATGCAGTATACATTGATTTGCAGTGACACTAAAGACAACAAAAATACCCTTTTTGTTGTTATTAAAGAAAATTCAAACAATATCTTGATTGGTTGTGTGCTAATAAAATTAAGATAAACAGTGAAAATATTAAGTTATATGATATATTCTTATATATATAAATATATCTTAATTGGAGGGAATGAGATTGGAAGAACGAATGATGTCCAGATTTTAGTTATCGTATTGGATAACACTTTGACATAAAAAAATCATGTTGATCATATTAGTATCAAGATGTGTAGATGGTTCTAGGTATATTCCCCCTGGTTTCTCTCACCCCGGTATATTCCACCCCGGTATATTCCACCCCGGTATATTCCATTTCGGTATATTCCACCCCAGTAAACTTCACCCTAGGTATATTCCACCCCAGTAAACTCCACCCTAGGTATATTCCATCCCAGTAAACTTCACCCTAGGTATATTCCACCCCAGTAAACTCCACCCTAGGTATATTCCACCCCAGTAAACTTCACCCTAGGTATATTCCACCCCAGTAAACTCCACCCTAAGTATATTCCACCCCAGTAAACTCCACCCTAGGTATATTCCACCCCAGTAAACTTCACCCTAGGTATATTCCACCCCAGTAAACTCCATCCTAGGTATATTCCACCCCAGTAAACTCCACCCTAGTTATATTCCACCCCAGTAAACTCCACCCTAAGTAAATTCCACCCCAGTAAACTCCACCCTAGGTATATTCCACCCAAGTAAACTCCACCCTAGGTATATTCCACCCCAGTAAACTCCATCCTAGGTATATTCCACCCCAGTAAACTCCACCCTAGGTATATTCCACCCCAGTAAACTTCAATCTAGTTATATTCCACCCCAGTAAACTCCATCCTAGGTATATTCCACCCCAGTAAACTCCACCCTAGGTATATTCCACCCCAGTAAACTCCACCCTAGGTATATTCCACCCCAGTAAACTCCACCCTAGGTATATTCCACCCCAGTAAACTCCACCCTAGGTATATTCCACCCCAGTAAACTTCACCCTAGGTATATTCCACCCCAGTAAACTCCACCCTAGGTATATTCCACCCCAGTAAACTTCAATCTAGGTATATTCCACCCCAGTAAACTCTACCCTAGGTATATTCCACCCCAGTAAACTCCATCCTAGTTATATTCCACCCCAGTAAACTCCACCCTAGGTATATTCCACCCCAGTAAACTTCACCCTAGGTATATTCCACCCCAGTAAACTCCACCCTAGGTATATTCCACCCCAGTAAACTCCATCCTAGGTATATTCCACCCCAGTAAACTCCACCCTAGGTATATTCCACCCCAGTAAACTCCACCCTAGGTATATTCCACCCCAGTAAACTCCACCCTAGGTATATTCCACCCCAGTAAACTTCAATCTAGTTATATTCCACCCCAGTAAACTTCACCCTAGGTATATTCCACCCCAGTAAACTCCACCCTAGGTATATTCCACCCCAGTAAACTCCACCCTAGGTATATTCCACCCCAGTAAACTCCACCCTAGGTATATTCCACCCCAGTAAACTCCACCCTAGGTATATTCCACCCCAGTAAACTCCACCCTAGGTATATTCCACCCCAGTAAACTCCACCCTAGGTATATTCCACCCCACTAAACTCCACCCTTGGTATATTCCACCCCGGTGTCAATGCTCATTTGGGTGAAAATAATAAATCAAATATTATATTTTTGGAAAGCCATTTGTTAAATACTCCGTAGCCATGAAGAACAGTTTACATGTTTAGCATGTTTATATTAATTCCACCTTAACATGAAACTGCAGTATATGCTTTTACATCAATGGTTATAAGAGGTGTGGAGGGGTTCGGTTGGCAGAGACAAATCATTGAACGTTTTCGCTTTTTTCTAAAAAGTTGATGTTATGGATTCTAGGATAAAAACTCCCGTGTTCAAAATCTCTCATTGTATAAAAAGGCAATAATCTCCCCAGTTTTAAAATCCTGTGCAGAAATCTCCACCTCCTTATACAAAAACTCCTGGTCAAAAAAAATATGTGAAATGCACTTTGTGAAGAAAAAAAAACCTTTGGTCAAAAATCATTTTAAGCCACTTTTACTCGAGGTCAAAACACCAAATTAAAAATGAAATTAAGATAACAATGAGTACTATATGGCATCATCTTACAGTTACTATCGCTGTTGTCTTGGCGATAGTAGAGAAAATCAGCTTGTGATTGAAAATCTAAATACCTCAACTGATAAAGAGCGTTCACACAACCTTTCTTTCTGCTGTTCTATCACATGTGTAGTGAAAATAAACAGCTTGTGATTGATCAACAAAAGGCTCAATTTGCTACAATGAAAATGTAAGTTACCTAGTATTATGTAAAAGAATATTATTAAATGACTAATATTTATAACTAACTAAACCTAATCGTAAAGTGGGGTGGAATATACCTAGGGTGAAATTTACCGGAGTGGAATATCCGGGGTGGAATATACCGGGGTGGAATATACCGGAGTGGAATAAACCGGGGTGAAATATACCGATCACTGGTAGATGTCTTGAAGTGATGCGTAAAATTCATGATGTTGTTCCAATGCCCGTATTGCACTCGTTGTATTATTCTTCGATACTCCCTTGATATGTTAGCTACGTAACAGAAAATAGGTTTACTGCTCCCCCAATGAAATTGAAGTATTGCAGAAGAGAGCTGTGAGAATTGCTAATAGGCTGCGGGGTAGGGACAGTTTTTCGTAGTATAAATTGCTATCATTAAACAAACTTCGATGTTATGTAGTTGGTTTTTACTTATTCTGAACTCTTTTAATTTTAAACTAAGATGCATAATTGATCAGTTTTAATAATGTACACAACTATTAGGTATAACAATGAATTTCTTTACCACGTCTTAGAAGAGTTAAGTCCCAGTCATCAATTTTGTATGTGGAGCAAAGACATTGAACGTTATTCCTTTAAATATAAAAACTCAGTTTCTTTCAGAGTTTTCAGGCGTTATAAAACTTATTGTGAGCTGTACAATGTTGTACCTTGATGATCATTGTATTTTACTTCAATACTGGGCCTGAGTGTTCCTTTCATTGCTGCAATGCTTTCTATTTTTTATTTGAAGATGTTATAGATCCTAAATAGCAGCCTCCATTGTAACGGAAAAATTATGAATAAATAAATAAAATATTGACATGATGTTTAAGAGAATACTTCAAATATTAAAAAAACTGTCATGTTTTTCAAAGTCAAATATCATTTAAATAATTTAATATTTAATGTACCTTTATTACCTACTCGACCGTTTACAAATCGAGGAATAAAATACTGAATTGTTTTAAAGGTTTAATTGTAACCATGTTTGGTGATTTACTTAGTAACATTTTAAGAGCATAGAGAATTTTAGTGTCAAGTGAGTTTCCTCATTGATTTAACCAATAGAAATCATCACAAGGACTTATTGGTGAATAAATACTAAGTAATAAAACAAACCACACCACAACATTGAGTTCTAAGGCATGCCTACCCAAACTCTCAAGGTACACAGCCTTGAGGTAACTTTCTAGGTAGACTCTTTACCTAGTTCATTCGCTGGATTTCAGACAGTTTACATACCTTAATAATTTTCGATGAAAACATCTTTCCAGAGATCACATTACAGTCATTTGCTTTAATGGTATAAGGAATGGTATTAGGGTGCAGACTACCTACCTCACAGGGTTAGTCCACATCCGACTCTTTGGGGGAATTTTGCATTTGTTAGAGGTGGAGCGTAGGGAATGAGGGAAAAGAGGAGCCAGCACACCACCACCTTCCTTCACTGCAGTTCTGTTAGCACTGACGTCTTTATGGAACTGTGGTAGTAGGGAGCCATGAGGAAAACCATTTAACGGAAGGAGACGAAGAAAGATAGCCGAGTCTCTTCATAGCAAGTATATCATCATAGCAAACTAGGTCACTGTGATTAGGTCAATTGATTTGTGACCTAGTAAGTCAATGCAGACCTTTGTACACTAGAGTCAGGTAGAGATTTATATTGCGCTACTAACACTCAACGAATGGTGTTATAAATGCTACTTGGCTTATTTACTCAAGAAATATTCATCCATTTACAGTAAAAACGAATTTTTTATTCTTAAAAATTACTTAAAGTTAACACTGACAGTTAACATCAATTCTTAGTGCATATTCAAAAGAAATTAATTACTTCATACAAAATAGCTGTGAGCATCTTTTACGTAGTTGGATGAAAGAAAGCAGACGTTATTGGGCAGCAAAGTAAATAACGTGTGGATAATTTAGGGAGGAAATTTTCTGCAGTTTCTGTTGATTTGATGAAATATTATGTAAAAAATGGTAATTATTTTATATTTAGATAGTAATAAATATTATAGACAATAGCTGCAAATGAAGATATTCTTTAAATTGAAACCTATAATTATATAAATATTGTATTTTCATTCGAGTGATTTATAAGTAATTTTCCATTCAATTTCGAATATTTATTATAATCACATATTTTATCAATTATATATAGTTATTTCTATTATATTTCCTATTGTTACAAACCACCTGCAATTTCCTCTGCAATTCATACCCTGCGTAACTTTTCATTTTGTCTCGTACTATCTGTCCATTTTTTCTTTAATGTTCGTACTTAGTTTTCTCATAAACGTTCGCTCTACAATCAATAGCGTTACGGTAGTTAAGTGTGACGTCAGAGACAAGAAGAAATACGTCACAAGACTCTATGAAGCTTTTTAAAATTTAAATTAAGATAAATAAACAATGAAGAGTAATTAATATTCTCCAAAACTTTTTATCGACGAGTACACAAATTCTTAAATTTTAAATGAACTTAAATGTCTTGAAATTGAAATCATTACATAATGATCATGTGATAATATTTTAAATATATCGAGTTAAACATGATAATATATTTTAACGGTTATATGAGATACAATCAATAGAAAAGTAAATGAAATATTCTAAGTGATCTCCGTAGAGTTTCATCATTTTTATCACCGTTTTCTTTGACGATCAGATCCTTTTGAAGGTAAACTATAGAGGTGAAAAAATACTGTTAGTGGAGCAACTAACTACTGAATTCATAATAGTTACTTATTCCTTATTCAAATAAGAATCTTGTATAAGATTCATACAATCTATAATTTTGAAAAAACTTCAATGTTTGATAATTGTAAGTAAAATAAGATTTCCTTTCTGAAAATCAGTGACACTCAGGCACTCTTTGTCTCATGTTTTAACCTACAAACTTTGTCGCTAAAATTAAGAGCATAACACTCAAGTGCACCACACTGAAGTGCAGCACACCGAAGTGCATCATACTGAAGTACATCACACCGAAGTGCATCACAATCTAGCTAGTGCATCACACCGAAGTGCATCACAATCTAGCTAGTGCATCACACCGAAGTGCATCACAATCTAGCTAGTACATCACACCGAAGTGCATCACAATCTAGCTAGTGCATCACACTGTAGTACATCACAATCTAGCTAGTGCATCACACCGAAGTGCATCACACTGTAGTGCATCACACTGTAGTGCATCACACCGAAGTGCATCACACTGTAGTGCATCACACTGTAGTGCATCACACTGTAGTGCATTGCACTGTAGTGCATTGCACTGTAACACTTTAAAGCTAATGAAACAAATACTGTAAGTTTATCGAAGTTACAGTTGATGCACTTTAGTGTCTCGTTTTTATTTCTAACCTTAAATTGTGAAGGCCACACACTGACTGTCTCTGAATTATTCCGAGTAAATCTACTAATATTGTAGCTGTTTCTCTACATATTTCCTATCACATTCTTAGCAACCAATACAATACACAACACTAATTAACTCTTATTACCTAGATACCTAAAGCATTATTATTCCAATGTACAATATCATATTGTAACAAAATCATCTAATTACCCTCCTCCCATATTGTTGTTGTACATATCTATTTTTATTTATTACTACATTTAACTCTTTTTTTTAATCTATTTTATTTCAAATATGTTCCAATCTCCTGTTTCTCTAAATATGAACTGATACAAAATATGAATGATATTCTTTTTAAAGAATTGATGGTACTAATTTTATAAGTGTTGAAATTGTAATTTTTGAAATAAGATATTTAAAGGTGTTAAAGGTCTTTTAGGACTTAGAAAATCATCAAGACATTTCTTGACTAGTCATCTAACTACTAGATACGAATGGTTGCAGGGATAAATATAAGTTTAGTAGGTTTAAGCAGAGTACAGTAACACAAAGGCTATAGTAACTAGTAGACGACGCAAAACATGACGTCACCAAAACGACACATATTTTGTTTGTGACCGAGCGGCTCATAATACCTCGTATTTGCATGTTAATATCGAGAAGTTTAAAGTCAGTTTATAAGCGTTTCGTGTGATAAAAAGTATAAATAGCGATTGAACCTAGAATTTAAATGTATGGATATAATTCAGGTTTGTTCAAATTGTTGAAGTTATTACTAAAGTTATGTTAAAAACATTTAGTTAAATGGAGGACGATTTGATATAAATCTTATAAAAACTGAAAAAATTCATCAAACTGTTGCTAAATATTTCAATTATTAAAACAAATTTAATTTAAAAAAAGATACTTAATTAACCTCCAGCAATCAGTACCTAAGCAACATTCATTATATAAATAAACTCATAATTACTAAATAAATAAATGCTTCAATTCAGAGAACCTTCCCCTCAAATACATTTCATAACATCTGGTAGCAGTTTACATCGTTAGTCGGTAAGAAGAATTTTAATGATTGAAATTGAATTAAGTAGAGGTTGTAGAGGCTCATATTGATGATATTATTACTCAGGGAAGTGTAGGTACACTGGGTAAAAGCATTGGTGACAATGCTCAATGATGCAGAAAAGCTATTCCCTGAAAATGGTCACCTTTTAAATGTTCCCATTGTTGCAATTCTCTGAAGAATGAAAGAGTAGAATTTAGTATTGATTGACCACTCCTACGAGGCTACCTAAAGTCTAATGCATAAACAGGTATTTATTTCTTACCCACAAACAGTGGAGAGATAAAGAGCAAATATGCATGAGAGTCTCATGACAATATTTCTTTCGGAAAAATCCCCGTTTGCAAATGAAATTATTATCGAACAAAAGTTTCCTTTGCCTCTAAAGTATATAATGAATATAAGAGAAGATGCACTTCTTATGACTACGAACTGTTGTAATTTAGATTATCTCTTTTCTCTTCTAATATTCACTTGTTTATATTAGGATTACACTGCAGTTTAGGAGATAGCTCTGGTATATAGAGCTCTGGAACTAAACGAGGTGTTAAAACCATCTAACAATTTAAATGATGATGGGGCTTAATTCATTTTAATTATCAATATCATCTTTATACTCAGTTGGTTGCAAGACACGAAAACTCAGTTGCATTACGCCATATAATACGTTATCACTATACTAATGTTATCACTATACTAATGTTATCACTATAATAATGTTATCACTATAATAATGTCATCACTATACTAATGTTATCACTATACTAATGTTATCACTATATACTAATGTTATCACTATACTAATGTTATCACTATACTAATGTTATCACTATACTAATGTTATCACCATACTAATGTTATCACCTTGCCAGTGTTATCACCTTGCCAGTGTTATCACCTTGCCAATGTTATCACCTTGCCAATGGTATCACCTTGCCAATGTTATCACCTTGCCAATGTTATCACCTTGCCAATGTTATCACCTTGCCAATGGTATCACCTTGCCAATGTTATCACCTTGCCAATGTTATCACCTTGCCAATGGTATCACCTTGCCAATGGTATCACCTTGCCAATGTTATCACCTTGCCAATGTTATCACCTTGCCAATGGTATCACCTTGCCAATGGTATCACCTTGCCAATGTTATCACCTTGCCAATGTTATCACCTTGCCAATGGTATCACCTTGCCAATGTTATCACCTTGCCAATGTTATCACCTTGCCAATGGTATCACCTTGCCAATGTTATCACCTTGCCAATGTTATCACCTTGCCAATGGTATCACCTTGCCAATGTTATCACCTTGCCAATGTTATCACCTTGCCAATGTTATCACCTTGCCAATGTTATCACCTTGCCAATGTTATCACCTTGCCAATGTTATCACCTTGCCAATGTTATCACCTTGCCAATGGTATCACCTTGCCAATGGTATCACCTTGCCAATGGTATCACCTTGCCAATGTTATCACCTTGCCAATGTTATCACCTTGCCAATGTTATCACCTTGCCAATGTTATCACCTTGCCAATGTTATCACCTTGCCAATGGTATCACCTTGCCAGTGTTATCACCGTGCCAGAGTTATCACCTTGCCAATGTTATCACCTTGCCAATGTTATCACCTTGCCAATGGTATCACCTTGCCAGTGTTATCACCTTGCCAGTGTTATCACCTTGCCAATGTTATCACCTTGCCAATGTTATCACCTTGCCAATGTTATCACCTCGCCAATGGTATCACCTTGCCAATGGTAAAGGTTGGCAGACATTTTGTAAAGGTGATATCAACACGCTTTAATATTATGTGTAATGTCTGGTAAACCCCCTGCCAAGTCATTAAACAATCATGAAGTGTTCAGCACAACAAACTAGAGGATACAACAAACTACATAACGGCCAATTAACTCTCATATGTTGATAGTTAATAATAGTCTTCATTTATATATTAAATAATCTTTATTTGATACATAAAGACCCGCTCACGAATATGAAACTCGTTTTAAAATTCAAGATAACATTAATTTTCCCTGTTATAGACTTTCTCATTTTAGGTCATAATTTATATATAATGCAATTAATGTGTGGAATAAGATACCTTTAGACATAAGAAATACCTCATCATTTAATTTGTTTATTGTAAAAAATTTGTTTGTAGTAAAAATTAAAAATTATAACTCCCGTAGCATTGGTATATATATATATTATTTAGTTTTTATGTAGGTTTTGTATGTAGGGTTTTTGTATGTAAAATTTCGTATGTACTTTTTATGTGAAATCATGTCATTATCGTAGAATAATGAAATTCTAATTTATATTTATAATTAGCTCTTTGAATTGGTTTTGAATGATTAAATTTTCGTTTTAAAAAATAAGATAGATTCTGCTTTATCAATGTTCATAAACAGAACATTACCGAAAGGAGTGAAAAATAGATCTCATGTTTCCCAATATTAGATTGTACTAGTTAATATAGCCAAATGATTTTTGTATTAAAATATATTATCTGTTTTTCAATAAAATTTATATTATCAATAAAATTCATATATTTATGTTCATATCCCATTTAAGAAAATTATTCGACGGAACGTCCTGTCGACGAAACGTCTGCACACCAATTTATTCTATTCGTACCTTTCAATATAGTAATTCGCAAACCTTCCTTCAGTTGCTAGCCGCCAAAAATATCTAATCTTTGTCTCTAGTTTTCAACAGATCAGCTCCGTCAGTCACCTAGGAAGCGAGGGCGTGTCGCTTTAAGTCATCATCCATTGTGGAAAGAAGAACTTAGTCTACTGCAATTAGGGACATATGTCTGAAATAACACAGGATTAGACACTAACAGTATTATTGTCTGCAAACGAGACTATACAGAATGGGGGACGTGAGGACCTTCCTGGTTTGTTTCTTTCATTACCCATCTGTTATGAAAAAAACATAAGATATGACCAACCCGAAGACCATTGGCAGCTATTTCGATTCCAATGAAAGATGGCTGGTACATTTTGATGGTTGTGATGGGGATAATGCAAAACTTTTTTCGAATTTGCTATTCTATGTACTTGCCTGTATACAGGATCGTTGAAATTTTCAACTTCTCAAAGTCCTTTGTTTCTTCTATTTTTTCTTGCAAGATTAAGTCCTTTGTAATTTAAATTACAGAACTTTCATTCCCTATATTAAACCTATTTCATTATCAATAATCAACAATATCGGTGTTGCTAAAGTTCCCTTTAATTTCACAGCAGCCTACGGCTTTCCAATTCGTGTGCTGGGACCAGTGGCTTCTTTCAAATTGCAATCTTCATTTTAACCTTTATGAACTGAATTAATTTGAACGTGAAATAAAATTATAATATCCTTGCAGTATACAGGCAAACCAAGCATATTAAAATAACAATTGTGATTGATTACCTTAATTTATTAGATTTCGCTTATTTTCTGCAACTTTATTTAATACAAAAAAGAATTAACAAGATAGTGAAATGAAAAGGATATAAATAGTCATATATTTTCTTAAGTAAAATAAAATACAGCGCACAAACTATCAAACAGTTTAATAACCAAATTCATTAAATTAAATACTTTGAGGTGAGAAGTGATGATTCTTACATCTTAATCGTAGACCTAACTTAAAATTGGTAATAGAATCATTTCTATCATTAGTTATAGAATATAAAAATTTCAATATCTGATATCTCAACCATTTTCCTATCAGTTATTGATTATAACATTTATGTGAACCAATACCAGCTTATCATGTATTATTTTAGGTGTTTGAAAGTTGTCCCTATCCACTACAAGGTGATCCAAAGAGACATGAAGAGAAGAAGGCCTCGTAGAAGAGGAGTCAGTGAAAGTACTCTCCATACACTAGGAAATAGGGTCTTGAACATATACTACCTGGGAGCCTAAAACTAGTGCTAGTTAACTGCTAAATTGTAGCTAGCTCCTATGAATAACAATTAAGGAATAAAAAAATGAAAATTAAATTTAACCAATGCCTAGTTAGTAATTGATAAGAAAATGATAAAATTTAAAAGGGACTGAGTTTAAGTAGATTGTCCCTTGTTTCAAAGTCGCTATTTCCAGTCACCCGGTGGCCACGTCAAATTAGATTCGATCAGCTGATTACTATACCCGTTATGTTCCTGTACCCTGCTCTTAACCACCTAATTTTTGGTGATTTAAAATAAGTGATCTTTTTTTGAATTAAAAGAAAACTGCACTCTTGGCAGTATCTAACAATTGGCTTCGTCATGAATAAAGAATTTATTTTTCAAAACACTCAGGTAGCTGTTTGGACCACAAAAAAGTCAAGTCTGCCCACTGCTACATCAGTTGTGTAATACCATCCATATGTTTGTTAAAATTTTATTTTCGATCTTTATTTAATACACAAAAACATATAATTCAACCCTTGATCGTTCAGCAAACAGACTTTCATACTTTGATTAAAGGGGCAGTTCAGTCAATTTCTGTTTTCATAATATTAATGTTGAACGATCACTTAGTAAGAATAAATCATTCTTGTAGAATTAAACGGTTGAAAAAAATATAAGCGATATATATCATATTTTATAAATTCGATTTAGTTCCTGCGTCCTCCTACAGAAGGCGCCACCACTCTGTACTATTTGTTTACATTTTACAGCTGATGACATGTGAACAATTTCTCTATCAACAGTATTAACAGGTAATTTATGAAGAGATGGTTTTCTTTTCTAATCTAAATCTACTTGTCTCGAAGGACAGTTTTCAATTTCACAAATTCTTTTCACCATTTTCAAACATATAATGACAGATTCAAGTCTGGGACTGGTTATCATTTTGTTTACGTACTACAATGATTAGTACGTCGGTCCACGACAGTCCAGATATGGCGCCACTAATTTGCAATATACTTTTTATATAAACATTTCTAAAATCAACGAATATTCTAATGTTACATAAATAAATATACTAAATCGATTTAGGACCAATTTGGCGATAGTTTGATTTTGACTGAACTGCCCCTTTAAGTGACTAAATATACTGGTAGACTTTTAGATCTTTACTGCTAAACACACAGTTATGTCCTTCTAAAGTTAACAGAAGAATATAGATTTCAATCAAATTATGATAATTATAGAAAAGTTTTTTTGGTAGTGCGTAATATTTCAAGGAGACTGAAAAAGCATGTATAATTTTCAATATGTATTTAGTGATTAAGCACAAATGAGCAATAATTTAACCCAAGCAGAATATGTTCAAAAGAAACACCCAATTCAGTCTAACGAATTGACGTGTTAATTTCAAAGGTATTGCCCCCGTGGGGGAGGATCCCCACGAGTCCAAATAGAGAGCAGCCCCAGTGGTTAGGGGGAGACCGCCACAAGGACCGTCCCAACGCTAGGGTTAAATAGCACTCAGAAATAAATGAGAACTTGGATCGAGATATCGACCATATATATAGATGATGTTGGTACATTAATTAATTATAGATATTGGTGTACATTCTCCTTAATTACTTTATTAATAGCAAGTAATAAGACATTCAATAAAAACAATATACAAACAGTATATTAATTTCATCATTTAATTATATTACACGGAATATTGGGAATACCGTTAGAATTTGGTAAGGGGACACAGATAAAGATTAATCTCTAAATGAAATAGAATTACATACGATGTAGCTAAAAGTACTTATATGCATATATTTATATGAAAATATGGATCCCGATAATAATACTTAGCAGCGTCATTGAACTGTACAGCTTACAAACGAACATCAAAAATCAAAGAACATCGCTGCTATTTACTTGAGTTTTCATTACACACCACGTGACAGAAGTACTTGCTATCATTCAATGGGTCCCAGTAAAAAAAAGATGGATAAAGGGAGACCAAAAACTCCATAGGTAAAAACCCATGAAGTTTAACTCAAGAGTTACCTAACGCAACTGCAGGAACTTATGATTTGCTACTAGGTACCTAAGTCAATCACAGGTAAAAAGCAAACTAAGAAAAAAAGAACAGTGTGTAACATTTAGAAAAGAAGTGATGAGTTTGAGTAGTCAATCGGATGAGGAGAAAAACACACTCAACAACTGGGGAAAAGAGGCCCAGTTGGGACACTGGTGAACAGAGGCCCAGTTGGGACACTGGTGAACAGAGGCCCAGTTAGGACACTGGTGAACAGAGGCCCAGTTGGGACACTGGTGAACAGAGGCCCAGTTAGGACACTGTAAACAGAGGCCCAGTTAGGACACTGGTGAACAGAGGCCCAGTTGGGACACTGTAAACAGAGGCCCAGTTAGGACACTGGTGAACAGAGGCCCAGTTAGGACACTGTGAACAGAGGCCCAGTTAGGACACTGTAAACAGAGGCCCAGTTAGGACACTGTAAACAGAGGCCCAGTTAGGACACTGTAAACAGAGGTCGAGTTAGGACACTGTAAACAGAGGTCGAGTTAGGACACTGTAAACAGAGGTCGAGTTAGGACACTGTAAACAGAGGTCGAGTTAGGACACTAACCCAGAGAAAAGTGGTATTTTGGACACTGGTCATAGCAGTGTTTCATTTAGAAGGAATGCGAATAAAGTTTAAACATAGCTTAATATTTATATATTAACATGCTTCTATTTATATTTACAGATGAATATATTGCGGTAGCCTAACATATGAAACTAGACTGAGGATCACGGCTCTGAATTTGTCAATGAGTGCTTTCACTTTAAAAGAAAGATACGTAAGAATTAGGTGGGCTAATTTAACAATTACCAAAGATTTACATAAACCGGTGCTAAACAATTCTTTTAATACTGCTGGATATAAAGTACCGCATCACAGTTGAGTGTAATTTGTTGGCAATAGAATACATACCCCAATGATTTATGTTTCGGCGCTGTCTATAGAGTACAGTTGAGCGCTTCCACACTCTCCATTGAAGGAGACTTGAAAGCACCGACAGCTCCTACCTATGATAACAATTTACTTCTCGAAAGTAGTTTGATCGGTTAAGAAATTTAATTTACATGTAACAAGAATAGGGGGCTCAAATAACAAGGAATATGGGGGGAAATTAGTGTAACTTTGAGCAGAAAGCTAAAGAAATTCACGAATTTGTTTACTGGCACATCAAGTCAATCAATCGATGCGATCTCTCTATTTTCTGTCTCCATTTGCAACTCATTTGACAGTTAAAACAGCATTAGAGAAATTATCCATTTATATTTCATTTATTAATGATTTTACTAGGCCATTTCATCAGATTGGCGAGAGACCGAAAGTTATTACTCACATACCAGCCCTGTGGTGCTATTAGTATTTTTCATGAGTGGCGTGGGAGAGGACAGTGACAGTCATTACTCAGGTGATTGCCGTTAGGTACTTTACAGTCTGACAGAGAGCTAAAAATTAATCATTTCATTTATGTCTCAATAAAGTGAATTTACTCTTTAGTCTTTAGAAGCAGTGGAAGTCGCTAAATAGAATTGAAAAAAAGTGTTCTTCAGTTTGTGCAAAATGAGAGGCTTGAAATTGAGAGTAGAAAATGCTTAATCATCAACTTTCATAGTCTCTAGAGGAATTCTCTCTCTAAATTGTCACGAAGTTCTCAGTTTCCTTAGAGTTACAGCTGAGTATTCAAAGTTGAAGATTTCAATCCGAAAGAACAGGATGATGGTAGGTTACACCTTTTACAAAACAAAAAGTCGATCATTTTTGTTTGACTAAAATGTGAGGTAAGAACACCTTGGTTGCTAAAGAGAACCAACAATAGTGAAGCAGAAATGTGAGGAAGTTGATAGTTTACACCGCCCTGTGACAGTCTGTAGTCATGTACACTAATTACTGTACATCTTGCAAAACATTCTAGTCTTTGCAGGCCCCTAGCAGTTTCAGAATTGAAACATCATTTCATGATCTACTTCTAAAGGTGATTGATAATAAAAGAAAAATCATAGAAAAGAAATTAAATTAAAACAAAATAAACATTGGTAAGAATTTATTCAAATGAAAATATATATATACTTTGCTTGGAATATTCGAGATGACACTAAGAAAAAAGAAGTCAGCACATTAGAACTGAAGTTCCTCGGCGAGAGTTTCGCTCAATGAAAAGATCCCGACCGGTTTATTTTGATAGAAATAATAAGAGTAATTTGATGACATCATATGTCTGTACTTAAAGTAGGCACTGAAAATAAACACATGGAATATTCGGCAAACTGAACTACTATAGCAACTAGATAATAAACCACTGAAAAGAATTGCACACTAACAACAATTGATTTGAAATGTCTTTTCGAATTAAAGTCTACTCATCAATGTTATAATAACGATGTTATTAGTGAATTACAAATAAAGGTAAAAAAGTCGAGATCTCCACATATAAGAATAAAGGTTTAGCACAAGATATATAAAGTTAGAAAGAATGGACAACATTGCCAGTTTAAAGCTAGTGAGAAGCAATAGAATTTCGATGGGAAGAGAGCAGTGGCTGCCTTGATGTAGAGCCATCAAGAGCAGTGGCTGCCTTGATGTAGAGCCATCAAGAGCAGTGGCTGCCTTGATGTAGAGCCATCAAGAGCAGTGGCTGCCTTGATGTAGAGCCATCAAGAGCAGTGGGAAGGAATAAACACTGAAGGTGATTCGGAAGTAATGTTATTATTGCACCAAAGTAAAGAGACTGAAGATAGAGCATAGCATGACCTCATTATTTAGTTATTGCGATAGTTAATAAAATAAGATATCTTTAGAAGAGACCACATGAACTGTCAACACAACTTCTCATGGAACATCAAGCAAACTCTCCTTGAATGTTCCAACACCATTCTTAAATAAAGACATCCATAAAGCTTCAATAGAGTAACTTGATCAGAAAAACATACTATATATTACCGATTATTTTAAATGTGTTTGGAGTGATGATGGTTTTTGTTAGACATAGGGAATAATATTTTATACCAAAACAAAAATAACTAACACCATATTTACATTATATAGAATATCAATAAAATAATATATCAATAATATTTAGCATAATATACTTCATGGAAGGGAAAACAATCAATGCAACCAATAGAATGACAACATAATAGAGCTGGTGTCGCCTGTGAGGCCTGACAATTAATGTCTAGAGGCATAGAGACGTAGTAGAGTGAAACTAGTCACTTATTAGAACCACTGGTAGCTAGTACCTAATACTAGTCACTTCATTAGAACCACTGGTAACTAGTACCTAATACTAGTAACGTTCTATTCAGTAACTTTGTTCCAGTTTCTCCTTACATTCAATGCCTCTTGAATAAATTGCCAGGCCATTTAACATCAGGAAAAGACAGAGAACTCTGATGGAATTTCACAAATACGGAGAATTAATTAGTTACAGATTGGCACAAGCTATCAAAAATATAGGCATATAGAACTTAGCTATGAAATGTTGTACATAGAATCATTTCAATGAACCAAGATAAGATTACTGTGAGATAATAGGGAGTCAACCAGGCAGTGGAAAACTTTAGTGAAATCAAATACCTCTCGGAAGTATCTAGTTGAATGAATTTTGTTCTATTTTTAGCTAGAAAGTGTAATGATGTTTCAGTAGAAAGGGGCGGGGCAAGACTGAGACGCTCCACGGACTGTTAGGCGCATCACAAGAAGTGCACCAGCGCACAGTAGCTACTACACAATTGAAAACTTTAAAAATGAGTAAACTCTTAGTGATAAACTGATAAAAAAACAACACTCAACAAAAACTCTATTGGCGAAAAATTATCACTAAAGTTAAGTTATAAATAAAATACATTTAAAAACACAGCATTCGCAAAAAATATTCAACCCAAAACAGAATCGAATTGGTCAAACTGTCAATTATGAGCTCTGTCTACTGCAGTTCGTGGAGCTCCGTCTACTGCAATTCGTGGAGCTCGGTTTACTGCAGTTCGTGGAGCTCGGTTTACTGCAGTTCGTGGAGCTCGGTTTACTGCAGTTCGTGGAGCTCGGTTTACTGCAGTTCGTGGAGCTCGGTTTACTGCAGTTCGTGGAGCTCGGTTTACTGCAGTTCGTGGAGCTCGGTTTACTGCAGTTCGTGGAGCTCGGTTTACTGCAGTTCGTGGAGCTCGGTTTACTGCAGTTCGTGGAGCTCGGTTTACAGCAGTTCGTGGAGCTCGGTTTACAGCAGTTCGTGGAGCTAATACATTAGTCTCGCATACTTCAGGGCTAAAAAGAATCACTAGAATAACAGATGCTGAGGAGAGCTCTAATCTAAGAGGACCTTTTTGTTTCACTGTGTCGATAACGGTAATGCAGTGTGTTTACAAAGGAAGGATATAAACCAACAACACTAGCACTGGGCATTCCTAAATGCGATTGAATCCTTGAACCAACTATAATTCCCCTGTATTATGTAGCTAGCCTGCGTGTTACAAGACACTCCCCTATGTCAAAAAGCAGCCCTGAACTATAGTCATAATATTGAGCATTTATTATTCAACGAAAGGTAGTGTTGAGAGCTACTTTTGAGGAAATAGAAATTTCAAATATGTACCTAGAATGAAACACGAGGGTAAATTGGTTTCCTAATTGCAGTAACACAATCGTCCCAGATAACACCATCGGTTATCTCTCTATTTTGGCAGTATTGTGAGGAGTAGAGGTGTCTGATGTTCAAGCAGCACTCGTTAGACAATCTCCATCAACAGCTGGGAGTCATTTGACACATTTGGCTCATGTAACAAATATGTTCTCAATATAAAAAAATGAATGTGTGGCTGCCACTGCTGTAGGAGAAAGAGAGAGAGCCTGCTTATACCAGGTTGTACTCTTTCAGGTTCAGTTGTAGGATGGTATCCTTGACTGCGGCGAATACAAATCGGATGTTGTTGGTGTCTGCAAAGAGAAGGAACAGTTACTCTTTGGTAGAAGAGATGGGCACACAATATCAACATCAGGCATTATATTTCAGTAAATTAGCAACATGATTAGTATCAGATATGGAAAGAAGATGTACAATTGCTGATGTATATACAAGAATTACAAGATATTGACAGAGAGAAACCTAACATCCAAGAATAAGAAGAACCATAATAAATTAAGATTTCTTTTTCTAATTGATTTAAAGATTGTCAACTTAGAATGCTGAAAAAGTTGGAGAGAGCTCGTTTCTGAGAAATGTATCAGCATTTCCAATCAGTCTGTATCTTCTCTTCTATTTACTAAATAACTTCAAGAGTTGAGTGTGTATGCATTGTAGCTTCACATTAAAATATCATGAGTCTGTGCGGAGTGACAAGTAATGACAGACGATAACTCTCTTTTCTCTGGTAATATCACAAACTGTAACAACGCAGATACTAAAGATTTCTCATATATCTTGAAGTGTAAACAGGTCTTTTGATAGGACATCAAACCATGTGCGGCCATTCTGCCTGTCCTTAGGAAAGAATGACGGCTGTACTGAATATAAAATCTGAGTAGAAATAAATTTCTTGGTAGAAACCAACATTGATATTAAATTAGTTGGCTACAGAATCGTATAAATCTCTTATGTAACTTCACCCTATAGTCCTAGGTGCAACAGAGGAGTGAGTTACTCTCTGGTATGGTGACATCTTTATGTTTGACTGCATTGGTAGCAAGATCATGAAGAGTTAGAAAAAGACATTCGTTGTGAGAGTCTGCTTGCTCTCAGCTACGTTTGTGTCACTCTTCAAACTTTACTATATCTCTCTACTAAGAGAATAGAGTGGTGTAAGAAATAACTCCTCTCCATTATCCACTAAATGGTCAAATAACATCCTAAAGAGGAAGTACATAAGACAATTTAAAACACTCACATACAAAAATTGTGTGAATATCCTGCATGCTGTGGAAACGAGAAAAGGAAAGAAAGGCAGAGTGTGTGTGGAATAAATGGTGAACAGTTTGAAATATTTACTTTGCGGGTACAGAAATTTAAAACAGCAGACTACTTTGTGTGCATGTGTGAGTGCAGTGAATAGTGTAACAAGTGGGGTGGTCTTCAGAACTCTACAAACGAAACAAATGTAAGATGGAGTTACAGCCATTGCATAGCTACCCTATTTGCTCTACTGAATTATGGGAGATGTTTGTTGCATCTGTTAGATTGCAAGGAATTATCTTTATTGAGGAGGAGATTAATTACTGAGACATGAATTAATATGCCTCCACCTTCAATTTTGAGGTCTAATAACTTTCATTCAGTTTCTATAGCAGTTTGTAACGATGACTTTACAGTTCAGTATGTTTTGGAAATGCACAATTGTGAAGCTCTTTGAAAGGTAGCTACACTATCACGGACATAACCTAACTCTCTAGTATATTTTCAAAAGAGTGAAAAAGAGACACAACAGATTTGAAGATGACTGAGTTTATAATTACGTAGCCAAGCTATGGAAGGAAACACATCAATTGATGTCAAGCAGTTAGAAGAAAAAATAAAATAAAAAAATAAGAAGAGTAATAAGACATCACTACACACTACAAAATAGGCAGAAAATACTGCATTACTATTCAGACTACAATGAAAGCAACAACTGAAAATAGGCTGATGAATTACTACACCAAATAGTGATGCATCACAACCAACTAACTACTCTTAAACAGTCTACATTGAAATAAACTTATGTTCTATTTCAATGAAAAAAAATGCTATTGCAGCTAATGAACTCATTATAAGATTCTCTAAGATAACGCATTTTGAGTCTCAACTGTTTCGATAAATGAAAATAGCGCAAATTACAATAAATAACAAAAATAGAGGCTGAGTTAAGAGTCTACGCCAGGTTATATTCTTTCAAAGCATTTTGCATCAAAGTATCTTTAACTGCACAAAACACTAATTTGATGTTCTCAGTATCTGTGGAGAAATAAGTTAGAGGATTAAAAAAGGTGAAGAAGGATAATAAAATGTATGCCATGATAAAGATATTAAACAAAGAATGCCATGATATAATTACCAAAAAATGTCCAGAAATGCTAACACAAGAGTGAAGTCAATAAACACCAATCAAATCAGCTAAATAATAAAGAGAGAGGTCTTTGTATATCTTTAGAGTGGCTCAGAAGAAGCATGCAAGCAGAAACACAGGAAAATATTACATAGATAAGTAAATGTTAGGGTTGTGTAACATGCTGAACTTAGCTTAGAAGTTAAATATCTACCTGTAGCACAAGTGAAGTGAGAATAGATTATTTTGTCAGGGTCAGGGTTTAGCTCCACAAATATTCGTAGGATGAACTCCCGAGCCTCTACCGCATCCTTTGTACGACCTAAGGACACAAGCGAGCAATGTTACAAATCTACAGCAAAGTACCATCACCAGTTGAAGAAGAGGTTTCAGAGACAACCCCTCCTGCTTAGGGACAACCTGAGAAAAAGTGGCGATGAGCTGAAGAGATAGCCACTAGCTACTCTCACAGGGAACAACGTTACAAACAACATAATTTGGCCACCTTTTAAATAGATTTCATTAGCTACTACTTGCAAATTACTTACCAACTAGAAACATTAAGTACTTACAGTAAGAATAAGTCAATACCCTTCCCTACATAACCGTGCAAATAACTACAACCACAGACAATTATCATCCCGTCCCCGGCTGAAAGTAGAGAGTTAATTTAAGTACTCGCAACTGCTGAGTCTGAAAGCTGACCTGTGACGCAAGTAATGTGGTGGTACATCTTCTTACTCTCTTTCTTCAACAATAAGAACTTCTTCAGGATAAAATTCCTAGCAGCAACAGCGTCAAACTTAGGGCCTGTCACAGTCAGCACCATTTCAATTAGCTAGAACTTTTATTCAATACTGTGCACCTAACTAGCCATTGGATATTTCACTGGCTTTAATTAAGTTGGCACTCTTACATAAGAATATTCAATAAGCAAGAAAATATTAGTTTCTGTTCAATTTATCTTCTATTGAGAGAAACTCATATCTACACACTGATAAATATTGATAACATTGAAGTTGTAGATAGTTAATTTCTGAATACTATTGAAAGAAAGTGTACTAATTCAAGATGTAGCTAGTAGCTAACTTTTAATGGTGTCTTGAAATGTCTCAAGCGATACAAGAACATGATACTACGAGGGGAATATCCTCAGGGACATGTAGAACACTACTGTAACAAAAAACCTTCTGACTGCCTAACAGAGAGATAGCTATCTAACTACCAGACACAGTAGTTACCTAAGATATATCTAGCTATCTAAACACCAGACACAGAAGTTACCTAAGATATATCTAGCTATCTAACCACCAGACACAGAAGTTACCTAAGATATATCTAGCTATCTAACTACCAGACACAGTAGTTACCTAAGATATATCTAGCTATCTAAACACCAGACACAGAAGTTACCTAAGATATGTCTAGCTATCTAACCACCAGACACAGAAGTTACCTAAGATATATCTAGCTATCTAAACACCAGACACAGAGGTTACCCAAGATATGTCTAGCTATCTAACCACCAGACACAGTAGTTACCTAAGATATATCTAGCTATCTAAACACCAGACACAGAGGTTACCCAAGATATGTCTAGCTATCTAAACACCCGACACATTAGTTACCTAAGATATATCTAGCTATCTAACCACCAGACACAGTAGTTACCTAAGATATATCTAGCTATCTAAACACCAGACACAGAGGTTACCCAAGATATGTCTAGCTATCTAAACACCAGACACATTAGTTACCTAAGATATATCTAGCTATCTAATCACCAGACACAGTAGCTACCTAAGATATATCTAGCTATCTAATCACCAGACACAGTAGTTACCTAAGATATATCTAGCTATCTAAACACCAGACACAGAAGTTACCTAAGATATGTCTAGCTATCTAACCACCAGACACATTAGTTACCTAAGATATATCTAGCTATCTTACCACCAGACACATTAGTTACCTAAGATATATCTAGCTATCTAACCACCAGACACATTAGTTACCTAAGATATATCTAGCTATCTAACCACCAGACACATTAGTTACCTAAGATATATCTAGCTATCTAACCACCAGACACATTAGTTACCTAAGATATATCTAGCTATCTAACCACCAGACACAGTAGTTACCTAAGATATATCTAGCTATCTAACCACCAGACACATTAGTTACCTAAGATATATCTAGCTATCTAATATCTAAGTTACTCCATTAGTTTACATTTGTAACTCTAGCACAAAGTGTTACGAGTAATTAATTATAGCGACTAATCAGCAGCTATTACAAAGTAACTAATTAACAGCAGTGAGTTCCATCACACCTGTGGCACAGGTAAAGTGCGAGTAACACATCCTATCTGCATCAGGGTTCTGTTTTAGGTACATCTGCAGCACGAATTCTCTTGCAGCGAATTGGTCCTGCTTAGGACCTTAAGATTCAAATATTCAAACTAGAGATCATCAAGATTGGGTGGGAACCATATCAA
Source organism: Caprella mutica (assembly GCA_947561585.1). Taxonomy (NCBI): domain Eukaryota; kingdom Metazoa; phylum Arthropoda; class Malacostraca; order Amphipoda; family Caprellidae; genus Caprella; species Caprella mutica. The sequence goes on along the minus strand of CANNZV010000831.1, from coordinate 73,029 downwards.
ATTTAACCTCCATTGAAAGTTTGAAGCAGTTTTAAATAACATCCCTAAATTTCAAATAATGAAGAAAATATTAACAAGCATCTTCAGGCGAAGGGTAAGTTACGAATTATGGGTCAGTTTACATCTTAGGTCATACAAGAAGAAATTAAATAGAAAAAATTAAATTATAATAATTCGGTATATAGTTTTTTTCTTATGTGACCAAAGATGAAGCAGACAGACAATTCGTAACTTACCCTAGCTACTATTTCGTTAAAAAGTGACAAATGACTTGCCTTCAAACTCCGGAAAATAATCAACGAGATGAGAGTGGAGGATCTTCTCCTCAAGCAAATCTTTCTTGTTCAAGAAGAGGATAATTGACGAGTGCTGGAACCAAGGGTAGGTGATGATAGTCTTGAAAAGGGCTTTGGATTCCTCCATACGATTCTGCACAGTGTGGGGGAGAGAGAAGGTTAGTATTTCAGGTTTCAAAAAGAGTTAGCGTTTTTGAACAGTCAAATCTCTCGAAAAAGTTCAGTCCTTACCTCGTTGTCTGACTCAAAGAGAATTTGATCATACTCTGACAAAGCAACCAGAAATATGATGGAGGTCACATTTTCGAAACAGTGGATCCACTTCCTTCGCTCGGACCTTTGGCCCCCCACATCCACCATTCTGAGAGAAAATTATCATTAAAAGAGGCAGAGGAATCTGAATGACAAAATCCACACCACCTCAAGTGTGTCATAATGCCCACCAACATATGTATCTAATACTTTCAAACAGAAATAGGATTACAATTTTACAAACGTAAAACAATTTATTGCAATTCAATAGAATATGAACAACTATTGGGCAGTAGAATGAAACTCTTGAGGTGCAGTTTAGTTCACTGGATAGCAATGCTATGCAATATATATAATTAGTACTAATATTTCATTATTTCAAAGAGAGAAGAGAAGCTAGGTAGCATCTATCACAGCGACTCTCTAATACACAACATGCACCATTTTCACACTTGCTTTATAGTAAACAACCTCAACAGGGCCTATCACTAGAGATAGGCAGACTAACAGCTTCAGCACAGCCTATCACTAGAGATAGGGAGACTAACAGCTTCAGCACAGCCTATCACTAGAGATAGGGAGACTAACATCTTCAGCACAGCCTATCACTAGAGATAGGGAGACTAACAGCTTCAGCACAGCCTATCACTAGAGATAGGGAGACTAACAGCTTCAGCACAGCCTATCACTAGAGATAGGGAGACTAACAGCTTCAGCACAGCCTATCACTAGAGATAGGGAGACTAACAGCTTCAGCACAGCCTATCACTAGAGATAGGCAGACTAACAGCTTCAGCACAGCCTATCACTAGAGATAGGGAGACTAACAGCTTCAGCACAGCCTATCACTAGAGATAGGGAGACTAACAGCTTCAGCACAGCCTATCACTAGAGATAGGGAGACTAACAGCTTCAGCACAGCCTATCACTAGAGATAGGGAGACTAACATCTTCAGCACAGCCTATCACTAGAGATAGGGAGACTAAAAAGGTGAAGGTGGAGAATGGGCTCATTATTTCATCGAGGTGAAAACTAGCGTTCAATTATCATGGAGATGTTATTGTCAGAATGAATTATTGAAAGTTAGTAAAATTGATGGAACTTCTTAAGAGTTTGACTAAAAAAGAGAAGCATTAAGAACTCTCTTCAACTGCTACAGAGTCTATCACTTCACTCATCACACAGCAAACTGTCAAGCAAACTATTCTGTTATTTCGGAAAGATGCAAAGTGTCTAGAAGCTAAAAGCAGTTAACCATTAATGCAAAGCAATATTCAATATCTTGTTTCACAGTGAAAACTGAAAATATTAAAAGTTTCAATGTTATTATTCATCTACAGTAATTAATTACACAATGGTGAAAATATTACAATTCTAAACCTCAGATCATTAATTGAAAAAAAGGTAATTTCCACAAAATTTAACACCAATAATGACTTCTCATATTCTTTAATGGAAAGTCTATTTTTGTAAGAGAAAACAAACTAAACTCAAGATATTAAAGCAAAACATGATTATTTTTGGTGTAAATAGGATGGGTGAGATGTAACCAAGTTAAGCTTCACACCACACAAATTGACAAGAGACTTGTCATGCAAACAATTCATCAGAGTAATGAGTGCTAAGTAACATATGCGACTAATATTCAAACATAGACCAACCACTCAATAACCACGCCATATAAAAATGTAAAACAAAACTACCTAAAGATAATAGAATCCAAATCAAAGGGGTACTCAATGATGCCAGTCGTAGGGACACGAGCACGTAGAATGTCTTGCTCAGTGGGCAAGTAATTTGGATCACTTATGCGGTCCAAATCATCGAGGTAACTGAAAAAGAATGAGAACAAAAAGAGTGCTCATGCAGCGCCAGCAATTCAATATTTAAATGACTAGTGAGGCAGCTAATAGATCACTGAACACCACCACACAGTCTTGGGAGGAGGAAGCATCAATAAGCTACAACAAGAGGGAAAGCTAGGCATGCGGCTCGTTAGATGCAGGACGTCAGGCACAAAGACGAGGGTTTATCTGTGCCAACTTTAGAGCACAGTAACAGAAGGCTGGTGGAGATAACTGGCACCTGGCCTTACCTAAATCTGATATCTTCAAGGTCAAAAGGGTACTCTATAATACCAGTGGTAGGGGCTCTCACTCTCAAAACATCCTGCTCTGTAGGTAGGTAATCTGGAGATGCAATTCGCTCTATGTCTGATAGGTAGCTGAGTAAACAGGGTTAGATGTAGTGACACATAAGCATTCAGGAGTGACATGTTACTTTTGGAGGGTGAACTCTTATGGATCAACATCGCTAATGGAACTTTTTTAGCCAAAAAGGGAAGAGTGCAGCATATGATTGGAAAATTATAGCAGATAGCTATACACAAAAATTCAGTAATTTTGAGAATGTCTAAAAATATTCAATAGAACGTTAGCCTAAATATGTAGAATAGAATCATAGGTTAGCAAATTTAATATGAATGTCAAAATAAAACAAAGAGACTGATGTCTTAAATTTGTTCCCCTTACTTCTTCCAATTTAACACTTAACTACAGAAATAATTTTAAATAGTCTTTATGTACTTAGGTGCAAACTGCAAATAATGGGTCATCAATGGTTAATATTTACAATCCTTCAATATTGTAAGGGCAGAGTAGAGAAAAGTTGAAAATAGGCTAATTAATTTGGGAGAAGATTTCAAAGTGAAAATGTCATGCAGAGAATGGTTACCAGTAGGTGTTAGTTCTAACGGTGTCTAGAACATCAAAGAGCACACATGCTTCAAGTGGATAAAACTAATTAGTATAGAGCCCCAAGTGATGGTTGTAAGTGTTCAGTAATTTAATAGACAACATATAGTCTGCAAATCACTTGGAGAAAAGTTGCAATGATATTAGGTACAGTAACCTATATCTCAACATCCTAATCTCAATCCAATAAAGCAAGAAATAATTATACAAATAGTCACTAGCTACCTGAATATATAAACTTATTGATATTATACTTTTTATCACTGACTGAATTCATGTAGCAAATATTTTAATGATCATTGATGAATAAGCTATTGTAAATATATTGGTCAAAAAGTCTATAAAATTTGTTCTAGAAATATTATAGCAATGTCTATTAATCCTAGTGCTTCATCAAATAATATAGGAAGTTAAGTGGATTAGCCTCGAAAATTAAGAGGCTACTACTCTTCTGCAGTTGGAATAACTCACTATTTGGCAGAGTCTGTGAGTTGGTACTCTCTGCGTCTGTCGTAACAGTCTTGAATACCCGGGTCATCCCATAATGCTTTGATTGCACTGATAAATGGCTCCTCAAAGGTTGTGACATTCTCGTACACTTTACTTTTCACTAATACTGCATTTTCCTGAAATAGAGATAAGAATGAGTACAAAGTTAGTAGCTACCTACTGTTAACTAGTGTAAAATTCTACCAACTAATTGAAAATTAAAAATCAAAAGATTTATAAAATATGATAGCAAGTTGAATGAATGAAATTAGACAAGTACTCACATGATTATCACTATTGCTGTACAGAATATTTAGTAACTTCATGGCATCAATCATGGATTGCATGGCCATGAATATATTTTGATACACGAGTTTAATAAATCCTCTTTTGTCATCATCAGAATATCCTGCACCGTGGATGATGCGCATCTGTTTGATGAATGTGGATTTGCCAGACTCTCCCGTCCCTGTGGTAGAAAGGAAAAATAAGTTAGATACATTGGTGGATAACAGAGAAAATCTGTAAAGTAATCAAGATTGATTTCAGAACACAGTTCAATCTACGCTCACTATGCTTTTAAAACTGTGCAATGTGTTCAGACTATATTGCACAGTAGCTTGAATGGTTTAAACAAAGATATAAAACAAGGATATAGTTAAAAATAAACCATATATAGCTTAACTCATAGTTCAAGATGCTGAGTACATGTGGCTATTAGAAGATTATAAAGACTCCAGGAGATGGAAAGTTGAAATTGATGATTTAATAATTTACCTACTGTATATGTTATAAATTGGGAGAAAACTTTGTAGCACTAAAATATGACATTTCTTTTAAATGGCTTCAACTGTATAATTCACTCCAGTGTTGCAAGTGTCAGTATTTTCTACACAAAATACCATCAGTTTTTCAAAATTTACCCTGGATTATTTTCTTCTTAGCTTCAAAAACTCAATGGAATACTTTTTCAAATGTTATCATATGATAAACAAAAGCAAGATATTCTCTATGAGTAGCTATAGCAAATTTAATTAGTTATATAGTGCACTGATAAAATCCATCTTACTCAAAAATGAACATATTTTTCAGTAAGATAAACAGCAGTTTAAAATTATTCTACATCTAGTAAGCTACATTTATTATTATTAATATCATTGAGATTACAGGTGTAAATTTTTTTATCATGTTATGCTATTCTTGCATCAAAATATTGTTTTATTAAAGATTCTGGTGAACAAGAATGTTGAAAACTTAATTGTTAGACTTAGTTATAACACTTTCAGCACAACTTGAGTATGACGGTTATGCCAAACCAGCATCTTTGTTTCATTTGTATACATGTACAGTTGTTTCATTAGTTTTTTTAACACATTTTTCTGATATTTCTAGTCCTATATAGATAATATATCTTTACAAATTATATATTGCTACTTTAATTCCTTACTTAACTAACACTAGTCTCAAAGTATTCAATATATGTTTGAGAAAAATAAATTTAAAAATCATGAAAAGTTTTAGCATGTACGCAGGTTGAGCAAGTGAGCTGTGTACCATATGTGGCGCACGATGCGGTGAAGATATTAAATGGTATTTATTCTATTTCTTAAAAGTTGTGGATTGAAAATCAAATTTCATAGTTTTATTCAGTTTCATTATCTGAATGAAGTTTGTTTTCCAGTTTTACAGCAACATGACAAAAAAGAATGGACAGCCACAGAAATAGTTTAATTCAATTTTACTTATAATTTATCAGAGTGGATTTAAAAAAAAGCAAACGCTTGGTTTAAACCATGTTTTTTTTTTTTGAGCAATAAAAACCATTGTTTTTTTGTTTTTTATGGTTTATTTGGTTTTTATTAGATTTTATCTTACAAATATAATATGATCTTACAAATATAATATGAAATAAAGTCTTTTACTGTTCTAAACCAAACAAAAACACATATTTATTGATTGTACATAGGTACTGTGTTGAAGTTAGTTTTATTTGCTCAGCACTGAATAGGTAGATATGTGATGATTAAATTCTAGTGACTTTTCTTTAGTCTGTCTCTCTCTCTCTTGAAGTTTCCTTTAGTGTTCCTCTAATTAGTAGCAGTCAAGTTGTCAACCAGTCATAGCAAAAACACAGAAGCAAATTTTTCATTGAACTCCTTTTGTTTGTGTCTTTTTATATATTCTTATTTATTTAACTTTCATTACTCTATAAATAGTTTATTAACTTCATTTTAGGTCCTTAACTCTGTCTATTGCTCTGTCTACAAGCATCTATTGAGTTCACGTAATTTACTTTTCAAATAGTTACTAGATAATTAGTACCATCATGTGGTTAAACTCAGTCTTTATTTCCCTGTAAGTTTTGTAATTGTCTTTAGTTATATATTATATAAATATTAAACTTAAGCATTATAACTATAAATCAATCAGTATGCATAACTTTAATATTTTTTGTACCATTGTCTCAAACTGAATAATTTTCAGGTCTATGTTCTACCTACCTTCTAAGCTTCTTAGTTGCATTTCCTTGTTTTTCTTATCTGTCCGCTACAATAAATTACTAATTCCAAACTCAAATCTTTGGTTTCAAACTTTCAAGAAACCAAAATTATTAAACCCCTCAGATTTGTTTATTAATTATTACTTTATTTTATAATTTTACTCAACCAATCAGTAACTAACAAAGAGTTATTCATATATATAAGTTGAATTAATTTTAAAACTAGTATTGTAACAATAAACATACAATTAAATCTGATAATTTATAACAAAACAACACATAAACCAAAAAACCATGGTTTATTATTATTTTTTTTTATAAACCTGGTTTTGATGTGTTTTTTTTTTAATTCATGGTTTTTATCCACCCTGTAATTTATAGAACAAACTAAAAAGTCACAAATCTAATAACTAATACTTGGTTGACATTTCATTTGCTGTTTTTTATGCTAGGACTCTTCTAGCTGTGTCAATGGTCAGTTGACGAATATCCTCTTGAGGAATTTATTAAGTCATTTGAAATCTCATCAAAATAAAAAAAGAGGTTGATTTCACAATATAATTTATAAATTTCAAGAATATAAACATATGAACATTAAATTCAAAATTTCAACAAGTGGAGAGAACCATTTGTGGTAAGAGAGCAAGTACCAAACTTAGTTCTGTTCACTTGGTAAGTTTTGTAGCATACTTTATTAATTAATTGGTAGTCCTACCATTACCTCCTCTCAAAATAAATTGTAACATAGGAATAATCAGCTGAAACATCAAGACATTGCATACATATTCATTTTAGAGAGAAGAAAAGCAAGTCACTCAACATGTCAGACAAATTTACAATCAAATACATGTGGGATTATACAATATTTAATTGTATATTCTCTGCATACTATTCTAAATTAGCTCCTACATAATTAAATTTATATTTATTCTCATTTCTGGAGTACCTAACTACACTGAGCTACCACATACTGTAGAGAAGGTATGGCCAACAGAGTATTTACTTTTGTTTTAAACCAGTGATTTTCACTTTTTTTCAATTTCTACTCCCAAAATTAATGGGATAAATATTAACAATAATTTTGAGAGGGGAAATTGGAATAATGTTCAGAGGATTATCCAAATTAAGAGTAATTGTGGAGATAATTTTCATTTTTGAACAGACTGAAAATTAAAGTGTCACAATTACACAAAAAGTTCTATTTTAACTACATACTTTGTTTGGTAAATCAGTAAAAAACACACTCCTCATTCAAAATTACAGACAGTTCAGAAATTTAATTTTGCCTAAATTATATAAAAAATGGAGAGTTCTCCAAGCTTTGCAGAACAGCAAAAAAATGCCACAGGACGTTGTAACTGAATAAGTAAGAAACAATCAATTTTCATTCCCATACAGAACCTTGGCATCTGTGATACCATAATTTAATGAAGCAATATAATAAGCTCATCTTTCACTATATATTCTTTGACTGACTGACATGGCATCTTTTCTAATAGCATATAGATTATGTTCTTAAATATCTACCTCAATTTAATAAGGTGCAATTGATGGAGTCTATTTAAGCTATTTTAAGACAAACAGTAAGCCAAGTCTGTATTAGGGGCACAAAAACCCACAGATGTTCGAAAAGCTATAAAAATTCACTAACATATTTCTAATAATTTGACTCTAAAATAAGAATTTGACCAAGTAAAAGATAAAGGACCAGGGTTAGTTATCTTTACTTGCTCCAAATAATGTATTTCATCAGTTTTCTCTATTAATGTGCATTAACTTCCAGTACAGATGAAATATATTTTTTTAAATTAATTTCTTGAAAAATATGGAAATTCAAAGTTTTGGAATATTGACTAAAAATTTTATTGGTACTGTTTTCTAACCAACATGAATCAAATAAAGAAAAAAATTGAAGATTTTAAATGAAAAACTTTTCTTGAATCACCTGAATGTACATTAGACATGTGGCACACTGATGTTTTCAACTGTAATTGTTCACTAAGAAGCCAAAAATCTACTTCAAGATGAGTTGAATGTGGCGACCTAGCTCCATTTTTTCTTCAAATTGGTGACTTTCTTGCCACATTATGAAACATGGTGCGTCAATTACCAAATGTTAATCAAATTATTTGAAATTGAAAATACATCATTTTATATAGGAATTGTCAAATGTCTCTAAAAATGCTAATTTACTTACAAATTGATAATTTATGTATCAGAAAAGACATACATAATCCAAAACAACTGAGGAATAATTTGTTTCTACAAATATAGCACAAGCACCAAAAATATTAGGAAGTGTTCAATGGATTCAACCAAAAGTTACAGATTCTGCAATATGTTCAGCAAAATATTTTCTAAATACAATAACCTTGGTTCCATATTATTCGCACTTCTCCAACACAGATACTTTTTCCTGTATCACAGATACTTTTTCTACTTCATTCTTGATAATTTGCAATAAGATATTGAGGTTATAAACTACTATAAATTATAGATTTGGTAATTGTGTGTATTTGGTAAATGAGGGATTATCCTATATAGGAATTGATTCAAGATTGATCGCAGAGATATTAGAATACCCTGAAAATCTCCATTTTCATGTTAAGCAGGCAGCCGACTGTCTTGCTGAGTAAAGTAGTGCGTTTCATAAACTCTCCAGCTCTCTCCAATGGAGCTAAATTTCTCTCCAAAACCATGAAATTTTCATAAATTCTTTCAAAAATAACATTGAAGCATAGGAGAAAATTAGATATTTCTCACCAATTGTACATTTGCAAGTCTCAAATGTACAATCACAATATCGCCAATGAAATATTGACAAGTAAGGACCAAGACTACAAGAGCTGGTGTCTGATAAAGTGTCAGTCTCCCAGTCTGCATTTGGTACACAAAAACACACCAACTTCTTCAAAAATTTGAAAAAATCTACCAACATACATATTTTCAATAATTAGGTTGATCCATCAACATTATCCCTATTTAACCATCAAAAATTGATGGTAAATAGGAATAAATAGCTAAAAATCCACTGACTTTGATAGATTAACATTTTTAATCCTTTCGCGCTGTATGGGCTAATATGTCCCATAAGTAACATTGGAATATATTGTCCTATCAACAACTTTGAAATGAACACTATATCAATAGATTAAAATAAGGCACAACAAGTAGATAAATATTACTAAAGAAATTCAATATTACTCATAATGAACCCAGGAAAAAAGTCAGCCCGAAAGGGTTGAAGGAGAAAAAATTCCAACAACATTTCTGTGGAATTTACCATTGAATACAGACTGGCCACTCAGCCCACTCTGTATTTGAAACACTGAGCATCTGACTTTTTCAGAAATTTGGTAATTTCAACATAACATTCTCTTTAACTTCGGCCAATCCTTTAACATCCCTTCCCAAAATTGATGATAATATAGGGATAAATAGCTCAACGTCCAACATTGCAAAAATATTTAATTTAGAGAAATAGATTAATACTAGAATGACTAGTGTATGAGAGGCTTGTTCTGTAGGAAAGATAACTATTTACTATTAAAACTTGATTCGAGTTGCTGGAAATCTATTATTTTTATAGTTCAAAACATATTTAAGCAAAATCAATGACAAAAATTTAACATATTCAGCTTTATAACATTTTATTACCATGCGGAAATCTAGATCTCAGTTGAAATACATGTGATGTTGCGTCAAGTTTTAATTTACAGCAAAAAAATAGCAAATATTTGAGGTAAGTAAATAATAAAGTGATGATTCCAGTGTGATGCAAAATGTGACACAACAGCAATTGTACTTCATTCAACCAGGTTCCAGACCAGTCTGCAAAGTGTGTCAAATCAGTCTCATAAGATTTTAAATTTACAATAACCAACTATTTGGTACACAAGAACCCACAGACTTGTTCAAAAAGCTGAAAAAATCCACCAATATATTTATATTTGGCTGATTCACCAGCATTTTTCTCATTTAGCCACCGAAAATTAATGGTAACATAGGAATAAATAGCTAAATATCCAACGACTTTGCTCACTATTATTTTCAAAGGGGAAATATTCTACTGACACGTCAAGTCTGCAGAAACTGGTAAAGTGTTCGTAGTCTGTAGAGATCCCTTATTCTGTTCACAGTAAATTAACCCTTTAGATACCAGGTGGACACTCGTGTCTCTTTTCATTTAGTAGTTCCATTGGACCAACTGGCCATATGTGATTATGTGTCCTCTTCAATCTTTTTATGAATTAAAAAAAATTCTCATAAAATGATTTTCATATTCTCACTGATGTCTAAACTCTAAAGAAAAAAGTTATTAAATATTTTTTTCCGAGTCAGAAAAGAAGGGGCTCGCTAAATATAGGAATTAATTCAGAAGTGTTTGTAGAGAATATCCAAAATATTGGGATTATCTCCAGGGCTGTGGAGTCGGAATCAGAGCTTTTTTTACTGGAGTCGAAGTCAGGAGTCAAAAATTTGCTAAAACTGACTCTGACTCCAAGCTAAAGATATAAGTCACAAAAATATAGATCAATTTTATTTGTTGTTCATCATGATAAATCTCATAATTAATAACTGCTCATAGATATGAATGAAATAAAGTCTAAGCATTCAAATAACTCAATATTGCTTATAAAAATACTGTCAAACTGTTTGTTGGAGTTGGAGTCGGTGAAATTCTTTATAAAGGAGTCAGAGTCGATAAATTCAAAATGAAGGAGTCTGAGTTGGAGTCTAACATTTTATGTACCGATCTGACTACGCAGCCCTGATTATCTTCAATCTTCTGGAGACTGGCAACAAGTCAGTGGAATTTAGTCAATTTACCACAAAATACATTAAATATATAATTTTCTCCTATGCTTAGTATGCTACAATGTTATTTTCTTTTTGGAGAAAATTTATGATAATTCGATTTAGATCATATTGGAGAGAAATTTGGTGATTTTTGAAGAGGTGGAGAGACGAATGGAAAGTTTATGAGCCATACTATTTTACTTGGAAATACAGTCTGAGTAAGGACATTCTTTACAATGTTTCAAGGTGTGGCAGGAAAGTCAACATTCATAATAGTGAGAAAATCGATCAGGGTCACCTGTCGTCACCACATTTAAGATACTTTAAAGGAGAAATTTGATTTTCTAATAAAGATTTCACACTTGGAAACATCCTTATGCTTCATTTCTATATTCTGATCCACGTGATGAGTATCTCTTGAGAATTTTTTGAGCGATTTAGTACTTGTTATTTTACTTATTTACATGTTTATAAAATTATTTAACCTCTCAAAAGTCACCAATATACTGGCAACTTTGTCTATACTTTTGAACCTGGATTCTTTGTTATGCATCTGGCAATTTGCCAGACTGTATTTGGTGCACAAAATCCCACTGACTTTTTCAAAGAGCTGAAAAAATCCAACATAAATTTCCAATAATTTGGCTGATCCACCAACATTTTCTTAATTTATCCACTGAAAATTAATGGTAATATAGAAATAAATAGCAAAAATTCCACTGACTTTGCAAGAATATTATATTTCAAAGAGGAAAAAATTCCATCAACATGTCAGTGGAATTTGCCATGAAATACAGTCTGGGCCAATTTGGTATCTGGTTGAAGTGTTTTTCAATAAATTATCTTATTTAATATATACCTAATTTCTGATATCACAGTTTTCACTTAGGTACTGTGAGTCTGTGATTCAGTCTGCAAAGTGTGTCAAATTTGTCACCAAGATTTCATATTTCAGGACAATTAGTCTCCAAAAAATTTCAAATTTGTCTCCAAAATGGCCAAATTTCTTCAATATGTCTCCAATAATAGCATGTAAACATAGGAATTATTTAGAAAATAGTCATCAAGATCTTGTTTTGATTAATTTTCCCTCCTATATAGTCCAGTCTGTATTTCATAGTAAATTCCACCGACTGTCGGTGGAATTTTTCTCCTATGAAAATAATATTCCAGCAAAGTATGTGGATTTTCAGCTATTTATCTCCATGTTACCCAGTCTGTATTTGGTGCACAAAACCCCACTGACTTTTTCAAAAAGCTTAAAAAATCCACCATAAATGACCATCAATTTGACTGATCCACCAAGAGTTTTCCCAATTTATCCACCGAAAATTAATGGTAACATAGCAATAAATAGCTAAAATTCCACAGACTTTGCCAGAATATTATTTTCACAGGGGAAAAAATTCCACCAACATGTCCGTGAAATTTACTATGAAATACAGACTGGTATGTTACCATTAATTTTCAGTGTAAAAGTGGGTAAAATGTTGGTGGATCAGCCAAATCACTGGAAATTTAGTGGATTTTTTCAGCTTTTTCAAAAAGTTAGTGGAATTTTGTGCATTTAATACAGACTGGCTGATCTTCTTGGCAAAATACAGGTAGGGTCAAGCAGGTAAATTGCGGCACACTAATGACTAAACTTATTGCGGCCTCTTACAAGTTTACAACAGAAACATCATACATTCAAAACACACATTAAAAACTTAAATTTATAAATTATAGCATGCACTGCGCTTCTTTTGATAGCTATGCCATTTAAATGTAATTTCGGTTCAGAATGTTTTAGAGACTCTCTTGAGAGAGCCGCAATTAAAAATTAAAGTGACGCAATTTACTTGCGTGCCAGACTGTATTTGGTGCACAGATTCACAGAATCCCACTGACTTCACCAAAATGATGGCAAAATCCACCATAAAATAAGGCTAATTTACAGGCATTTTGTCAATTCCGCTGCCAAAATTTAATGGTAACATACAGTTACATACCAGATTGTATTTGATGGTAAACCAGTCTGTATTTCATGGTAAATTTCACAGACATGTCGGTGGAATTTTTCCTCCCTTGAAAATAATATTTAGGCAAAGTCGGTAGATATATAGCTATTTATTAATTATTCCAATGTTACCATTTTCGGTGGAAAAATGGGCAAAATGTTTGTGGATCAGCCAAAATACTGGAAATTTATGGTGGATTTTTTCAGCTTTTTCAAAAAGTCAGTGGAATTTGGTGCACCAAATACAGACTGGATGGTAAATTCCAAATTTCCAGATTGTATTTGGTGGTAAATTCCAATGATATCTCGAGAGATATTCAATTTCTCTAATAAAAAAACTCCTGCAATGTCGGAGGATAGTTAGCTATTAATTTCTATATTACCATTAATTTTAGGAGGAGAAACTGGAAAAATGTTGGAGGACTAGACAAATTGATGAAAAATGTTGGCAGCTATTTCTCAGATTTTTGAAAATGTCAGAGGAATTCAGTGCACCAAATACAAACCGGGTAACATAAGGATTACCTAATTGCTAAAGTTCCACCGACTTTGCGAGAATATTCATAAAAGAGTGGAAAAATTTCCGCCGACAAGTCAGTCGAATTTACCATGAAATACAAGCTGCTTGCGTAACCCTAGGGTCAACTTGTCAGGCACTAAGCAGGTAAATTGCGGCCCACTAACTAATTGCGGCCTCTAACAAGTTAACAACAGAAACGTCATAACTTCAAATCGTTAAAAAGAAAGCAATAAATTAAAATTATAGCATGCACTGCATTTATATTATGATAGCTATGCAACATTTTAATGGAATTTCGGTTCAGAATGTTTTAGAGACTCTCTTGACCAAGTAATAAAGCATGTCCAAACTCGCCATTTTAATGGCGAGTTTGTGACAGTTATTTTGAGCCCTTCAAATGCAAATGGCGAGTTTTATCTATTTTTCTCCTATGCTACAATGTTATTTTGGAGAGAATTTATGAAAATTTGATCATTTTGGAGAGAATTTGTTGAATTTTGGAGAGAGCTGGAGAGACAAATGGAGAGTTTATGAGACATACTATTTTACTTGGTCTCTTGAGAGGGCCGCAATAAAAAATTAAAGGGCCACAATTTACCTGAGTGACCCTTGGCTACCTACCTTAAGGTACCTAACTAAAGGCTAACTAGGTACCAGAGGAAATTAAAGATTATTTGCACAGAAAATATTTAAAAAGTCCCATATTCTGCAGACAGGTCAAATACAATCTGGTTACAGTTCCTACCTAGGTTAGGTAAATTATTTCAATTATTCAGATTTATAAATGTTATTCCAAACACCATAGAATTGTAAGAGGTAGATATTAATCATAATATGAGTGAACTTACCTAACAGCAGAAGTTTGAGCTCCTTTCTTGCTTCTCTCTTGTCTCTTTTGAGCTGTTTTTCAATTTCTTGATTAATCCTCTTCTGCTCCTTGGCCTCTTCACTCAAGCAACACGCCATCTTTGCAAAGATTCTCCTTATTTATCCTCACTAACGGACCTATTTTGACGGCTTCAAACTGCACTTCTCGCACAAGAAATAAATGAGGACCTCACAAGGAGGTTAAATCAAATTGCCTGACAATATTTGCTCTTTGGAGTGACTGCACACACTGGGTGGGGACACATCGAGTAAACCATCAAAAACAACTACACACTAGCCTAAGCTCCAAAAAGGCTTCACTCACTGAAGTCTTTAGTGGATTAGTGGTTAGCAACTCATTGCAAAAATAAAATACAGTACATGGAAGGCTTCATAAATCAATTAAAGTTTTTAGGGAAGACGCGCCGAGAGAAAATACATGGCTGAGGTGTCATGAAAACTCTCCTCACACTCACGATACAGGCAAGCCAAAACACACCATATAATATATTTAAAAAAACTTAAACAATGACAATTTTCAGCATCGAAATACAATTAAATAAATTTAAAATATGCTGAATAAAATAAAACTGAATGAAAAAAGTGTTATTATATTTATAAAAATATAAAATAGCAATTTGAGAAAGTGGCAGTGTGTGGCAATTATTAGGTAATATTTAAATGACGAGCTATATGCGCACAAACATGTGTTACCGGCGACCCTACCCCAAATTACATATAGATATTTCTTATTTATTAAAACAAGTCTATTTTGCATTTAATATCATTAAAGTTATTTATTGAATTGAAATAAAAATATTTACTACAATATTGTAGAATATAAACTTTGCCACAGTATGCATTCAGTTTATGCCAATGAATGAAGAGATATGCCATGAAAGAAAGTTACAACACATAAAAATATAACAGAGGTTCTTTGTATCTATATTCTATCAATGAATGCAATATCCTTATTATATTAATGCATTACAACTATGAACTATGTTTTAACTTCTGTGATTATATCAATTTATCGCTATGTAGATATTTTTTGTTATTCTAATTATATGTGCCAAAGTAAAAAAATACTGTACGACATATAAGCCTATACTAAAATAAAAATTATGTATTTACGGATATTAACGTAGGGTAAGGGCTCCTTGTATCGTCCCTCTCCATTTATCGTCATGTTTCAGTTATTTTCGTTTATAACAAGACTTAGAAACATTTCTATGGTTTAGGTATTTTACAAATCGATGTCTCCATATATTTTCATTATTGATACAAAAATGTAAGTAATTTCATTTAAAATTACAATCAGAGTGTCAGTTTAACTGATGAGATGTATGACGATACGGTACATTCAGGACAAACCTACCGTAATTGATTAGGTATAGAGAATTTGTTATGCGCAATATTTTACGCTTCAAATAAAAAAACAAAAATAATGTTCATAGAATTTTCCTTGTTTTTAATTGCATTTCTTAAATATAAAATCAGAAATTAATTCGGTCATCATTATTTAAAATAAATCGATGTGTCGATATTTGGGTATCAATAAAGAGGTTTTTCCATTTATCGTCATGGGGTGACGATAAATGGTATTTTGATCAATTTCGAAATATTGGTTCAAAAACAGTTTAATGGTTAGTAAATATATTTATTCTCAATATTTATTTAATTTTACATACTTAGATAGCTTTTACCCATTTATCGACCTACTGGAACTCAATTATAGGGTGGTAAAAGGGAGGGGGGGGGGAGGACCTATACATATATAATAGAATCAGAATAGTTGATTATACTATTCAATATACTTTGTTCATCTGAATAATGATTATTAAAAATAATTTGATTTAAATATAAAAAGTGTCACCTAATTTGATAAAACGTAGAAAATTTTGGCACACAAGTGTGGCACACAAAAAGGGTGATCAGTCTTGGAGCGAATGCATGTGTGGCATTGCTGTGTGCCGGAGCAATATTATATATATAGCGTATAATTGAGTTACAGCTAAAATAGTTTAGTATTTTGATGGGTATTAGGACTAGTAGGTTAAATAAAGTTTTACCAACAGGGTAAAAGGATATATTCACGAGATAGGTAATAAATTTGGGTAGGTTAGTGGCCAGTTAAAGTCTGTAAAACAACAGTGAAGATTTGGAAATTAGAAAGTAATTCTGCGGAAAAGCATATATAACATTCACTAAACAAAACATCATTACAATATGAATTTCATAGAAATAGTAAAGATATTTAATTCATTGATATTGAGGGATAACTTGACGTATATTATTTTCATTAATTTAAAAATAGAAAATACTTCAATACTTATGTGTATTTCATAATTCAGGTCTTTCAATTATACTACAGTGCTTCATAACTCAGGAGTTTTAGTTACTTAGTAATATATTATAAAAGCGAATATTTGAACAATATTTATAACATCTACGATAGGATATATTAGTCACTAACACGTACCTAAACTGAACCACTGGCAGCTGAGTGACACTCAGCAGTGCGGGCACAAAGTATACGTGTGAACACTTTACTGGAAAACAGTGCTACACACTGCGTTGGAGAAGCGTTAGGGCACACACCAGTGGCACACTTGTGTGCCCGTGTAAACCCCGTTTTACGTAGGGGTTTTTACGTCTGCTGCAGAATCGGAGGCCAATTCACGGACTTCAAAATGTAATTTTATTAAGATGAGATTCATGAACAAAGTCAAATACCACCTGTCGGTGTCTAGCTCATGGATGCAGGAAAGCTACTTCGTGAATGTAGTCACTTACCAAAAATGTGACGAAGAAGTACTTCGTAGGCTTCATTTACAATCAACTCTTCATTTTCCTCTTCTATCCGTGAGTGAAGCGAACGGTGCTTGTGTCCCTTTTCGTTACATTCCTTGGTAAGGGACTGCATTCACTGAGTAGCTTTTCTACATCCATGATCATTGTCACCGACGGTGGTAGGTGACTTTGTTCATGAAGCAACTTTTCTTTCTGACTGCTTCTTCGAGTCCCTTGTATTTAATTTCATTTTGACATCAGCGATATTATGACCTTTGGCTTCGAAGCAGACGTTAAAATCATACTATAGTCATTAATTTCTCCATTCTAGCATCATTTTCCCTACTCAGCCAACTTTTCCCCCATTCTACCTGTTTTCCCCATTCTACCTGTTTTCCCCCTTCTACCTGATTTCCCATTCTACTTAATTTCCCCATTATACCTAATTATCCCCAATTCTAACCTGATTTTCCCCATTCTACCTGATTTTCCCCCATTCTAACTGTTTTCTCCATTATACCTGTTTTCCCCTTCTACCTGATTTTCCCATTCTACCTAATTTCCTCTATTCTACCTTATTTCTCCCATTCTACCTAATTTCCCCCCATTCTACCTAATTTCTCCATTCTAACTATTTTCCCCCATTCTTCCTAATTATCCCCCATTCTACCTAATTTCCCCCATTCTACTGGATTTCCCCCATTCTACTGGATTTCCCCAATTCTACTGGATTTCCCCCATTCTATCTTATTTTTCCCCATCCTGTCAGCTGTTCAATGAAAATTTTATTCTTATTCACCCATGTATCGACACATGACGATAAATGGGTAATAACATGTGACGATATTTGGTTTCAACATGTCGATAATTGGAGTTTTTCATATTTAATATTTGATTCAATGTAGATTAATTTATACTAAACGAATTGCATAATACTTTATATGGTTTAAAAGATTTAAATTTCATCTTTTAGTTGGTTTTGTCGTATATGCATTAGTAGAGAGGAGAGTTAAACAATAATAATAGTTTTGAAGGAAACCTCTTAAGTGGCCGATAAATGGGGACTTTCCCCTATTTGTTAATTATGCATAGAGGTAAAAAAAAATCTTAAGAAATGGACGCTCAATATATTTCATGAGACTTTCAGAAATGTTCAAAGAAAAATTCAAAATATAGATTAGATCAGTTCTTCTTGATCTTGACTGTAATATCATCATAGCTTGTTTTAATTAAAATAAATATATAAATTTCAATCAATTCTGACAAAAACCCTTATTTCTGTTAATAAAAAGGTTTCTTGAAGAATAACAAAAGTTATTTCACTTTGAAATAATTTAAATGGTTAATAATGCTTCAATAAAATAATTTAAATAGCCGCCAAGGTTGTTAATTTTAAATAGCTTATAAATTTATAAAGCTTTAATCAGTAAAATTAAGTAGGTGATAAAGCGTGAATTAATTGAAATGACAAATAGTGCTTTTAATAAGAAAATTCAAATGGCTACACTGCAAACAACGGTCTGTCGATTCGATGGAACAATCCATCGATTCGATATCCCAACAATCGAAAAAAATAGAATTGATATACATTGCTTATAGGGTAATAATACTTTAATTATTTAATTAATTTAAATAGCTAATAATGCTTTTCCTGCGGTGATGTAAGTTTTAAATACTATACTGGATAGTTGACAACTGCTATAGCAGATGTTATTTTCGTAACTTCTCATACTTTAGACTTAGACTTTTAGTTGCAGAGTTTGGGATTGTAGAGCTACTTCATTGATATAAAATCAGATTGATAAACACGGTTTACATTCTGTTTATAAAGACTTTAATCAAAATCTGTGAAAGTTACCTATTAAGATAAGAAATTAGAAGAAAGAAATTTGCCAATGTGTTTTTGGGAGATGGAAATCGTAGCTAACTATTGATCCATTTGAAAAATTCATTTTAAGAAGATATTTCACCTCAATAAGATCCGAACCAAGCTACAAATTAACATATCAGTGATAGCACTACTTATTCTATTTTTCAATTCACATGTTTTTCTTACGTGATCCTTGAGCTGTATATGTTCGATCCGTACCATTGGTCGATTTGCACAATCTCGAGATTGCGCTGCGCGTTTTAGGATCATTGAAAATGCGCAACAATCTAGAGAGTGTGCAAAGCAGGTAAAGGGTACGAAGCAGGGCCAGCAGTTATGTAGTAGATAATCAATTATTTATGCATTTAATTGGTCCATTTCATCAAAATATGATAGTTATAGCTATACATTATAACTTGCTAATTAAATTATAGAGTTGGTTACTTAATAACAAAACTGGTATTCTAATTTTACTGAGATATCAAACATTCTACCAAACGTTTGGAATTAATCTCATTTGTTTTCCCTTTGTTTTTAATGTTAAAATATCGTCTTTTAAATTGAATAAAAAAATTAAGAAAAGTTTTTCTGAAAATTTCATGCTAATGCGCTGCGCGTTTTTAGGATCTTGAAAATGGGGGACAATCTCGAGATTGTAACACATTTTCCAGATCCTAAAAACGCGAAGCGCATTCTCCAGATTGTGCAAAATCTGCAAATTGCGCGGAACATATATGCCTCATCCAAATACATGTATACGAGTACAATAAATACCTATTCATGTATTACTATCGATACAAATCATACAATAGTATAGTGGCGTTATGTCTCTAAAATGACTATACATTAAAATGTATAGATAAGTTATTTATATACCTACCTCACCGTAACTTTTATCAGAGAATAATGAGTATACTAATACCGAAAGAAACTTATCGGGAATAAATCTTTTCATATTTTGAAAGACTGTAACAAATTGTTTATACAGTACCAGGAAATAAATTCATTAATGTTACCTATGCTAAATGGAGAAGTACGGTTGATGTAACTGTGCATTTATCTAACGGAAATATATTCTGTGTATACATAAACAATCAATAGTTACATGTGTGATTGAGTAGGGTAACTTACGAATTATCGGTCAGTTACTCAACCAATCCTACTGAAATTATTATCATTGTTGTATCGTTTTTTCTTATATGTCCGAAGATGTGGAACTGACCGATAATTCGTAACTTACCCTAGTGACCAACTGATGAAGAGTGGTAAATATGATGTATGATAATTAATCATGAAATTGAAACTTCCCAATATGTTTTTTCAAGAACGGAATGTTATCTATAAATATAGCAATTACTGCAGTATAGCATTTGATGTTCTATATGGTGTCTATAAGGCGAATTAGCGTATGTAGCTGTAACTACTAACTAGTAACCAGAGTAGGTATAGTTTGTAACTAGTAACCAGAGTAGGTATAGTTTGTATCAATGGCAGTGCATTTATAAATGCGAATAAGGCTGTTACTCAGTAATCTAGGCGGAAGTTACTCCAACTTGTAATTATATACGTTTTATATAGTTATCTTTGAATTAATTAGTTAATAAAATGCAATGCAAGCGGCTGATATGTCTGTGAAGTTAAAATCTTTTATCGGTAATCATTTAAAACATTTTATCTCAAACTATTTCTTTTATTATTAAATCTAATTATTAATAATAAAGAATAGTCAATATTTAAGGGAATTGATGTTTATCAGCACTATAGAAGAAATTCTAATCTGTCTCTTATTTATATAAATAGCTGTATAATATTATTATAAAATATTTCAAATAAATGCTATATTTATGTATGTTTATTTTAAGTTAATTCTTTAATATGCTGTATATTTTTTAAGACTCCATCTTTTAGTGTTAATTAAAGAAAAATCAGATGTACCTTACATCTAAAAAAATCTGACCCGTCTGTTGCTCCCATAAAGAAACTATCCTAGGTAACATATTCTTATTGTGGGATTAAAATAGAATTCATAATTCCATACACCAATGTGACAAATATTTATCATATAATAACAGTCTTTGTTTTCTTTCACCTCCAGCCGTCTATTTCTCATTTGTGTGTTTCCTTTAAATGACATCACTGTGACACTTTGTCTCTGACGTCACTGCAGCCACACTTCAATTCAAAGTACAGCTTAGCTTTAATAGAGCATAGCTTTAATATATTTATTGTATTAAATATATTTTATTTTCATTGAATAGTAGTAACTAAAATAGGCTACATTTTGCTATGGAAGCTTGTCAGTGACGTTAGAGGTATAGTGTCACAACTAACTTTATTATAGGTTAAATTGTCTCTATACAAATCCACAAAAGCTGTAATTAATGCAGTTAAATGTATGCATTATACATCAAAGAAAAGAGTCTCCGCATGATGCTAATTTCTCAAATCACAGTTTTCTAATTTCCTTTTACTTTCAAATTTTAAAAATATGCAGTCGTGTGCCCAGACCAGTTTTAAAATATCTACAAACATTACACTTAGTAAAGTTTCTTTTTGGAAATGTGAAATTAGTAACTGCCAAAAAATCACTACGGATACACTTTTCTTTGAAAACTTAAAAGTCATTAATCCTACCTAGACACTTAGGTAGCAAAGTACTCCCATGATTGAAAAGAGTAATTTTGTGTTCAGAACATATAATAAATTAATGAGTTATTAACGTTTGAATAATTATACTAATTTCACTTTCACTTTTCAACATTCCATGAACTAAGCTGTGTGTCACCCAAATATCTACAGATTTGCCGCAGAGACAGAACCCACATTGCACCAACCTCGCTAATGGCTACGTTACATTGAACTAGATAAGCCTCATAACTGCATTATTCTTATATTGTGATGCAGGCTACGGCAAGAGGGCAATTAGATATGGGGTGTGCTAGTCATCTCGTATTCAGGTTATAACAAAATTCGTTGGTTATAAGATACGAAGAGAGAGAGGCTTAATTTTGGTAGCATACTAGCTAGGTATGTGTATAGTGTATGTATACAGATTGCATCTAATACACGTTTTTTTAAATTCAATTAGTAAATATTAATATAAATAGGATCCTATTGAAATAAATCAATCAATAGTATGTTTATTTTATAAATAGTTTTAAGAAATAATAATAGAAACATCTACCACTTTTTAACATATAAATTTTATATCTATATTATACATGTTTATGATCTATTTATACAAATTTACAAATATTTTCAGGTCAACATATCTTGATTGAACATTAGGTTGTATATTATTCAAATGATGGCTATTCAGTTAATAGTCTGTCGAGTGGCCAATTTTGAAAGTTCCATTTTCCCTTGCAATGTTAACTGTTCCTTAATTTTCTTTTTATCTGCAAGGTACCTACTCCTTTCGAGTTCCATTTTCCTTTTGTATTCAGCCTTTTCTGCTGCTAAAGGATCAACCTCATCATTGACAGCTTCTGAATGATCTGCCTGCGGCATCACTGTGATATGCTCATCTTCCTCTACTTCTTCCAACTGATCAGTTTCAGCAATGTTTAGTAGATCTACAGGTAAGAGGGGCTCTGGAGTATAGTCTACGAGTGGACGCCAGTTCCTTCCTCTGGTTCTCTGAGAAGTTTTGATGGTAGTCTTGGTGTCACTAAAAGCTGTTGTTATGTCCCTATGAACAGGCTGTGGAGTATCAGTGTATACTAACGGATCCCAATGGTGTTTACTGCACTTGAGATACCTGTGAGCAACCAAATATACATCTTTATGTCGGAACATTGCGGGTGAATGACATTTTGGGGCTACCCTCGAATCAAATACAATTCTTTCCGGTTTCTCTTCACAAGCTGTAAGTCCTTTTGAGTCCAAGTAACATACATTATATTTGGGATGAATAATGGTGTTCGTCATAGTTGGTCTTAACTGCATTAATGTACATGTACATTCCCAGGGATTCTGGTTCAATCTCAAAATTTTAACTTTCAAAGGAGTAAATAAACCGATAGAAAGAGTTGTAAGATTATTATTCTGCAGGTAGAGTTCATTTAAGTTTCGTAGGTTATCAAATGTGCCCGGAATGATATCATTCAACTGATTGCTACTTAAATCAAGAACTGTTAAATTCGATAACCCAAAGAAAGCATCTACCGATATTTTGTTCAATTTTGAGTGACTCAAGTCAAGTTTTTTCAAGTTCTGCACTCTAGTGAATGCGTCGAAATTGATAGATTCAATTGAACCATGTATGGTTAATTCTTCCAAGTTTGGAATTCCAGAAAAGAATTCTCCCTTGAAGTTAATTGAAGTGTAGTTGTAAATTGTAAGAGATTTTAGATGGACCATATTGTTGAAAGCATTTGGCAATATCTCTGTTGATACGACAGTAGAACCTAGAGTTAAAGTTTCAGTTGAATTGGCAAAAATGAAAGAATCTGGTAAAATATTCTTAATCGGATTACCTCTCAGGTCCAAAACTTTTAATTTAGGTAAATGTGGTAATGTAGCAGGACCAGTTACTGCTAATCTATTATAAGCAAGACTCAAATACTCCAGTTTGGTGAGACCTTGTAAACTTTTTGGATCTAGAGTCAAAATAGAATTGTGCCCCAAATTTAGATACCTGACATTTGGAGTGTGTGCAAAAATATCGCTGGGTAAAATTTTAATATCATTATGTTCCAAAATAACAGAACGTAGATTCAATAATCCAACAAGCATTTCTGATTTTAATTCTTCGAGACGAGCGTTAGCAATACGTAAAAATTTAAGATTCAATAGAGAGGTGAAAGGGGCAAAGAATGAATCGTCAATTTTGAACTCGTACGAGACTGGGTTGTTGTTACTTTGATTATTAAGCAGAACTACTTTTAGCTCTTCGTTAATAATATTCACGCCATCAGAGTCGCTATTTGCATTTGCAATGGGTTCAGGAGATTGATTCAATTCCAAATCATCTGCATATCTCAAAAACTTGCTGATAGACATGTCTATCATATTGATTGTCCTAAGAGGACCATGAGTGTGCCTTCTAAGTCTCTGAATTACAATTTTAGGTAGAATTCTCACGTGATTTAGATCTAAGATCTGAAGATTTAGTAAAGGTTTTAAAGCTTCATCAGTAATAACTAGAGTAACTTCTTCCTGCTGCTGTTGTACAGAAATGAAGCCTTTTATGTGCAAAGCCCTCAGTTGAATAAGATTTGCCAGCTGATCTCCATCGATTATTGTACAGTTGTCGGTAGTAGCTTGTAGCAGACTTAAGACCTGCAGATTATGTAATAAATTAGTACCATTCTTATGACTGTATACCTTTATACTTTTCTATATAATTTATATTTTTTCCATCTAAAATATACTTTTCACCAATTGAGTCTGGGTTCTTCGGATAATAAATTTTAAGTTTTATCGAATTAATAATATATATTACAATCAACATTTCCGTTTGTTAAACCATTGAACTATATATTTATTCTAAATTTAAATTGAGGGATGTAGATCACTAACTAACTCAATTAACTTTTCCTAATTGAACGCAAGAAAATGATAATAAATTGAAAGAAAAATGTTCCTCAGATATCTTGGTTGATAATTATTAATGTAGTGTCAGAACTATTCATCATTTTGTCGATTTAATTCATGAAACGATTAAAATTATTCACGCAACTTTAAAACTCTAGCAAATTATATAATATTTTCGAACTAATATCACATATTTATCATTCATGAAAGATGAAACAAAATCATTCCCAACAATTCAATATTTTAGAGTTGACCTTTGAAATGTGTATAAGATTAAGTTTTTCAATCTAGGAGAGAGTTGTGACCTATGTGTTATACGATGCAAAGTAGGCAAAATTAACAAGTATCACCTGGAACTTCAATACATGTGAAACTAATCATCAACACACGTTACTTCCAGTGGCATGGGGAAATAATATGTTAAAAGTAAAGTATAGTACAGTAAAACTCCTGAGTTACGAAACACTCGAGTAATGAAGGACCTGAGTTATGAAATGCTCCTGAGTTAAGAAGTATTTTCTATGTTTATGTTATAGAAAACGATATACGTGAATTATTTGGTCCTAGTTATCCATCAAAAACCATTGTTTTCTCCAAGATTTTAATCACAGAAAACTATCAGTGTCCCTGAGTTGTGATGTGGCTCTGAGTTGTGATGTGGCTCTGAGTTGTGATGTGGCTCTGAGTTGTGATGTGGCTCTGAGTTGTGATGTGGCTCTGAGTTATGAAGTAACCAATACTTCATAACTCAGGAGTTTCACTGTATAATTATATCTATTTGAAGATAGGGTAAATACACAATAGCCGACATGTCACAGTAGCAAATAGCAAGTTGCAAAAAGATCCTTCCTGAACACTTCCTATCGAAAACTAAACATCTTTTGTAACTTGCTGTCTGCTACTGTGTCATATCGTCTGTTAAGTATTTATCTAAAGGTTTTGGACTTTTCTTCACCTGCAACCTTACCAGTTAAAGTTAGCATCTACCTACCATGGTATCGGTGGGTAACTGCTCAACAGTGCGGGTGATGTTCGTGTCAGGGTATATGGCACAGGTAACGTGGAGGCCCAGGTCATTGAAACTGATGCCAGAGTGCGCTGATTCTCCACTAGATGCCAGCATGGCGCTTTGGTCAAATACCTTAGAAAAAATGTACCAAATGTCTCATTAAATGATATTAGTACGCTGACTAAGTTATTATTGAACTTGACCATAACGTTAAAATTTGGTTACATTGTTCATTGAGTGATTTAACTATATTTTTTACTTGATTTCATTGAAAAATTTGATTCTCATATTTATCTACCGATCTTTCATCTCATTCTCTTTAATCTTAATTCCTTTCCCCATTCCCCTTTACCTCATTCTCATTCCAGTTGTTGAGTGTGTTTGTACCGCGTATCCACGAGCTCATGAAGGGGGCGGTATGGAGGGGGGATATATCGCAGGTGCACAGGGAGGGGCATGTGTAATCAGCTGGCGGCAGAGAGGCTGCATCTGTACTCCAAATCACTCCCACCTGCAACAAATTAAAAGACTCTTTATTTACTCAGAGAACTTCTCCAGAGATTACCTGTGACCTCAATAAGACCAGAGGAGATTTTTATAATATTTTGTGATTTATTGCATAGGACATATTGATGAAAATGTCAGCAATTAGAATTCATGCAGAGGAAAATAGTGAACATATTTCCATTTGAATAATAGGTTAAATACTAGAAAAAATGGATGAAAAGTGAAGAGTACAGTGAGGAGTAGTTTCACTTAATCTGTACCTACTTTCCATTAATTTTAATCCATTATATTTCTTCTTTTTTCACTCACCAGTACTATCAGTTTAATAGGTCCCGTCCACCACATTATCATAGGAATCAATTACTACTATCAAAATACATAAACTAACTAATTGTAGGAAGTAACTATAGCAATTTACATTGAGTTTATTGTGAACTGTCAGTATAACTATAAGGAAAAAGAATAACTTAGATATTGCAGTTGTGTTAAACATTTATAATTAATGAAATAAAGTAAAAATAGATTATATAATAATTTAATTTGATGATATTAAATGTCTTACTTATTTTGAGTTAGGTAGGTACTTCATCAGTGGAGTTATATTTTAAAGATGTCATTCAATTTATTGTAAATCTTATGAATAAATAATTTGAATATTCAACTGATTTTAACCACCAACTGATTTTAACCACCAACTGATTTTAACCACCAACTGATTTTAACTACCAACTGATTTCAACCACCAACTGATTTTAACCACCAACTGATTTTAACCACCAACTGATTTTAACCACCAACTGATTTTAACTACCAACTGATTTTAACCACCAACTGATTTTAACTACCAACTGATTTTTACTACCAACTGATTTTAAATGCCAACTGATTTTAACCACCAACTGATTTTAACCACCAACTGATTTTAACCACCAACTGATTTTAACCACCAACTGATTTTAACCACCAACTGATTTTAACCACCAACTGATTTTAACTACCAACTGATTTTAACCACCAACTGATTTTAACTACCAACTGATTTTAACTACCAACTGATTTTAACCACCAACTGATTTTAACTACCAACTGATTTTAACTACCAACTGATTTTAACCACCAACTGATTTTAACCACCAACTGATTTTAACCACCAACTGGTTTTAACTACCAACTGATTTTAACTACCAACTGATTTTAACTACCAACTGATTTTAACTACCAACTGATTTTAACCACCAACTGATTTTAACCACCAACTGATTTAAACCACCAACTGATTTTAACCACCAACTGATTTTAACCACCAACTGATTTTAACTACCAACTGATTTTAAACACCAACTGATTTTAACCACCAACTGATTTTAACCACCAACTGATTTTAACTACCAACTGATTTTAACTACCAACTGATTTTAACTACCAACTGATTTTAACCACCAACTGATTTTAACCACCAACTGATTTTAACCACCAACTGATTTTAACTACCAACTGATTTTATTTATTTTTTGTTTAAAAAGACATCATTTTTCCATTATAAACAAAAAGAATAAAATCTTTACAGAAGAGGAAATTCTTTAAGGAATTTACGACGATCGTAAGGAGGGATTGAGAACACCCGGAAGGGGTGAACTCGTCGTCCCTAAACCCTCTCCTTCACGGCTGAGAGGATGCTGAAAGCATTCCCTCTCTGGATCGCGAGAACTATTCGCTGTTGGAAACAGGCAAACTCCCTTGGATCATTCGTTGTCTCAACAAGGCGTCTACCTATGGACTTCATGATTTAGGAGGTATACTACTACCGTATGCTCCTGTGGTCTCTATAGCAATTGGCTCAAATATGTATGCACCTCCAAGGGCGGAGTATTTCTGACGCTTACGGGTCTCCGCAGCCCCGGCAGCTGATCCGGCCTCAACCACGGAATCATTGAGGTGTGTCTTGGCAAATATGTCGACACACGTGCAATCCTAAATCAGACTCTTTCCATTCATGTAAGGAAACACAGTAATATCATCATCTGGGCGTTTACCATCACCTTTGTAAAGCCCAGGTGTCTCCATTCAAGCTGAATGGAGTCCTGCTCTCTGCAAAGCCCGTTTTACAACATCATTCATTGCTGCATGTCTTGGGTGACGCCCGGAACTTTACCTACAAGACAGGCCATGCAGTCCTCTGAAATCCATCCCACTACCACATTGGCAAGAATGAGGTTCACAAACTCTGGTACCAACTCTGATAGCAATGGCTACCCTCAGGACCTCTGGATCGAGCTGTGTACCCAAAGACGGTATGGGAATCGCGTTCAACCACACTCCAGTTTCTTTAAGAGATGCAGATAACAGTCGTGCCCTTGCCACCTGATCAGCTCTAGCCAACAGACTCTCCATTAATGAATGAGCCCGTGGTGTATCCCATTTTTTTTGACTGGACTCATGGACTGGTACCGGGAGACCGGCCTGTAAACCCTGCCTCCATGCCCCAACTGCATCCGTAAGCTCTCCGGTATTAACTACATTAATATTAGAAAGAATAGTTTCAACCAAATCACTCACAAAATACATTGAAGACACAAAAGCAGGTAAGGCAATATCTCCAGCTCTCCTACAACCCAGTCCACCAAGGCCAACCGGTAAAGTTGCCTGAACCCAAGAATCAGCTGACATCTCTACATTGGTCACACTGGCAACGGCAGATCTAAGTGATTCATCAAAACATCTAAGTTGGACTACGTGCTTGTAAGCTGGAGAGGCCCGCAGAACATATTGTAGCTTCGGAATGGAGAAAACAATTCTCAACAAAAAGAAGGATTGATGGTTATTCACCACCCGCAATCGAGAGACCATGAGATCCGGATCTTCCTTCTTTCTTAAAATCTCCACGGGGATACCCAAGTCACTTAAAGGCGCACCCAACAAAGAGCAATTGTCCTTATGAACCACTCTGACATTTGGAAGTACTGCCCGGAACAACAATTCTGTTGCACCAGGGGCAGTATCATCGAGAATGGTCACTCACATTTCGCGCTTTTAACTTCAAGTACGATGGCACTCAATCCATCTATCAAGGTTTTCACGTCTTCCAAAACTCTCCCCGGTGTATCTCTCAGGGCTGCGTCGTCCAGATAAAGGGTCACCCTACTGGATACCTGTCTCCGACTTCAGCACCACTTCACCAAAAAACAAAGCTGAAGGTGAAGAATAAGCTTGACAAAGGAGTCTATATAGCTCCGCCACACGGTTACAAATAACAGTAAGGAAGGTATCTCGATCTCCTCAGACAATTGAAAGCGTTTTTCATATCCACCTTGAGAAACACCCTCCTATGGTTACAGTCATTCAAGTACCGTCTTGCAGAATGTGCTGCAGCTTCACAGCCACCCTTCGTAGAGAACCCAAGCTGAACCAGTCTTAATTCACTACCAAGCAAGTGTGATAAGGGGCGCGCACCAACCTTGGCAGCCAACCTACGCAAGGTATTACCAACTGCTATGGGTCTGATGCCACAATCCTTTTTGGTTAAAGCGCATAATGTGGCTTCATAGAAAGTTGACATAGCAAAATCTGGAACTTCTCCTCTCATTATCGCATTCACAAAATCTATCAGAGTGGTCAAAAGACGTACTCCAGGCTCTGCAGATGAATGGGACAATAGTGTCTTCAAATGACCTGGCCTGAGGCCATCAGATCCTCCGGAAATCCTCCTCCGAAACAATAAGCACAATTAGAGAACTATCCGGAGGATCTGGCATCATCAAGTCTAGCGGGGCAGGCGGGTGTTTAGACCTCAACGCTCTGGCAGTCTCTTCGTTTCGTTGGGCCAGTCCATCCGGAGATGACAGCTCACGAACTGCTCCACTCACGTCACCATCTGCGAACTTAGCTGCCACTCTTTTTTCAACTTTAACCACCGATTGATTTTAACTACCAACTAATTTTAACTACCAACTGATTTTAACTACCAACTAATTTTAACTACCAACTGATTTTAACTACCAACTGATTTTAACTACCAACTGATTTTTACTACCAACTGATTTTAAATGCCAACTGATTTTAACCACCAACTGATTTTTAATACAAACTGATTTTAACCACCAACTGATCTTAACTACCAACTGCTTTTAACCACTAACTGATTTTTAATACAAACTGATTTTAAATACCAACTGATTTTTACTACCAACTGATTTTAACCACCAACTGATTTTAACTACCAACTTATTTTAACTACCAACTGATTTCAAATACCAACTGATTTTAACTACCAACTGCTTTTAACCACCAACTGATTTTTAATACAAACTGATTTTAAATACCATCTGATTTTTACTACCAACTGATTTTAACCACCAACTGATTTTAACTACCAACTGATTTTTACTTCGAAGGGTTTGAAGTTATTTATTTCCTATTTATTACTGAATGATTGAGAACTTTGAAAAAGTTCATTGACATTACTCAAACAATATAACATTTTTAAGGAAACTGTAATGTAGTTTGTTGTACCCGCTAGTTTGTTGTACTGCACACTTCTTGATTGATTAATGACCCGGCAGGTGACTCGTGGCTCGGAACGCCCCCCTCCCCCGAAATACATATATCGAATATCTCCAGTTTCTGTGATATTTTCCATTTATTACTTCAATACTGATGTATGTGTAATAGGGAGCGTATCGCGCCCCCATACATCCTGCCAGGTCATTAATCATTCATGAAGCGTGCAATCCAACAAACTAACGGATACAACAAACTACATTATAGCTATATTTCACCAATATTGGTCAAAAAGCATGGAAATGAGTTTTTTTTAATTTCTCAATCCTAATTCAGTAATACATAGGGAATAAATAACTTCAAACCATCATATTTAAAAAAAAAATTAGTTTCTACTAAAAACGATAATGATTTTCAGATTTTTTAGACAAAAGTACATAAGAAAAATTAATTTAAATTAAATTTGGTGGAGGACGTCAAATGGGGAAGATCCAGAAGTAGTTTATAAAATTTTGACTCTTAATTAATTCCGGTCGTAAAGGTAAATAAATAAATTCGAGTCTTCAACACAGTGGATTTTTCTCGTCATTTCCAAACAGGCTATCATTTATAATGCAACCCTATGAAATAGTTATAAATTCTACTTCAATTTTCGCTTATTTTTGTTGTCTTCAAGTAAAAGTTCACCACTCAATATTTTGCACTGGGTTTGCTGCCAAATTATTTCGTGAAATAAATCTTCAAACTATGAAACCCGAATTCTATCACCAGTTTTTCAGAAGTTAATCTAAATAACTTTAATTTGTTTAAAGGAAGAACCCTTTTAAGTTATCTCCGGTGACTATGTTGGTTGTATTGATGACCGGTTGCGATTAACCATTGTGATGGTTTGGCACCAGACAACACAGAGGAGCTACCACTACATCACACTACCACTGACTGACGGTTGAGACTTGGAGGAGGCGTAGGAGTTAGTCCTGTGACAGTCAGAGCCACCTGGTGGAAATAACTTAGCCCGGAGCCAGAGATGAGTTGCAGTGAAGCATTTCTCACTTAAGGGCCGTTCACACTCATGTTTTTCTAAGTCTTTCCACTCAACTTTTTACTAAGGTCCTACCTTTTTCACAAGACTTAAATAAAATAAATATATAGTTTTTTTCTTATATGATTTAAAATTTTCGTGGAAAAAGTAGGAGGTCCTTAGTAAAACGTCTGGTAGAAAGACTTAAAAATCATGCGTGTTTACTGCACTTTACTCTCAGTAGGGTTTTGACTATTAGCCTTTAAAATCATAGATTTTAAAGGTCCCCTCCAAACAAATAATTCCATAGTTTCAATCAATGAGACTAATGTTTCTAATCGTTTTTCTGCATGCCCCATCAAATTTGATAGAATACTTATAATTTTATTTGTTTTTAAAGATTTTTATAATCAAAACTTTCACTTCCGACTCACTAATTTTCAGTCAGAAGAAAAAGAATGTACACCATTCGTTTTGATTTTCAACTAGGTGTTAGGTATAATTAATCCAATTAATATTCGACTAAACGTATAAAATTGGATAAATTTATCATAGAAACGCTTATATACTTCAGGAAACAATTAATATTTTAAACAAAGGCCGAAAATGCATTGTTTGTTCATAAAATTCAAATTTGAAATCAAAACAAATCGTATACAATCTTCTTCTTTAACGTCAGGTTAGTGATTCGCACAATTGTTGCACACAGAGTATTACAAACTTCAAAAGTAAATAAAATATACGCTGTACTGAATTGTATGCGGTTTGTAGAATAATGATCCTAAATCTTAGTTCTATAAATCATGTAATAAACTCATTTTTTCTCGGAGCCTGAAGAGGACCTTTCACATACGAAATGAAATCGAATACTGTATACCACTGATTTAAAACGACCCAATACTGTTTATTTCTCCCCGTCTATAATATCTTCAGGATCTACCATTTAAAAGCATATTGCCACAACCCTACTCATTTGTATGTTACCGATGATTACCATTGAAATAACCGAGAGCAATATTATTCTTAAATATTGACAATGTATCGGGTATCTACTGTCAACCAGTCATTATTTTTTCCCTGAGTGCTGTGCATCTAGTCGCCTGATTGTATCGGTAGGTACTCTAGCCAGACCCTACTACCCGGGAGTAGACGTTTGGTAGTACAACTGTCCCGGATATAGATGTGGGAGGTGGTACGTATGCGATAGAATGATGCTCCGGTCACTTTTACAGAGAAATTAGAGAAATGCTACTGCAGTAATATTAATTTATTAAATGCATAAAATTTATAAGGAATTATTTTAAGAAAGTAAAAAATATATGGTTTATTTGAAGGACGTTTTTCCTCGAAAATGATTTTGATAAATATTTTATTATGGTAAAATATATATTTATTTAATAAATTTGTTCTTGTATAATAAACCTAAATATACTAATATACATTTAAAGATAGTTTATGTATTGGTTATATAGTAATTTATGTATTGACTATGGTAAATGATATACTGATAATGTGGTGAACTCAGAAGAGTTCATCACATCATTTATGAAGATAAGAAAAAGTAAGGGTGATATACTTCATCGGTACATGCATATTGTCTCATATATGTAATAGGTAACTCTTAAATAAGTTCAAACAAGGTCCTATTATAACATAGTATTCCATTTTTGATAAAAGCGACTTGTGGTTGTCTCCATCGATGCTTTACGAAGATCAAAGAAAAATACATATGCTATCCGTTTCAAGCTGATTATAAAGATAATTTGACAAACCTACATAATTTTCTGAAGTGCCCATACCCTTCCTAAAGCCATTTTGACAATTAGCCAAAATATTTTCAGATGTTAAATAGTTAGTCAGTCTCCTACCATTTGTTTTATCAAATATTTTACTAAATGTTGATGAAATCGATATAGACCTATAGTTTCCATATCCTCCTCATCTCCACCTCTAAATATAGCCACAACTCATGAAATTGAAGGATATCAGGAATGTACCTTTTGTTAAGCAATAATTAAACAGTCTACTCTTACTGGAATAACATTTGGAGCAGATTTAATCTTTTTAGTGGCATGATCTCACCATAAATTTCCTTACTTGTTACTGGGCTGAAAAACAAGAATTAACATAATTACCTACTAGATAACTATTAACATCTTCATCACTACCAGGCAAATCAATACCTATTTTACCACCTATAACTGCAAAGAATTCATTTACTGCACAAGCTATATTATACTTATCAATAATCAAATTACCTGCAGACGCATACCTACTTCACGCACGTATACAAGGCCCCCAGAGGTCTGAAAGGACAGAGGTCTGAAATTTTTAAAAATAAATCTACGGATTTAATCTAAATATCTGTGGATTAATCCTCAGACTTGAAGAAATATCAGTTATTTGATTATATCTAAGAGCTTTTAACAAGCTCGAGCACTGAGTTCCATCAGAAGAGTCATTTTTAAATTGAGAGATGGAGGAAATTAAAATTCTTCATGTCGTATTATATAAATGCCATTTTGTTCATAAAAAAGGAATTTTTATCACCTTATTAATATTAACATTGATCTTCAACCTAAAATATGTTTTCTGAATTAAGAATAAATGGATCGTCCTGCAGTTTGCTAAAACACCTTCTCCTTAAGTAATACCCCGAAAATTCATGCTTCACTTTAAGATTAGCGGAAGGGTGGCAAAAGCTTGACACCTGATAAAGTTCACAAGAGTTCGTGATATTTTCACTGGAACTGGTTTCATCAACAGGAAAAAGCAAATGAAACAAAACCAAAAAGAACAGAAGCAGGGATTCAGGAGGTGAAGAAATTCTTTGAAGAAACCCCCAGTTGATCTCAGATCTCTCAGAAGATTTCACCCACCAAATCCACGTGTTGTGGAGGATCGTCAGACATGATTTTTTTTTTCGTTTTTATTATTACACTTCAGTTCAACCATTAACAAAAAGCACAGAAAAGATAGTTTTGTCAGTGGATTCTGCAGCAACCATGCAAAATTATTTTTTGAATCGTTTGAAATGAGTAGAAGTTGAAGTTCTTTTGTCTCCATCAAAAAACACATCGAAAAAAAAAACGAATTAAAATCCTCGAAATTTCAGATAAGGCTGCAATTATCAATGGAATGGTTCCAATCGGTCATAGATTCCTTGACGAATATGGGAATTTGTCATCGGTTAGTGTATTTCACTGATCTGATTGCTCCAGCACATTATTTGGCCCATTCTGAAACTTGTTCTTCACTTTGGTGGATACAAGACTGCGTTCCATCACATTGCACAAATACAGATTTAGAATTTTCCAGGAGAAGTTTTCGAGGTCGAGTCATTAGCGGAAGTACGGAAAATCGCGGGCCCCACAAAGTCCAGATCTGACCCCATGGGATTTTACATATGGGCTGCTGCGCAAACTCGAGTTTATAAGAAAGAAAAAACAGATTCCTGTGAGTCTCTTAATGGGTTCAAAGCTTCAGGAGACTCTCAAAAAGTTTTGCAAAATGTTCTGAAGTGTGCATCGTTCTGTCTTCAGGCTGGAGGGGTTAATTTTCAACCACTTTTGTAGGACCTCAGGAGATGTGCCTCATACGATATAAGACAATAAATGTTAAATAATCATAAAAATCCATTCTTTTCCTATAAAGTGATGTATCTATGATGGTATTTGACTCATTTTAAAAGTGCATCTAATTCGCAATTTAAAAATAACGTATTTGATGGAATACAGTGAAAAATGAATAATATTTTTTTGTTTTGATGATTTTTGCTGCAGCCAATGATTAAATATTAAGATTAAGTTATTGACTATCAGTCTATTAGACTATAAATACAGTATACGGAATATAAAATACATACACAGTGTTCCATCAGTAAATTTATTTTTAAATTGCGAATTAGAAGCACTTCTAATGCGTCAATTGTCATTATAGATACTCCAAAGGAAAAGAAAGGATTTTTTACACATTGTTTGTTCTATATTGTATGAGACACATCTGAGGCCCTACAAAAGTTATTGAAAAAGACCCCCATCAGCATGAAGACAGAACGAAGCACACTTCAAAACATTCTTGAAATTTTTTTGGGGGTCTCCTGGTTATATCTTTCAGTGAAACTAATGTTGCGTTCCCGTGCTGAAGAACTCGAAACCCGTCCCTCAGTTTTACGAGAACCAACTGTTCCCGTGACGAAGAACGCTCGTCACGGTTCGTAGAACTGGATGACACGTTAAATAGAACGTCGAGCTGTCATTGGTGACGTCACAAACGTAAAGAAACAAATGAAAAATGCAGGAGAAACACCTATTCTTGTTTGTAAATTAATAAAATTGATAATTGACATAATATTACATGCTATGAGATAAATTGATTAAACGGTTTAAACCTACCAAACCAAATTAGTGATTATTAATATCCCTAATTAATTAGTGATATAAATTCCTAAACATCGGAATCGTACACACATTGTAGTGGTTGCACGGGAACGCTTACCGATGGACCGTACTTCGTACCTTGAAGGAACGTTCTCCGAGTTCTTCAGCACAGGAATGCACCATTAGAACACATTGTATAAGAGACTTAATGGATATTTTTATCACATAAACTCGAGTCTGTTGTGAAGCACCCTAGAAGTGAAAATCCAAAGTGTTGAGATCTTGACTGTGAGCTGGTCAGGGATTTTCCGTTCTTCTGCAAGTGAATCGACCTCGAAACTTTTCATTGAGAAATTTTAGAGCTTTATATGTACAATTTGGTGGAGCGCCGTCTTGCATCCACCAAAGTGAATAAACGATTTGCAGAGTGGTGCAGTCTGGGCCAGATAATGTCCAGGAGCAATTTGAGGTATGATGCACCGGTTCTAGGAAAATTCCACTAAGGAAAGTTCCACTGCAGATGATTCCACTGGGAAAATTCCACAACGGAAAGTTCCACTGAGGAATATTCCACTGAAGAAAATTCCACTGCAGAAGATTCCACTGAGGAAAATTCCACTGCAGAAGATTCCACTGAGGAAAATTCCACTGAATATAAATAAATTTATAAATTGCACTGCTCATTTTCTAAAATAATACTTTTTAAATAATCACATTCATATTATATAAGCTTTTGTGATATTCATCACACTGTTCCCTTTTTAAGTGGTTTAATAAAATGTAAGTAGTTCTCATTATATAAATTTTCTTGATGTACATTTTCTTTGTGCAACACCTAAGGATTAAGATAATTCCACTTACAAAAAACTATTAAACAAATTTTGTTCAGCCTCTTGTTCCGCAAATACGATTATAATTAAGTTAATATTCATTTTGAATGTAAGTTCGAGTTTTAATTTGGGGCAAATAAAATATGGGTTATACGATATTATAGTTTGTAACAAAAAGACAATGAGCACAAAGAGTACAATCAGTTTATATATTAATGAATAACGATGTGGATAAATTCTACAATTTAAACATATTAAATATAGTAACAACACTAAAAAAGAATTTATTAATGTAAGGTGTGCGCTATATGATGTAGAAAAATTAATCTAGCTCAGTCTTGATATAAATTTCTATCTTGAAATCCACACACTGATCGTTTCAAACGTGAGTCAATTGCCTCGTATTCATATGAAAATTATATTTTCAATGGAAGCTATATGTATATATTTTAGGAAGGTTAATCCACTTTCGTCTTGACATCCAAGCAGAATGTAAGAAATAAAAATTAAATTTTAAAACTGTACAATTACATTATCGAAAACACATAAATAAAATAATGTAAGAATAGAATTTGCACAAAAATGCTTCACACAAATATAGTTTTAACGAAGTAAACGTTTCCTTGCTCTCAACTTACTGGAACAGTATCACCTGCTCAACTAAAATAATTTTTCAAAATATATTTTATAGACTGCCATTTGGACGGAACAGTATTGTTTAAGAAAATAATGAATACTACATATTATTTTCCAATGAAATCTTAAAAAAAGTTCCGGGTTGATTTTAAAATATTGGATTTTGTTTAGTGGAATTTTCCCAGTGGAACTTTCCGAGGTGGAATTTTCCTCAGTGGAATATTCCTTAGAGGAATTATCTTTAGAGAATATTCCGCGCACCGATGCACCATTAACCGATGACAAATTGCCATCATCGTCAAGGAATGCAAGAACGATTGGATTCATTCCATTAACAATGGCAATGAAGATCATTACCTTAACATCATACCTATCATGTATTTCAAAGATTTTAATATAGATATATAGCTCACTTAAGGTCAGGTTAACGGTGCCTGGATTTGATAGTGACAAAATGTATACTTTACTTTTTTACTATCAAATAGTAATTAAGGACACAGTAAATGGGGTTTTTGAAAATATTTTTATTAATGAAGCTACAGTTCTGAAACTTAGTACCCTATTATAAAATTAAATTCTCTATCGTTCTTGTTCATGGCATTTTTTCGATTAGACCCATAGAAAACGAGTTATTCGAATTTCGAACCGTTTTCAAAAAAAGCTTGGCTACTATAATTTTGAAGCTACAGCATTGGGATTTTTTGTATTCGATTCTCCAAGAAATTCTCACCAACTGTCAATCGCGATTTTTTTCTATTTTCGAATTAGCTTTCGAAATATTATTTTCTTTTTGTGAAAAAATAATTGAAATCTAACATTTCGAAAAAAACCAGGATTGACAGTTGTAAAGAATTTCTTGGAGAATCGAATGCAAAAAATCCAAAGCCTTAGGCTTTTGAATACCAAAATTTGTCATTTTTCAGAAGTGTCAGAATAAAACACATTCAAAGTTGCTGTGTTTGATAGCAACGCTCTGACAAGTAGCATCTCTCCCGTGTAATATATGGATTAAAGATTGCAACTGAAGCGTACTGTAGCCAATAGCTTTTGTGTGTGTTTTGAGTAACACGAACTATACCAGATATGGCGATATAAATAATTATTATGAATTATCAGTTGCTGATGGGTAGTGTGTAGAGCGCATAGCTCCACCCCAACCCTCGCCTCGCCCCCTCCCTTTTTCTCTCCACCCAGTGGGTTATAGTTACACTAGGACTCTGATATTTCATGCAAACATTTAGAAGAGTATTAGGTAACTATTTACGAAATAAACAAATAAATTATAAAATTATGAGTTTTTTCCAAGTACGGTCCCCTTAATTATTAGTTCGCATTGAATAATGTTAAATAAATTAATAAATTTGAATGAAGCTATTTATATCGACCGGTTTTTTTTTGCACCGGGGGTTATTTTCATGGGGGTATTTGTACGTTTTTTTTTGTCCGGGGTTGGGGGGGGGGGGAGATTTTGCACAAGGGTTTTGACCGCGAAGATTTTTTTGGACAGGAGGTTTTTGTCCTGCAATCGTACAGGCAGGCCCTGTTTTTATCACTTCTCAGTCTTATTACTAGGTTTGTGACAATATGCACTGGATAATATGCACCATGTGCGCTTAGAAATTTGTGCATATATATGCATTTGATATTTTGCATATGCATATATTTTTATGCATTCAGTTTCATGCATATGCATTTAATTTCATGCATATGCATTTAATTTCATGTATATGCACTTATTTATATGCAGTGAATTTTGCATATGCAGAAATATAATATGTATGTACTTTTGTGACATAACTTTTAGATAAGTTCCTCAACTGGAGTAATAAAACAAATAAATTGAAATAATGAAAATAAAATTATGTAGGTTACAATTAATTATAACATTATATTTGAGGTTTCAAAGCTGAATTTTTTATCTTCTTTTATCTGCTAAAATGTTCTTGCATTGAGAAAATATACTCTGGACATCACATGACACGAGTGTTGGTGCTCTAAAGAGGTCTTTACTAATGGGGTTAGATGCTTGATGACCAACTCTCTTTTGATGGAATAATCAATTATTATTTTCGCGCGAACCGGTTCCTTAAAATTATAAGTAATCCTGGATTACCTTTTACAAAAGAAATAAACATAATCATCTGAATAAAAACCATTAATTTTTCAAATCGTTGATTGAACCCGTACTAACTACATGCTTATAGGTAGTTTGCGTCCTTTTGTTACCAGAGTGCGTATTGAACTTGTGTAGAACTTGATATAAAACGCATTATACTGAGCATCCACACGATCCGGAGATTTTATTTATAATTTGATTGTAAATATCGTAACTCAGCATATCCGACTTTATACATAAAATCGGTTATAATCACTAGGGTTGTGACATTGCATATTTTGCATATGCTTTTCTAAAATGCATATGCTTATTAGATTTGCATATGCATTTATGAACATGATATGCATTTAACAATATGCATATGCATTTACTAATTTGCATATATGCATTGAGCAATATGCAAATGCATTTACCTATATGCATTTGCCAATTTGCATATGCATTTATAAGTGAGTCTGTGGTGAGAATAGAGAAGTGGGTGGTGTACATTGGGCCCCAAACTGTTGTAATTTGGATTATAGATTTTTTTTAATAGTATATATATATATCATTTTTTAACGCTAATTGCAGTTTTAGAGGATGGTTATGCTCTTCAACTGCGAGGTCTTTGATTTTTGTGTTTGGTAGGCTCGTAGGGTTCATTTTCTATCCCCTTTTCATTTTCCTCTTCCATCCGTAAGTGCAGCCACCGTTGTTTTGTGTCCCTTTTCATCACTGCATTCACTGAGTAGCTTTTCTGTATCCATGAGCATTGTCACCGACAGTAGTAAGTGACTTTGTTCCATATAGAACCACTTTCCTTTCTGACTGCTTCTTCTAGTCCCTTGTATTTAATTTCCTTTTGATGTCAGCGATATGGCCTTTGGTTCATGAGCAGACGTTAAACCCCTACTAAATTAATTATCAATATGAATTTGCATATATTATGAATTATTATGCATTTAATAGTAATGTTCCAAATTTAAGGTGTCAATTATTTCAAAACACTTAAAAGTGTTTCAGAGAACGACACATTATATTGTTGGCACTATAGGATACTATATTAGTGAAGTGAATTTTCATGGCTACCAGTTATTTAAGAACAGAAACTAAGAATCACGGGAAACGGACTATTCCCAGCCAGACTATTACTCGACTTTTCCCCGCCAGGACTTCCCCTCCCCCTCCCCCCCCCCCCCGGATTTATTTAAAATTACTCTGGAAGATAATTTAATGTTGCGATTCTATATTTAATTTTTGAAAATAAATAGTTTTGACAATTAAATCCGTTGCCACGAAATTATATACCGAAGTCTGCCGTCTCAAATAACAGACCTTTTTTTTATTTTTTTTTCTTCTTTAATATTATTGTCACATGGGAATAGGTTCCTAGTTGACTGAAAATGGGTCACCGCCAACTTTTTGAACCGAACCAGTTTTGAATTTGTTACTCCTCGATTATTAGTTTTCGTTGGAGAATTTTAGGGAAAATGTACGACAATATATATAAATCAATCTGAAACCTGACTACGCAAAAGTCTTGATTTAAGGATTTCTACACTCTAACTTACTTAGATATTTTCATAATAATGGCTAAACCATTGTAAGATTTTTAAGGTACAAATATTAAATATACATATTAGATAAAGGACACTAAAAAAGAGGTTAATATTTAGTGTAATAAAAATTTATAGTAGGTTTATATTAATTATGAGGTTAATTAATAAATTAATTTTAAATAATAATAATAAAGTTTATTAATGATCTGTAAAAGCGTAAATTTGAACGAGTAGTTAATAGATCGCCATTTTATGTATAGCTGAAAAATAAAATAATAAATTCACGATATAGAAAACTACCGAGTTTAAATAACTGAACTAATCGAAGTTGCTTAGAGTACCTTGCGACACTTGGTAACCCTTAGTATTGCAATAATATTCGTACTTTGTTGCATCTCCTAATTATATACGAAAATACGAAGGCACAGTCTTAAAATCGAACGAACAATATGGGAACATAATTACGGGAATCAAATTCTGTTAATAAAGTGTGTTTTCTATTAATTAATTAATTAATTTTGTGTTTCATCAAAATCATACTTTATTAACCTAAATTACTGATATTTTATTCGGCGGGGAAAATCCTGACGAGGAATAGTCCGGCGGGGAAAAGTCCTACTGCCATACTGACCACCTGTGTCTATAATCTGTAACTATTATTATCCTATTTTTTTTACATTACTGTGAGTGTTACTTTTAGCTTGATGGCGCCATATAGTTAACAATATTCTTTAATTTTCGAACAAAAATTTAAAATCATATTCATTAGGTAAACAAAATGATAGAACACATAAAGGTATACTGTATTTATAACAAATAAATTAGGGTGTTTGTTCAACCTCCAACCAGATATGAACAGCTGGAAGTGCATACATTGCCTTCCTTTCAGTTTCAAATTCATATGCCTTTTCTTATATGCATTATCTTTATAAGAGCATATGTTTTATCTGCAAAACATATGCGTTTTCTCAAATGCATATGCGTTTTCTCAAATGCATATGCGTTTTCTCAAATGCATATGCGTTTTCTCAAATGCATATGCGTTTTCTCAAATGCATATGCGTTTTCTCAAATGCATATGCGTTTTCTCAAATGCATATGCGTTTTCTCAAATGCATATGCGTTTCCTAAAATGCATATGCGTTTTCTCAAATGCATATGCGTTTTCTCAAATACATATACGTTTTCTCAAATGCATATGCGTTTTCTCAAATGCATATGCGTTTTCTCAAATGCATATGCGTTTTCTCAAATGCATATGCGTTTTCTCAAATGCATATGCGTTTTCTCAAATGCATATGCGTTTTCTCAAATGCATATGCGTTTTCTCAAATGCATATGCGTTTTCTCAAATGCATATGCGTTTTCTCAAATGCATATGCGTTTTCTCAAATGCATATGCGTTTCCTAAAATGCATATGCGTTTTCTCAAATGCATATGCGTTTTCTCAAATGCATATGCGTTTTCTCAAATGCATATGCGTTTTCTCAAATGCATATGCGTTTTCTCAAATGCATATGCGTTTTCTCAAATGCATATGCGTTTTCTCAAATACATATGCGTTTTCTCAAATGCATATGCGTTTTCTCAAATGCATATGCGTTTTCTCAAATGCATATGCGTTTCCTAAAATGCATATGCGTTTTCTCAAATGCATATGCGTTTCCTAAAATGCATATGCGTTTTCTCAAATGCATATGCGTTTTCTCAAATGCATATGCGTTTCCTAAAATGCATATGCGTTTTCTCAAATGCATATGCGTTTTCTCAAATGCATATGCGTTTTCTCAAATACATATGCGTTTTCTCAAATACATATGCGTTTTCTCAAATGCATATGCGTTTTCTCAAATACATATGCGTTTTCTCAAATGCATATGCGTTTCCTAAAATGCATATGCGTTTTCTCAAATGCATATGCGTTTCCTAAAATGCATATGCGTTTTCTCAAATGCATATGCGTTTTCTCAAATGCATATGCGTTTTCTCAAATGCATATGCGTTTTCTCAAATGCATATGCGTTTTCTCAAATGCATATGCGTTTTCTCAAATGCATATGCGTTTTCTCAAATGCATATGCGTTTTCTCAAATACATATGCGTTTCCTAAAATGCATATGCGTTTTCTCAAATGCATATGCGTTTCCTAAAATGCATATGCGTTTTCTCAAATGCATATGCGTTTTCTCAAATGCATATGCGTTTTCTCAAATGCATATGCGTTTTCTCAAATGCATATGCGTTTTCTCAAATGCATATGCGTTTTCTCAAATGCATATGCGTTTTCTCAAATGCATATGCGTTTTCTCAAATGCATATGCGTTTTCTCAAATGCATATGCGTTTTCTCAAATGCATATGCGTTTTCTCAAATGCATATGCGTTTTCTCAAATGCATAAGCGTTTTCTCAAATGCATATGCGTTTTCTCAAATGCATATGCGTTTTCTCAAATGCATATGCGTTTTCTAAAATACATATGCGTTTTCTCAAATGCATATGCGTTTTCTCAAATGCATATGCGTTTTCTCAAATGCATATGCGTTTTCTCAAATGCATATGCGTTTTCTCAAATGCATATGCGTTTTCTCAAATGCATATGCGTTTCCTAAAATGCATATGCGTTTTCTCAAATGCATATACGTTTTCTCAAATGCATATGCGTTTCCTAAAATGCATATGCGTTTTCTCAAATGCATATGTGTTTTCTCAAATGCATATGCGTTTTCTCAAATGCATATGCGTTTTCTCAAATGCATATGCGTTTTCTCAAATGCATATGCGTTTTCTCAAATGCATATGCGTTTTCTCAAATACATATGCGTTTTCTCAAATGCATATGCGTTTCCTAAAATGCATATGCGTTTTCTCAAATGCATATGCGTTTCCTAAAATGCATATGCGTTTTCTCAAATGCATATGCGTTTTCTCAAATGCATATGCGTTTTCTCAAATGCATATGCGTTTTCTCAAATGCATATGCGTTTCCTAAAATGCATATGCGTTTCCTGAAATGCATATGCGTTTTCTCAAATGCATATGCGTTTTCTCAAATGCATATGCGTTTTCTCAAATGCATATGCGTTTTCTCAAATGCATATGCGTTTTCTCAAATGCATATGCGTTTTCTCAAATGCATATGCGTTTTCTCAAATGCATATGCGTTTTCTCAAATGCATATG
Source organism: Caprella mutica (assembly GCA_947561585.1). Lineage (NCBI taxonomy): Eukaryota > Metazoa > Arthropoda > Malacostraca > Amphipoda > Caprellidae > Caprella > Caprella mutica. Next base: position 28,637 of record CANNZV010000831.1, on the reverse strand, counting down.
CGTTTCCTAAAATGCATATGCGTTTTCTCAAATGCATATGCGTTTTCTCAAATGCATATGCGTTTTCTCAAATGCATATGCGTTTTCTCAAATGCATATGCGTTTTCTCAAATGCATATGCGTTTTCTCAAATGCATATGCGTTTTCTCAAATGCATATGCGTTTTCTCAAATGCATATGCGTTTTCTCAAATGCATATGCGTTTTCTCAAATGCATATGCGTTTTCTCAAATGCATATGCGTTTTCTCAAATGCATATGCGTTTTCTCAAATGCATAAGCGTTTTCTCAAATGCATATGCGTTTTCTCAAATGCATATGCGTTTTCTCAAATGCATATGCGTTTTCTCAAATGCATATGCGTTTTCTCAAATGCATATGCGTTTTCTCAAATGCATATGCGTTTTCTCAAATGCATATGCGTTTCCTAAAATGCATATGCGTTTTCTCAAATGCATATGCGTTTTCTCAAATGCATATGCGTTTCCTAAAATGCATATGCGTTTTCTCAAATGCATATACGTTTTCTCAAATGCATATGCGTTTCCTAAAATGCATATGCGTTTTCTCAAATGCATATGCGTTTTCTCAAATGCATATGCGTTTTCTCAAATGCATATGCGTTTTCTCAAATGCATATGCGTTTTCTCAAATGCATATGCGTTTTCTCAAATGCATATGCGTTTTCTCAAATGCATATGCGTTTCCTAAAATGCATATGCGTTTTCTCAAATGCATATACGTTTTCTCAAATGCATATGCGTTTCCTAAAATGCATATGCGTTTTCTCAAATGCATATGCGTTTTCTCAAATGCATATGCGTTTCCTAAAATGCATATGCGTTTTCTCAAATGCATATGCGTTTTCTCAAATGCATATGCGTTTTCTCAAATGCATATGCGTTTTCTCAAATGCATATGCGTTTTCTCAAATGCATATGCGTTTTCTCAAATGCATATGCGTTTTCTCAAATGCATATGCGTTTTCTCAAATACATATGCGTTTTCTCAAATGCATATGCGTTTCCTAAAATGCATATGCGTTTTCTCAAATGCATATGCGTTTCCTAAAATGCATATGCGTTTTCTCAAATGCATATGCGTTTTCTCAAATGCATATGCGTTTTCTCAAATGCATATGCGTTTTCTCAAATGCATATGCGTTTTCTGAAATGCATATGCGTTTCCTAAAATGCATATGCGTTTTCTCAAATGCATATGCGTTTTCTCAAATGCATATGCGTTTTCTCAAATGCATATGCGTTTTCTCAAATGCATATGCGTTTTCTCAAATGCATATGCGTTTTCTCAAATGCATATGCGTTTTCTCAAATGCATAAGCGTTTTCTCAAATGCATATGCGTTTTCTCAAATGCATATGCGTTTTCTCAAATGCATATGCGTTTTCTCAAATGCATATGCGTTTTCTCAAATGCATATGCGTTTTCTCAAATACATATGCGTTTTCTCAAATGCATTTGCGTTTTCTCAAATGCATATGCGTTTTCTCAAATGCATATGCGTTTTCTCAAATGCATATGCGTTTTCTCAAATGCATATGCGTTTTCTCAAATGCATATGCGTTTTCTCAAATGCATATGCGTTTTCTCAAATGCATATGCGTTTTCTCAAATGCATATGCGTTTTCTCAAATACATATGCGTTTTCTCAAATGCATATGCGTTTTCTCAAATGCATATGCGTTTTCTCAAATGCATATGCGTTTTCTCAAATGCATATGCGTTTTCTCAAATGCATATGCGTTTTCTCAAATGCATATGCGTTTTCTCAAACGCATATGCGTTTTCTCAAATGCATATGCGTTTTCTCAAATACATATGCGTTTTCTCAAATGCATATGCGTTTTCTCAAATGCATATGCGTTTTCTCAAATGCATATGCGTTTTCTCAAATGCATATGCGTTTTCTCAAATGCATATGCGTTTTCTCAAATGCATATGCGTTTTCTCAAATGCATATGCGTTTTCTCAAATACATATGCGTTTTCTCAAATGCATATGCGTTTCCTCAAATGCATATGCGTTTTCTCAAATGCATATGCGTTTTCTCAAATGCATATGCGTTTTCTCAAATGCATATGCGTTTTCTCAAATGCATATGCGTTTTCTCAAATGCATATGCGTTTTCTCAAATGCATATGCGTTTTCTCAAATGCATATGCGTTTTCTCAAATGCATATGCGTTTTCTCAAATGCATATGCGTTTTCTCAAATGCATATGCGTTTTCTCAAATGCATATGCGTTTTCTCAAATGCATATGCGTTTTCTCAAATGCATATGCGTTTTCTCAAATGCATATGCGTTTTCTCAAATGCATATGCGTTTTCTCAAATGCATATGCGTTTTCTCAAATACATATGCGTTTTCTCAAATGCATATGCGTTTTCTCAAATGCATATGCGTTTTCTCAAATGCATATGCGTTTTCTAAAATGCATATGCGTTTTCTCAAATACATATGCGTTTTCTCAAATGCATATGCGTTTTCTCAAATGCATATGCGTTTTCTCAAATGCATATGCGTTTTCTCAAATGCATATGCGTTTTCTCAAATGCATATGCGTTTTCTCAAATGCATATGCGTTTTCTCAAATGCATATGCGTTTTCTCAAATGCATATGCGTTTTCTCAAATACATATGCGTTTTCTCAAATGCATATGCGTTTTCTCAAATACATATGCGTTTTCTCAAATACATATGCGTTTTCTCAAATACATATGCGTTTTCTCAAATGCATATGCGTTTTCTCAAATACATATGCGTTTTCTCAAATGCATATGCGTTTTCTCAAAAAGCATAAAACCTGTTGCATATGCAGTATATTTCCCAGTGCATATACTGCATATATGCAAATGCATAATGTCACAACCCTACTCATCTCCCAATGAAATTACTAGAAAACAATGTAACCTGTATGTATTATATATAACCATTAGCCTAGCCACTTAAAATTTCCTTAATAAATTTCTGAACTAATTGCTTCTAATAACCTCATCTGGATAATAATTTTGATGTTTAATGTAGCTAGTTACCGTGAAAAAAAATGTCTCCATTTTGTCTACGACCTGTAATAATATCGAGAAAGGCCTCGCAATTATTACAACTTTAATAAAAGTGAGGCCTGCCTGTACAAGGTTTGATTAATTTACTAAAATTGGGGAGTACGACCTTCCTCATTGGGGTCGATGGTGAAATAAATGTATACCTTAAGTTTTATAAGCAAAAGACCCTTAAAACATTTTCCTAGAGGACACTTAATTTACTTCGTGTACTAAAACGTGCAATTTAAATTATTTTAAGGTTAAAATTCCATCTACAGCCTCGTCTACCATAAGACTAAAAACTTTCCCAGACATGCAGTTGGTGAAAGCGTAAAGTTTATGCATTTTACTAAGAAGGTAGAATCCCTGCAAGGGATACAAAGATTCACAACGCCCTTAATGGCTTCCAGGTTTTCTCCTCCAGAAGAGACTGGCCATGTAGCTCCCATAGTCTGACCTGTCAGTGGCAACCACACATACCAGAGCGAGTGCCCTCTTTCTCTGGTATGTCCAGGTAGGATTCATGTCCATGATCAATTCTAAATGGAGGAGTTAGGGAGATATTTAAAAGATGTTCTCACAATTGGTATTACCAAAACGACGCACAACATTTAGGTGCTCATTCCAAGACTTACAATGTACAGTCCCAGTGGAGATTAAAACTAAGAATATAATGGTGGCACTAATTGTATAAATATTTGAATAACCAACAGTTATGAGTGGAATTTACGTAGCAGGTAAAATCAAAGATAAAGTGAACTCGGCAATAATTTATTGAGTAGCAACGTGCAACATCGACTAAATGCATTTTAAATGTACAGTTAAATATGCAACCTATTTCAGGATAACAAACTAGCATCTGCACATGGACAATATAGATTTGATATTTGAAGTACACATTTAGTTACAATTATTATAAATTCTCTATATCATAAACAACGGACAAATAAATATAATAACAATTACCATATTACATAATAATAATCAACATAGACAAAAAGGAATGTTAGATGTTGAAGCAAACCTAGGAATAGGAAGGTTGCTTCACATAGAGATCAACATACACCTTAAATAAACAAAAGAGGTGATAACATAGGAAAAAAGAGAGTATTACTATTGTGTAGGTTCTCACTAAGTACAGAGTGATAGGAGAGATACACAGTGATAGGAGCAATACAGTGTGATAGGAGTGATACAGTGTGATAGGAGCGATACAGTGTGATAGGAGCGATACAGTGTGATAGGAGCAATACAGTGTGATAGGAGGTAACTAAGTAAAAGGTGAGTGAAAGTAGACCTTTTACCAGTTAGTAAAAGTAGTTGGAAAAGATCAAAAGTTTGTCTGAAATTTCATCAGTGAATCAGCTGATAAATTAGACAGAAAATAAGTTTGTTTCAAAGCTACAAGGTAACTGATGCCAAAAGGACAATTAAGAAGGATAACAAAAGAACCCAAAAAGTGTAAAAATAAAAACGAGAATTATCTAAGGAATTAGTATCAATTTCAATTCATAAAAATTAATTCTAACAAATGTGATAACATTATTAAAGGCGCTACAAATAAAGTTGCCAGACATTTCGTCAAAAGAAATTTCATCGACAGGACGTTTCATCAACGCGTTTTTGTAAAGTGGATAATAACACACATTAGTATACGTGTGAATGAGGACGTACCTCCCCCTGAATAATCATTAAAAAATCAAGAAGTATGCAGTACAACAAACTACATAACTGCCATTTTTGATGAGTAAGTTGATATTCCCTACACCAAATATTCGTCGGCGTAACGTCCTGTCGACGAAATACCTGTCGATAAAATGTCTTTCAACAAAAAGTCCTGCACACCACAAAAAGTGATGCAACGTACCTTTGTGTGCCTGTTTCTACCTTCATAAATACTAAGGAACTTGTAAATGCAAAAGAATTCCATCTTCTAGAGTAACTAACAAATGGTCCTGAGTAGAGAAATGAGTACGGAGCAGAGGGAATATTCTCACTGCACCAGTTAATGTACCTACACAAACTGAAAATATTATCCAAAGACATTTACTGCAAATATTAAATGAATATTAATACCATACCTGTTGAATATAATTCTAAATACTGCTAGGAAAAGATATCTAAATATCTGCATCACAAATCATATCCATTCTTCTGATAATTCCATTTCGACACTGAGAGTTGTCAACTTTTTTTAAGAATATAAAATAAAATTCACAAATTCCTAATAGCTACAATTTAAAGGCGACAATTCAAAATATTAATAGAACAGTGCTACTTATTCTTTTAATTATTATAATATTAGGGGTTAACGACGGTCTAATTTAACCCTTTTAGGTGCTCTTCAATTTTAAAACTAGTTCCCTATTCTCTATTTTTTTAATTTAGAGATGACTATTAAATTGATAATTTAACTCACTAGAGAATATCATAGGAAAGATCGAAGATGTAACAATTTTCTATTAAATAAATCTATTACTCATATGGAATATATCAGGACTAGATGAAGATCCTTAACAACTAACTCTAGCGTATCTTTATAATTCATTCTCTCACTGATAAATACTCTTACACACACACAAACTATGTAGATCACTTATATAATTTAGTTAGGATCAAGAGGAAGATAAAAAAGAAAAAGGTATTTATAGCGCTACCCTTTAAATTCAACTGCAAGCATAGCATACAAAATGAAACAACTCGGGTAACTAGAACAACAACTAAAGTGCTATACGCCACCACTAACAAATACATCACCCACATAGTCTAAAGAGTTACTAACTAGTCTTTGTTTTACTTCCCTTAAATCTAACCATAAGTACATTCTGTTAATATGAAGTTCTGTGACACCAGATAACCTACTTTATAATTAAAAAAACATATGAGGCATCCTGGTCTCATTTCAAATAAATATGGCATCTTGAGATATTCGTGTTTCCCAGTCCCATCATCTTAGTGTCCCAGTCCCATCATCTTAGTGTCCCAGTCCCAACAATAGTGTCCCAGTCCCGACAACACAGTGTTCCAGTCCCGACAACACAGTGTTCCAGTCCCGACAACACAGTGTTCCAGTTCGGACAACACAGTGTTCCAGTTCGGACAACATAGTGTCCTCCCAGTCTGGACAACATAGTGTCCTCCCAGTCTGGACAACATAGTGTCCTCCCAGTCTGGACAACATAGTGTCCTCCCAGTCTGGACAACATAGTGTCCTCCCAGTCTGGACAACATAGTGTCCTCCCAATCTGGACAACATAGTGTCCTTCCAGTCTGGACAACATAGTGTCCTTCCAGTCTGGACAACATAGTGTCCTTCCAATCTGGACAACATAGTGTCCTCCCAGTCTGGACAACATAGTGTCCTCCCAGTCTGGACAACATAGTGTCCTCCCAATCTGGACAACATAGTGTCCTTCCAGTCTGGACAACATAGTGTCCTTCCAATCTGGACAACATAGTGTCTTCCCAGTCCTGACAACATAGTGTCCCAGTCCGGAAAACATAGTGTCCCAGTCCGGACAACATAGTGTCCCAGTCCGGACAACATAGTGTCCCAGTCCGGACAACATAGTGTCCCAGTCCGGACAACATAGTGTCCCAGTCCGGACAACAACATAGTGTCCCAGTCCGGACAACAACATAGTGTCCCAGTCCGGACAACAGAGTGTCCCAGTCCAGACAACACAGTGTACCAGTCAACTGAAAGTAGTGTCCGAATGGTGTGTTTATCGTCTTGGAGGGAGGGCTGGTGGAGGGCCTGTAGTTCTCGCGGGCAGGAGAGGCGGTACGCCCCGGGCTGGTACTTGAGGTAGAGCATGAGGAGGCAGAGAGGGAGGAGCATTTGATGGAGGAGGTAGAGAGGGAGGAGCATTTGATGGAGGAGGTAGAGAGGGAGGAGCATTTGATGGGGGAGGTAGAGAGGGAGGAGCATTTGATGGGGGAGGTAGAGAGGGAGGAGCATTTGATGGAGGAGGTACAGAGGGAGGAGCATTTGATTTAGGAGGTAGAGACGGAGGAGCATTTGATGGGGGAGGTAGAGAGGGAGAAGCATTTGATGGAGGAGGAAGAGACGGATGAGCATTTGGCAGTGGAGGAGGAGCGTTTGATGTGGGAAGCAGTGGAGGAGGAGCATTTGATGAGGGAAGCAGTGGAGGAGGAGCATTTAATTGAGGCGGGGCAGTAAAAGACTCCTCAAGTTGAGAATTCACTCCGTTGCCCCTGGAGATATGAATTGGAGAGGGTGGAGTGGAGTCACTGGAAGAGCTCATGGAGTCAATAGATTTTTTACTGGGAGGGAGAGGAGCTGATCTAACAGGAGGAGCAGATCTTGGAGCAGCCACAGTTTCATCAAGAGGGGACTGTAAAAATACAAATTAATCAAGTTATTTTCATATCATCTATGTGAGCATTGTTAAAAAGAACTACAGTGTGAATGTTGTCCTACCTGTTGGTTTGATCGGTGTCTGCTCAGAGATGGAGAGCCGGGGGTAGAAGAGGGGGGTGTGGGGCGGGGTGGGGGAGGACGTGCTGGCATCAGAGGGCGAGCGGGTAGGGGTTTGTTTTCATGGGATGGTGAGGGGCAAGGGGAGGGGAAGGGAGAGGGGGTCAGACCCTCAGCACTGTACAGCTGACCCAAAACATCTGCAGAGTAAAGAGAGTAAGTAGAAAGTCAGTAAGATCAATTTAAATATCAATTAGTCATAAATTATTTAACTAATGTGAAAACATAAGGTTATATTAGATTTTAACTATTGTTAGTAGCTAACAAGAATTTAAGAGGTAGCTATGCCTAAAAAAGTTATGTTACTTTCGTCTAAAATTTTAAAAATATACTATAGCTACAACGCATTAGTCTCTTTCGATACAGAGTTGCTAGAATAATGTTCTTACAGATAAAGTTTTTAACAATAACTCTTCTCTGATTTGTCAACCAGGAGCAGAGCACTAAAACGTTAATGCTCCACCCCTTGTTGGCTCCTCCTCCTTGCATAGTTGTGAGCTGAATTAAATTAAATTTCAAATAATAAGAACTTTGAAACTCTAAAAACATAGATGGTTGTAATGTAGTTTATAATTTATAGTATCCGCTAGTTTGTTGTATTTTACACTTCATGCTTGGCAGTGAGGTTGGGAGGTGGTACGTCCTCTGATACACCTATTGGCCAATCTCCGTAGCCAATCAATGAGTTTGTAATCTTAAAAAACAAGATCTTAAAAACTTATCCGCAAGGAACAATATTTTTAAAAAACTACTTTATTATAGGTAGCTACTACCCTTTTAATTTCTAATCTTAGAAGTGCCACTCGAATTTAAAAGCTATTTAATAAGAAAAATAAACTTTGTTGTAAATATTTTCTCAGAAACTTTAATCAAATCACTCAATATGTGAATGCAAATCAATCAAATCACTCAATTTGCCAAGAAAATCAATCAAATCACTCAATTTGTGAATGCAAATCAATCAAATCACTCGACTTGCCAAGGAAAATCAATCAAATCACACATTTTGTGAAGGAAATTTAATTAGCAATTCATTTCATGAAGAAGCTAAACTCCAATACCTTCAAGGGTAAATTTTCGTAAATCACATCATTTATATATAGCTCATTTATTAATTATTACTCTATTTTAGTTATATTTGTTATTAAATCCAAAAATCGCCTCCATTTTAAATATATTATTCTGCTCGAATTAAAATCAGTTCGATTAGTTAGAAGTATTGAGACACTTTAGGAACATTGATTTATAAACTTGAAAAAAGAACAGAAATTAGGTTCTCTATCTCAAGCTATATTTTTAAGTTAATTTAGTGTTTAAAAGCATTCCAAAGCAGTGTTCCCAATTAAATCACACAAAGTGAAAGAGTTTACTTGTTGAAGTAGCACCTAGACTTGGGGTGTAGAACGTAGAAGGTGAATTCAGACCAACACTGCGAGATAGAACGTCGGAGAGACGGTACGCAGCTTTGCTAGGGCCTTACGGAAACAATCTTTGAAATAACAGCGCTAGCAACACGAGTATCTAATAAACCTATCAAAACTATCACCTGACTTTATTTAACTTAGTAACAGTAAGTCCAAAGTGAAGGTTCGCTATCAAATAGCAGTTGAATGCTAAAAATTAACTAATTTAAAAAGTGCAATTAACAAAAATTATAAGACCTAAAAATTACTCCATGTGCCAAAGTATAAAATTTACAAGACATGATATATTCTAAATATTTTCCAGACATCAAGAGAGTAATAGTATTGTCACTGACCTCTGACAGCCTCAGGCTTAACGGCTAAAGATGAGGAGCTAACTGCCCTGGCAGGAGGAGAGTGTGTCTCATCAGTGAGAGGAGTGGAGGAAGTGGAGCAGAGGGCCAACTCCTCCTCCAGTTGCTGTTGCCAGGCCTCAGTCTTCAGTCTCACAGACACTACAGTCTCCCCCACCTTAGTAATAGGAAAAGTTAGGAAAAAAAGGTAGCTAGCTACTACAATCCACAAACAAGGAATTCTTGCATTAAGATTTGGAATACAAAAAACATTGCCTACTCACAAATTGAAACCTAGGTCACAACATTTTTGAACTAGAATTAGCTACCCGTCAAAATATAAACCAAGAAATTGAACAACAAGATTATACCTACAACATTGACACAGGAAAGGGTGTTATTTATTCTCTACATTTCTTCACATCCCTTTTAGGTTTCTAATATTAGCGTATTAGTTAGGTTCAATCTAGTATAATATTTTTCTATTAAAGTTTTCCTTGTAGAAGGCAAACTATCAAAATGAATTTTTTTTGGCCTCAGTCGTTCGAAGCATCGATCTTTTGTTAGATACCACTGGCAGTGGTATCTGGAATGGCACTAGCGTGTCATTCCAGCTAATGACACGGTAGGTACACTGGAGGAAAGATCCTTCCAAGCCACTTCATATCAAAAATTGAATATCTCTTTGTAACTTGCTCTAGATTACTGTGACATATCTGCTATTGTGTATATTACTTTATATGTTTTTAATAAATATGAGTAGTAGCATAGGAGAATATACCAAATGCTGTAGCTAATTGCTGCACTGACCGTGAGAGGACTCTGCTTCACAGCTTTCAGTGCAGTCATTGGTGAGTCGAACGCGAAGAGCATACTCTCGCCTGCGAATCTGACGGTAACGAGATTACCAGCTACACTCAGACTCTCCTGTACGCTCTCAACTACCTCATCAGACATGTGCAGGTCACCTGACAGCACCTGGTGGAAGGTAGTTTAGTTCGAGCTATTTCTAACTGGAAATCAACTGGGCAATCCCCACTTAAAAAAAAATTAAGAACACCCCCGTACATTTTAATTAATATATCCCTACATCAGTGTTAGATTGAGCTAATTCTACTGTAAAATATAATAAACTTGGTATTATTGGAACATCTGAAAATGTTCGAGATTATTTGGTATCATTGTATGATATTTATCTACCAGCAGCAGAACAATTTCAGTCACTTATATTTTAGCAAATGTTTCTCACTATAATAATTTAGTAGCCAAATGCCTCGTTACTGTGTGACGTACCTCTACTATGACGGTGCAGTCAGAAGGACCCAAAGAAGACACCACCTCCCTGTATATCCTATTGACTGTGTCCTCCCTCACAACACGCCCCTCCACCTCTATGGTGGCCAGTACGGGGCGATGGTCACTCTGCTTCAGACCTGCACTGCCGTAATGAACAATGCTACCTGCAATGCATTTAGCATGAATAATAAGGAAGAAGAGCTAACTATTACTCCATTCAGTTATCTTTCTTATCATTGGATCAACTTTGTAAAATCCAAGAATATTAAATAGACTAATTGTCCAGTACACTAGTTTTCACACACACTAGGCACTAACTAGTGGTGATTGTCTCACCAGGGTGCCAGTGGTTTCCTTTGTCCCATTCGTATCTCCTTCTCCAGAACAGAACCCTATCGGTCCAAGCTGGAACCCTGAGAGTTCAGACTGCATTAGCAATAACAAGAAAAGAGATTTAGATTTATTAAACTATAATATTATTATTGATCCTTTACAATAGCTACTACTATTATGACATCATCAATAGCTCTATATAAAAGTTGACTGTTTAAGTAATTTAAGTAGCTAATGTATGCCACTGCATTGCTCACCTGGCTTTTTCACTGGTGTCATAGTCATCAGAAAACAAATCATATTTGTAGGTTGGTGCAAACTCTATGGTGCCTTCCAGAAAACCTTTGAAGCATTTATTCTCTTTCTGACTCAACTGAAAAGAGAGAAAAAAACTTATAAACTTTACTCGTTTTCTTTTAAAGCACTTAAATTAACGTCAACATTTGGTCTATTGCTCCAATTGTTTCTAAATGATGACTATTAGGTAGCAATTCAAAAGCTACTGAAGTCCTATTATACTTAGCTTATAAATACAAAAACTTTGGAATTTATTAACAAACTCTATCGGACATTAATATTACAGTTGGTTATTTTACCAGCACTCCATCAGACAGAATGTCTTTCATTTCTCTGCTAAAGAGTCATTATAAACAGAGATACTTAGTGGCAAAGGACTGAACAGACAAGAAAATACACATTTCATTCTGATGGACTGAATGGTGACTTTTGATATCAGTGTGAAATGTCACTTCACATGAGTAAGCCCCATATCATTGAGTTGTCTGTTCATTTTTTCAAATTGCAGTAGCTAATAACAAAAAAAGGCAACAGGAGTAATGTGGCTATTGATTTCTTTGTTAATAATGAGACAACTGACAGGTAAGAGATTCATCAAACCTAAGCAATACCATCAAACTAAAACAATATCTTGATGTTTGTCAAACTGTTTGACAAACTTTGTTTGTGAAACCTATGGATAACAAATTACAATTATTTACACAAGAAACTACTAATGTCTATGCATCATTGTCACCTTCAAATAAAATTAAAGCTACAATAAGTAAACCATTTTACAACAACTGGATCGCTTCGACCTCTCAAGTTTAACCAGTTTGACGAAATGTTAGATAGTGTGTACGTAGCCTTGTGCTAGTGATCTAGCTACATGCTTGTAGTTAATAGCACTCACCAGCAGCTGGTCCTGCTCCAGCAGCTGTCCCCACTCTCTCCTCTCCACGAGGTCCAGCACCTGCTCCCTGGGGAGGTTAATGCGGTAGTTGAAGTCACCGCACCAGAAAACATAGTCATGAGACCAGAGGGGCATACCCTGCGGAAATGAAGGAGGAAAAACGAATTGAAACATTTAAAGGCAAAAAATGTACAATTCACTCCCAGGTTGAACGTCTGCTTCGCAACCTAACTTCATAAATTTAATGGACTTTGAAGTAGCAGTCAAAAAGGAAAGTGATTGCATTAACTAAGTCACCTACCACCAGTCTGTAACAATGCTCATGGATGCAAGAAATCTACTGGGTGAATGCAGTCATTTACCAAAGAATGCGTCTAAAATGATATTTGACACACCGGTGACTGCACTCATGAATGGAAGAGGAAAATGAAGAGGTGATAGTAAATGAAGCTATGAGTCTACCTAACACGAATTCTAGTACCTCGTAGTTGAAGAGCATAACCCTAGTGCTATCCTCTAAAACTGCAAGTAGCGTTAAAAATATGGTAATAATAATATCCTTCCACACCATTCGACCAAGAAAAAACAGTTTTAAGAATCTAACAGGATATGAAGGTTTGTTGTTCATCAAGTACAGCACCTGTCAGTTGTCAGTGGAACTGATTAGCCTCGGATAGTAACTTACTGGTCTCTTTGTCAATGTTTTTAGCAATAATATTTCCCAGGGTGTAATTTGAACTAGCCATGTATCAAAGTATGACAGAATGCTGTGATATTTCTGAACATAGATATTAAACAAATAACAATATTAAAAAAATCACAGGAATAACAGTGTTTGTTGTTTCTAATTCGTTTACAGATTCTCTGATGGAGTTTTAATAAAGAAAGAGTGTGTGTAGAAATCTATTAAGGTGTTTTACTTCATTCAAACTTCAACAAGACCCGTAGTAGGTAGCTACTAGAATATTCCATTTTCCCTTTGGTAGGTCAATAACAGCAATAAGATCGCATCGCTCACCATATTAAAGATCATTTTCCTTGCAATGGCGTCATAGTCCTGGTTCCTGTCGTTGACTTCTTTCTGCCCCGCAGCAAAGTGAGAACAGACGAAAGCAACAGAAGTGTTCCTAACCACCAGTCTGATGCCTACACCTCCTTTGTTACCTGAAAAAAAAAATATATATATAAAAGATGTACTGTCAGAGAAAAGAGTAACTGCATGATGTACTATCAGAGAAAAGAGTAACTGCATGATGTACTGTCAGAGAAAAGAGTCACTGTGATGATGTACTGTCAGAAAAAAGAGTCACTGCATGATGTACTGTCAGAGAAAAGAGTCACTGCATGATGTACTTTCAGAGAAAAGAGTCACTGCATGATGTACTGTCAGAGAAAAGAGTCACTGTGATGATGTACTATCAGAGAAAAGAGTCACTGTGATGATGTACTATCAGAGAAAAGAGTCACTGTGATGATGTACTATCAGAGAAAAGAGTCACTGTGATGATGTACTATCAGAGAAAAGAGTCACTGTGATGATGTACTATCAGAGAAAAGAGTCACTGTGATGATGTACTATCAGTGAAAAGAATCACTGTGATGATGTACTATCAGTGAAAAGAATCACTGTGATGATGTACTATCAGAGAAAAGAGTCACTGTGATGATGTACTATCAGAGAAAAGAGTCACTGTGATGATGTACTATCAGAGAAAAGAGTCACTGTGATGATGTACTATCAGAGAAAAGAGTCACTGTGATGATGTACTATCAGAGAAAAGAGTCACTGTGATGATGTACTATCAGAGAAAAGAGTAACTGTGATGATGTACTATCAGAGAAAAGAGTCACTGTGATGATGTACTATCAGAGAAAAGAGTCACTGTAATGATGTACTATCAGAGAAAAGAGTCACTGTGATGATGTACTATCAGAGAAAAGAGTCACTGTGATGATGTACTATCAGAGAAAAGAGTCACTGTGATGATGTACTATCAGAGAAAAGAGTCACTGTGATGATGTACTATCAGAGAAAAGAGTCACTGTGATGATGTACTATCAGAGAAAAGAGTCACTGTGATGATGTACTATCAGAGAAAAGAGTCACTGTGATGATGTACTATCAGAGAAAAGAGTCACTGTAATGATGTACTATCAGAGAAAAGAGTTACTGTGATGATGTACTATCAGAGAAAAGAGTCACTGTGATGATGTACTATCAGAGAAAAGAGTCACTGTGATGATGTACTATCAGAGAAAAGAGTCACTGTGATGATGTACTATCAGAGAAAAGAGTCACTGTGATGATGTACTATCAGAGAAAAGAGTCACTGTGATGATGTACTATCAGAGAAAAGAGTTACTGTGATGATGTACTATCAGAGAAAAGAGTCACTGTGATGATGTACTATCAGAGAAAAGAGTCACTGTGATGATGTACTATCAGAGAAAAGAGTCACTGTGATGATGTACTATCAGAGAAAAGAGTCACTGTGATGATGTACTATCAGAGAAAAGAGTCACTGTGATGATGTACTATCAGAGAAAAGAGTCACTGCATGATGCTCATTTCACAAATCACAGTTATTCAATTTTCTAGTATTTCAAAGCTTACAAATTTGTATTAGTGTACCCAGACAAATTTTAAAATATCTACAAGCATATCAATTAGACAAGTAGCTATCTTTTGGAAATGTGAAATTACTAAACTGTAAAACAATCACCAAAAATAGCTAGCTTTCTTTGACCGACATGGTATTTAGGCAGTGAGGAGAGATATTAAATAATTATGGATTAAAAGTTTAAAACAACAGGAGATTGAATACAAATATTACGAGGGAAGTCTTGACATTCTGAGAGGGTTTAGTAGCTAACTGTTTCGAAAGCAGAGGTAATATCACTGATGTCGATAAAAAAATACAAGGGACTCAAAAAAAGTAGTCACACAGGTAAGTGGCTCCATTAGCAGTCACCTGATTAAATGTAGACGTTAATTCACGTTAATTTTTTTTTTTTTTTTCTCAATCTAAATTACAACTGTTTGGGGTCTGATAGACACCACACTACCCTCTTCACGTCCATCCACCAGACAGATTCAGAAAAAAATACAGCGGCAAATTAGTTTAAAATTACAGTAATAACCTTACATTGAAATGTCTAGCTATCTATATAATAACCCAGTAGTTTTCTATCCCTCGTAACACTATTCTAATTAACAGTTACAGTTGCTCACCAGTGTTCCCCTGCATGCCCGTCTTCACAGTCTTGACGCTGACATTCTTTACGTGTTGTGCGTGACGAGCATTCACAAACACGAAGAGAGCCACTCCCACCAGCTGTGCCCAGGTAACCATCACAAACTCCTCATCACGAGAAATAACCTGAGGAACAGTTACGCTAGTTAGGCATGGTAGAAAGGGAGGGGTATAGGAGATTTAAGGGGATCGTCCCACTTACAAAACTTTTTCTTTATTATGAATCGTAAAACATACAAATTTAATACACATAGCTTTATAAAATCATATTTGGAATCATTTTTATTGTTGGAAAAAATCACATTTTTTCATAGAAAACGAAATATGAAAGAAAACTTGATTTTTGGGGAGGGTGCGATAAATGTATTTTCTCCGTCAATTTTTAACATACAGTAAGAATATTGGTATCATTGAAAGCGAAAAGATTTGGGCAACAAAACTGAGTTCGTATAAAAGGGAAAATTTCTACTTTTAGATTAATAAAGAAAAATAACTTTTTCCTTTTTTTCGAAATTTCTTTAGTTGTGACGTCGATTGAAGATGAATTCAGAAAAAATACGAACTTAATTTGGTTACCCTAGTCTTTGCGCATCCGACGATGAAGAAGATTTATAAAGAAGATATAGTTTGACTCGCAAAAATGGTACTTTTTAGTATTTTTCAGGAGAGCCAAAAGAAAAACACACTAGCATTGTGCGTTACAACTTACAAGGTTTGACTTTTTATTGGGGCCAGCGCGCAGTAACCAACAAACCTATGCACGTGAAACTTTCACATTAAGTACTTTATATATAAAACTAAATATTGCAGCTAAAAAAGACAATATTCATAATTTTCAGTAAATCTTGGTGGAACGATCCCCTTAACTGTGCTCTTCATGAGGTAAAACTTCACTCTCTTATCTACCACACAGAGGCAAAGAATTTCTTAGTTTAATTCAAATAAATAGAGGAAAAGTATTCCATTATCAATTAGAGAGACTGTCACCTAATCTCTCATTGTTAAAAAATAAAACTTCATCGTTCAGTAAACAAGTTTTAGTTTAAGCGGGAAACCAAGTATGACGTCATGAATTTGACAACCTAGAGAATAAAATAAGTTAATATTAAGTAGCTAAGCTTTTAAGGGGACCGTTCCCGGGAAAAATGGCAAAATTAAAGAAAAAAAATTTATTGTGTAAATAGTTGCTTTTTAACCTTCAAATAGTGTGTGCAAAATATCAGAGCTCTCATGTTACTCTAACCTCTTGGGGAGAGGGAGAAAAGGAAAAGGAGACTGGGGGGTAGGGAGTCAATATGTACTCTAAACACCAACTCTCAGCCAATTATAATTCGTAATAATTAATTATATCGCTATATCTGGTATCTAACGTGCAAATAATCAGATGCACACTAAGGTATGCCCACAGTACAGAGAATAGTATAGTACCCCAGTTACATGTATTATTCAAATTTATTCTCGGTAGGCTGTGACGTCATGTATGTAAACAAGAGGTCACGTCATAGTAAACAGAATTGCTGTGGGTCACGTGGAATAGAGAATTAAGATGGCGGCCAACGCGACCGATCTGACTAATGATCTAATTATCTTGAATAAATCGTCTTCTTCAAGACTAAAAATTTGTTACTATTTTGGGTGTAAAAAGACCAGTAGCAATTTCATCAACAGTCATTTTTTAATTTTCGTCCGTATGACTATAAAGATTGGATAATAGCATGCGGTAATGTGGAATTAAAAAAAAATATCACCGAAAACGTTATTTAACAAAAGTTGGGTGTGTTGCAGCCATCTTTTGTGTTTGTACTGTACGTACAAACGTACGCACCATTGTTGACATGTGACGTCACAGCCTACAGGGACACGCGTAATATCCCCCCTATAGTTCTGGGATACTATATATTCTCTGTACTGTGGTATGCCCCTCAGTTACCCGCAAACCTTCACAGGAGTCGTATGCAGCGTGTCAGATTATAAAATTTTGAATGGGATTTTCTATTAGTTCAGAGATCTAAAAATCTTGTAATTCAAAAGCCTAAGGCGTTTACAATTTTGAAGCTATGGCATGGCGATTCTCCCTGGAATTCTCTACACACTCTGGAAGAGTTTTATTGAATTTTCGGATTATTTATCAAAATATTGAATTTTGAAATTTATATTTTTTCAATTATTTTTTGTTTCACTAAAAATTTCAATAATTCGAAAACCAATTCGAAAAATCAAAAAAACGCTTCCACAGCTTGTAGAGAATCTTGTGGAGAATCGAATGCAAAAAACCATAATGTCATAGCTACAAAATTGTAGTATCCATTTATTAATTTACACACTGTTCGAAATTCGAATAACTCGTTTTCTATGGGTCGAATCGAAAAAATGTCAAGACACAAAAACATCTTAGAATTCATTTTATATTTATGTACAAGGTTTCACAACCGTAGCTTCAATAATAAAAAAACTTCTCAAAATCTGGGAACGGTGCCCTTAAGAAGCAATCTAAACTGCGTTTATCGCTTTATTGCAGATCACTATTTTGTGAATAATTTCAATAATATTGATCGCAAAGTAGTGAAACTTTGGTCACTGGAAGATTGCTTCTATGTTAGTATCTTGCTGAAATATTTTTTGAATCCATGAGAAATTTGGAAAGTTATGATTGTTTATGTATTTTGAAAGCATTTTAACTGTCCGTCGCTTTATTGCAGCTCTGTGAAAAAGCCAAAAAATGGGCGATTAACTTCTACCGAGAGGATAAAATTGTAGCAGGTCCTGCAGAAGGGAGAACTCTTCTATATTTAGCTTTATAACTTGGAAGGGATAAGAGAACAATAGTTTATTTTGTGGAAAATCCCGACACCAACCCAAGGAGAGATGAGGGTACGAGGAAAAGCTTTTTCCCTCGAAATATGCAAAAACTACCCAGGCAGGTTATAAGGCAGCCAAATAACACTAGTGCCTCAATTTTCGACAAGGCTGTCATTGGTTATTCGTCCAAACAGTGTCTTAAATGAGACGAAGAGGAACGTTAAGCCCATTTCCAGGCCTCCTATGGACAAGACCCATAAGGAAAAAGGCATTCGATGTACACAGAATTACATGAAAACAAACTTCCTACTTGTTCTTTTAACAGATGAGGAAAGAGCCACACTTGATTGTCTGGATGGATGGGTTAAAGTTTGAATCCTACTGGAGCTGTTTATCCACACTGGTTTCGTCGTCAACAAGGAGGCTGTGGCTTTATGTTTTAAGCGGGCATCATTGTTGAAACGTTAATTGACCCTCTCCGAGTACCAGAGGGTGTAAACCTAACAATCCAATCCTACATTGCCTCTTTTGTTGAGTACTTGTTCCCTTGTCCTAATAGTTTGCAATTATCTCGTTGGCAAAAGATGATTTTCTTGTATTACTTCGAACAAACTCATGCTTGAAGGGTTACAACTTCTTTCCCCACATCTCTGGGCATCAAGTGAGAGACTCACATGACTTGATTGCCCTGTTGTCTGGTCTTAAGCCCCATTGAGCATTTCCGACCGTTTCATTTGAGACATTACATCAGGACTGTTTTGACGTAAGACCAATGACAGCCTTGTCAAAAATGGAGGCACTAGTATCATTTAGCTGCCTTATGACCTGCCTTATGACCTGCCTGCGTATTTTTCACATATTTCGAGGGGAAATTCTTTTTCTCTTACCCTCATCTCTCCTTGGGTTTGTGTCGGAATTTTCCACAAAATAAACTATTGTTCTCTTATCCCTTCCAAGTTATAAAGCTAAATATAGAAGAGTCCTCCCTTCTGCAGGACCTGCTACAATTTTACCCTCTCGGTAGAAGTTAATCGCCCATTTTTTGGCTTTTTCACAGAGCTGCAATAAAGCGATGAACAGTTAAAATGACTTCAAAATACATAAACGTTCATAACTTTCCAATTTTCTCATGGATTGAAAAAATATTTCAGCAAGATACTAACATAGAAGCAATCTTCCAGTGACCAAAGTTTCACTACTGTGCGATCAATATTATTGAAATTATTCACAAAATAGTGATCTGCAATAAAGCGATAAACGCAGTTTAGTGATGAAAATAGGTAAGAATTAATAGATCATTTTTATCTGTTTACATAAACACATGAGGACGCACTAGCGGCATCAGATGTATGAGTAGCAGTGAGTAAGAGAACTAAACTGAATAGTTACTACATTTATTTACACTAGCTACCCAAAGTCACTGCATGAGCAAAGGCCATACCTTCTGCAGTTCGTGTCCCCATGAGTTGGCGTTCTCAGACCACTGTGTGTTGGAGACAATGTTAGAGGCATTCAGGTCCACTATCTCCTCGAAGCCAATGGCAAAGAGATCTGGGGGCTTCTCCACCACATCGTCAGGAGCTGCGGTGTTCACAAGGGCTTCGAGGGAGGGGCAGGCAAGGACAAAATAAATAAAGGGCGATGGGATGACGAGGGAAATCACCCAAAATAGAGTAAAGTAAGAAAACAAGGAAGGGTAGAATTACAGTGTTAGTAAGAGATATATTCAATAATAATTTAAAACTTTATCATAACAGTAGTGTTTTTTTCTATTGTGTTAGTAAAAACTTTTATCAAACTGCTTAAGCTAATTCCTTTATTCTTTTTAACTATTGATTTTCAGTAATCTTTTACAGTACTTAGAGCTCCTGGCCATTCGGTGATGAAATCCTGTAGTTATAGTGAATGTAGTGTCCTGAGTAAGGAAGTAGTAGCCTCTATTATGAACAAATTTCCATTAATCTGCAATGAATAGCTATTAGTTTTTTTAAATGACTGCCATTCATGACAAACTGAAGAAAAAATGGTCACTATAGAGGCCATTATTTTTTTTTACTGAGGACACTTCTTTCACTATAGCTACTTATAAAAATAAGCAATAGCTATTAGCTTATTATTGAACCATGAATTAAAAAAACGAATCAAGATACCACCACAATAACAAGTGACTCGATACAACAGGCAAATGAATACAACAGGTGACTTATTTTCATGACAGACTATTTTCAATTCACTCACAGTTAGCGAGGTCATTTTTCTTGCTGTCGAGTAGCCAGTCGTCCAGTGAGAGGTGCTTGTACGCCAGACTCCTGAAGTGTTTCCCTCCGTTAACATTGTAGGTGCCGACACTAATTTTGAGAGGTATGCTGGCTGAGAATTCGGGTGTGCGGTCACACATTGCCTTCAGTACCGGAAGAGGCGCTAAAGGACAACAAACATTTTAGTACTCAGACTTGAAGAGGAATTGAGAGAGAATAAATATCTTTCAAATCTGATATTCGCATTAGCTACAAAAAATCATTGCAAGTGAAAAATATAATTAATTTTATATTGATAAAGTATAGATAGCTATGTAGCTATTATAGTTTGTCATCTCAAATCTTACTTCATTGTCTATTCACTTTAAATTCTTAGATAACACTTTAGATAATAATAATAATGTATATTTTTCACATATGAAATAGCAATTATTTTAAAGTATCTCAATTAATTAAGAGTAGCTACTCTATAACTAAGTACTTACTTACTAAATTCAGCCCTAATAAATCTACATCATACAATGGTACAACCTGCATAACAAATTGTGCTAACTGGCACCTTATCTCTTTAGTAATTTGCTACTTAATAATAGTAGCACCTGTATGTTTTTTCTATTTAAATTAGCTAAATGCAATATTTTTCTTTAGACACTATTATAGAAAGTGCGATGTGAATGATAATAGTAGCTATACTAAAATATAAAGGAGCAAAATGACAGTCTTTCACAAGTTTAGAAAGACACTCCTGTAGAGATTAGAAATTCTGTCTCATCATATCATTTAAATATAGTTATATTTAGACACTATCTGCTACAGACAACACAAGTTAGACAATTACTAACACAAGTTAGACAATTACTCACCATGAGTGAGTAAGAGATAATTAGTTACCAATAGTAAGCAAGAGGTCATTCCTCACAGGGCGAGTGGGTTTGACTCACCATAGAGCAGGTGCAGAGGCAGCACTGTCCTAGATAGCGCATTCAGGTAGTTGTTCAAGAGGTTACCGTGCAGCAAACTGTCTATTGCCTCTTGCTTGTTGCTGTCCAGCAGATTGTTTTGAATTGTTCTGCCCACAGACCTAGCGCCATCTATCAGCTAGAAACAGATATATAGTTACAAAATATTGGTTAGATAAGACAGAACGATATAATAGCTGATAAAAATTTAAATGTTTAGCTATTATTATATCGTTTTTTCGTTTTATAACTTGCCGAAAATTTGTGAGCCATTATGAAGCTATTAGACATTATTAGGCTAACTATGATTTTATAACAATGTCTTAATAATTGATAGAATAGCTACCTATTGATACAAAAAGGAGATGAGCTTTTAATTCCATTCAGTAATAACACTTTAGGACTGCATTGGCCAGAGGTCTTACCTTAGATCCCTGCAAAGCTCCTGTACCAGCATATATCTGACTAATTTTATTGCCATTGTCTTTCCACATGTCCTCCAACTTGGACTGGAACCTCTGGGCTGCTACTCCCCCTACAACAGATGTTCATAGTGTCAATGCGGGGCAATGCTTTAGTCTAAGTTAAATACTGGATTGTCTTAAAGCTTAGAAAAAGTACTGTATTGAGTGTATTGCTACTCACCAACAGCAGCAGACCCCATAGTCAGTAGCAGTTTAGGTATGAGTTGCACTCCAAGGAATGTCTGCACACGGTTAGTGCGATCCAAACAATCCAGACAGTTGGACCGGATTGAACCAGTTTGGCACTAACAAAATAAGAAGACAATATCAAGAAGACAAAAGTACTGTCACAGACAAAAACTTATTTCTTATAGATCACTAGTAGATAGAAAATCACTTTTCATTTATATTCTTTTCATGAAGTCCAATGTCCTTTTTTGAAGAAATTTGGTCGGTTCAAAATCTAAAATCATTATCTTGCATAGCCTACACTCATACTACGCTTCTTATTGCTAGAATACAATTATTTGTAATAAATTTAAACAATATTACCTTCGCAGATTGCGAATGTTATATTTAAGGCAGCATTTTACGATGCATTTCTAATATCCTTGTTGTTGTTTAACCCCCCCCCCCCCCGACCCTCAGGGAGCTGGGGGCAACCGAGTGAACGAGTCTCGAGAGTAAACACCCGAGACACGTGTGGGGGTGTGTGGGCCTAGGTTTTCTAATGTTCACCCAAAGGACGGTGGTTGTTAAAGTACCTTTTTTACTCCCTCACGATCAGACCAGAAGAAGCCAAACTCGTCAATTTCTTTCTGTATCTGAGGCTGCAGTTTCCTAGCCAGGTTGTCAGTGTTTCCCCCCTTACACTCCTGGTGAAAGTCAAACACTATGTGGGGGCAGTCTGCTGACCAGGGGCATGAGTTGTGCTGCAGCTGCAACAACAATAGTGGCATTAGCAAGGGAATATTAAGTGCACTGACAAAATGATGAATTAAAATCAATCCACTATTCAATTTAAAAAGTTAACATAACACCAGAATATGTAGCTACATTTTGATTCAGTCATAAATGTGATAACAGGTTTGGCATCAAAAGGACACTATACAACAACATAGCTAGCTAATTGGTGTAATATTTGACAGCAGTGACGTCATAAATCTATTTAAATCATTTTACCTCACACATGGCATAGCTAATTTACTTAACAATGTAGCTACACCTATGAACTATAATAACAATTTAACACACGCTCATTCCTTCTCTCACCTGAAACAGATGAGAGAGAGCCGCCTCCCCTTGACTCTTGCCAGTGACACCGGTACCCAGAAGGTTAATCACCACCTGCCTCCCGTAAAACTGCCTCAGGAACTTCATGTGGAGGTCAAAGGCGCCACTGCTGATAGAAGGCTCTCGAGACATCTTCACCTTGTGTGAACCAACCTGAACACGGTGAAGAAATGGTCATCGGTTAGTTGATTCAATGGAGATGAATAATGGTAATAAACTACCTACTCTTACCACAGCCAGGATGATATATTTTTAAAATTTCATTTATATTTACAAAATTTTCCATTTACTTTTACGCTTTTTTACACATGTATAAGATATAAATACCGCTCTAGATATCAGTATAGACTATAGACTCACATTAACTCCAGGCTGTTCCCAAAATAGTGGCACAGTCCCTCTGGTCTGAATGTAGGACAGGATGAGGTCATTCAGACTTTCAATGTGAACCAACTGTTCAGTCTCGACAAAATTGGCAACATTTCCACTGTCGTCCACACCTCTCATCATAAACCTGAAGATAGAAATGGTAATAGAATGAATATGCAACATCACAAGCACCAGCTGCTTTCGGTGAGAAATAACTAGTCCAATTATCCAATTCTATTACCTGTTTTATTTAACTATAGCTACTTGATTTGACATTTTTAATATTTTAATAATCATTTTATTTTTATCATAAAACATATACGAAAAACGCAACTAAAACCAAGCATTAATTGAGAGAAAAGGTTCAAACTCAACAGATTGTTCATTTTGTAGAGGTTCTAAACACTCGTACGTTCAAAATATTAGATCTTTTGAAGAAAAAAAGACAATACATAATTCAAATTATGTAGTTAAACATGCATACAATATCATCTACACAGGTGTACTAATAGTCTGCAGTTTCACAGCGTAGCTAGTCAATACCTTGTTCCAGCTCTCTCACAGCTCAGTCTGGATATGATGTAGATTTTAGGAGAGTGGTTATTCATGTAGATTGTACTGAACTCCACACTGCCACACATCACTTTGATCAGCCAAGAGGAACAGTCCACATTGAACCGCTTGGGGTGGAGGTGCAGCATGCGGTTCCTAAGCAACAAGTACATTATTATTCAAACAGTTGAGAGGATATAACATAATTTACAGTTTATAAATTATTTCAGTTAATGCTAAAATGAATATATATTAAAAAAATCACCAACATTCAAAGAGGTAGCTAGTAATCAATATAGACTTTAACAGTGACAGAGAAATGGTTACAAAATTTAAACTTATAATCACACTCCTGACATAGTACTATAAGCTATAAACTTAATTGTTATTTAATTAGGCAAAGAAGTTGATGCCTTTATTAGGTAGCTAGTTAAGAAACTTCAACTAGTAGGCCTACAAGTTTCTAAAAAGTGTCTCACCAGAAGAACTTATTATCGCTGACATTAGTCTTAGCTCTTCTCTGTGCACAGAGGGTCAGGTCCAAGGGAGAGTCACCCCCCAATTGACTGAAGTAGAAACTCTCACTGCCCAGCACTTTCTTCATTTCTTTGATCCAACCATCCTCATCCTGCAGAAAGACAGACATTGACAATGACTAGTGAACATTTTAAACTTTTTTAACCAGGAGAGATTTTGTTACTTCTATTAGGGATTACGATACCATTGAAGTAATTAAACTTTTGTATTCAGCGAATATATTCATATTCAATTATTTTGAAGTTAAGAGTCACATTATTGAAGGACAAAAATGAAGCCAATGATATCTGTGACTCCCTATCTCCCTAATTAAGAAATACATGCAGTCATTGCAATGCTAACCTGATGTTTGTAACCACTAGGCCTCTGTTCCTGTAACGAGATGATGTCCACCTCTTGAATCTTGTAGACTCCATTGCCTAGCAGCACACACACCTTCACACATCTCGTCACAACTATCAAGTAATATTCCGTGTTCTCCCCTAGTAAAGAAATAATACATGTAGCTACATATTTAATTAGTTCAGTTGATTGAGGCTACACAATCAATTGAAGAGATTAAGTGCCTTTTCTGGAGCCAAACGTCATATTGCTGATGCAAAAATAAAAGTATACAAGGGACATTGAAAAATCAGTCAGAAAGGAAAGTGGCTCCATGAACAAAGTCACTTTCCAGTCAGTAATCACTTACTAAGGAATATGACGACTTTTTTTAGTGGAGATTGAACATCTACTTCAAAACTAAAGGCCATAGCTATCGCTGACATCAAAAGGAAATTAAATACAAGGAACTGGCACAAGCACCGGTGGCTGCACTTACGGATGGAAGAGGAAAATGAAGAGGTGATAGTAAATGAAGCTTACGAGCCTACCTAACACAAAATCCAAGACCTAGCAGTTGGAGAGCCAAAACCTAGTGTTATCCTCTAAAACTGCAAGTAGGGTTATAAAAATGATAAACATGGTTAAAATGAATAAAACAATACATAATCCAAATTACAGAAGTCAAGGGTCCAAGAGAACCCATCTTCTTTCTCTTCCATTCAACACAAATAGTTTCATGATAAAGTACCATGGGGCAAGAAATATGATAAAATAAAACAAGCACCGGTGGCTGCTGATGGAAGAGGAAAATGAAGAGCTGATTTTAAATGAAGCATATCTAAGCAATAGATATCAAAGAGTTCCAATATCTTGCAGCTAACTAACAAACACTAATGTATCATTAATTCAACAAAAAGTTACATTTTAACCAGAAAGAAATAAAGGAATTAGAAGTTACATTCATTTCAGTGGCAAAAACTTAAGTCAATAGCTACTTTACCTGACCAAGATATTCCTAGGAAAGCACATGGAAGACATTAATAAAAGCATGAATGAATAGAATTAAGCAATCAAACATTTACAGTAAATATAAATTAAGCTATCTTGAAATTTAATTAAAGATACATATAATAGTTTAATTGATATAATAGGTACCTATCAACATAAATAATAAATAAGTCGTAAGCTACTTTTAACACAAAGTTTTAATGAAAAACAGTTAGCAAAATGTTATAGCTAATGAAGATAAATTAAATAAGTTAGATCGTTCCTAGCTATGAATAAGATACAGTAGAACTCCTCTATAATGAAATCCTGTATAGTGAATGTAGTATCAAGAGTAAGGAAGTAGCCTTTATAGTGAATAAATTTTCTTTAGTCTGAGACTCTGAATTAAAATGACCATCAGTTCTTTAAATCTGATGGCCATTCATAGTACAGATTAGAGACTACTAATATCCAAGGAGTAAGCACACTACCTACATTCACTAAACAGGATTTCATTAGGTAGCTATAGAGCTTCATTAGGTAGCTATAGAGCTTCATTAGGTAGCTATAGAGCTTCATTAGGTAGCTATAGAGCTTCATTAGGTAGCTATAGAGCTTCATTAGGTAGCTATAGAGCTTCATTAGGTAGCTATAGAGCTTCATTAGGTAGCTATAGAGCTTCATTAGGTAGCTATAGAGCTTCATTAGGTAGCTATAGAGCTTCATTAGGTAGCTATAGAGCTTCATTAGGTAGCTATAGAGCTTCATTAGGTAGCTATAGAGCTTCATTAGGTAGCTATAGAGCTTCATTAGGTAGCTATAGAGCTTCATTAGGTAGCTATAGAGCTTCATTAGGTAGCTATAGAGCTTCATTAGGTAGCTATAGAGCTTCATTAGGTAGCTATAGAGCTTCATTAGGTAGCTATAGAGCTTCATTAGGTAGCTATAGAGCTTCATTAGGTAGCTATAGAGCTTCATTAGGTAGCTATAGAGCTTCATTAGGTAGCTATAGAGCTTCATTAGGTAGCTATAGAGCTTCATTAGGTAGCTATAGAGCTTCATTAGGTAGCTATAGAGCTTCATTAGGTAGCTATAGAGCTTCATTAGGTAGCTATAGAGCTTCATTAGGTAGCTATAGAGCTTCATTAGGTAGCTATAGAGCTTCATTAGGTAGCTATAGAGCTTCATTAGGTAGCTATAGAGCTTCATTAGGTAGCTATAGAGCTTCATTAGGTAGCTATAGAGCTTCATTAGGTAGCTATAGAGCTTCATTAGGTAGCTATAGAGCTTCATTAGGTAGCTATAGAGCTTCATTAGGTAGCTATAGAGCTTCATTAGGTAGCTATAGAGCTTCATTAGGTAGCTATAGAGCTTCATTAGGTAGCTATAGAGCTTCATTAGGTAGCTATAGAGCTTCATTAGGTAGCTATAGAGCTTCATTAGGTAGCTATAGAGCTTCATTAGGTAGCTATAGAGCTTCATTAGGTAGCTATAGAGCTTCATTAGGTAGCTATAGAGCTTCATTAAGTAGCTATAGAGCTTCATTAGGTAGCTATAGAGCTTCATTAGGTAGCTATAGAGCTTCATTAGGTAGCTATAGAGCTTCATTAGGTAGCTATAGAGCTTCATTAGGTAGCTATAGAAAAGTTCTACTGTAGCAAATTTTCTAAATTACATAATGTAGGGGTTGATAGGTTGAGAAATATGTTGACATCATAGGAATTACAAAAGATCAGGAAAATATTTTAAACTTTAAAGTCAACATATCCAAGAATCAAAAATATTTAAATAAATACTTTTTAAGTAGCTAAATATTTAATTAGCTACATTCTTTGTAAATAAATAAGAAACCATAGGTATCTATTTTATAGAAATATTTAACTTTAGATTATATCCTAATTGGTTTTTGTAAACTTTATGATAATTTCCTTTATATTATTCAAAAGTTTAATTTTAAGTTATATATAAAAAATTATATTTCTTGATTAATGAAGGTTAACTAATATAGCATAAAATTAACATTTCAAATAGCTAATTTAAATATTAGTTACTACTTTTAATCATCAAACATCAACTTAAAACAGAGATAAATCTAGAAGGATAGAATTGAAAGTTACCAAGAGAAACATTAACCAACTCACGAGGACAAATTTGCAAGACTCCAAGACATCCGTAAGAATCAGTGACACGAGTATAGTGATCACTTCGAATGCCATCTGTTTCTGGTTGACCTGAAAAATAATGATTAAATTACCTTTAGCCAATTATCATATTATATTATATAATTATAATTGTTAAAAACTTATAAAAAAAATTCCTCAATACATGCTATAAAGTTTGAATAATTCACATAATTTGGTGTTAGGAAAAAATTAGAACACACAAAAGAATCCGATTTGTTTAAATCAAGAATCTTAATTAATTTAATTGTAAATTTTCCTAATTCTAACATCTCTCTGTCCTCTGACAAAATATCATAACATATAATAATATTGTGCTGTTGCCTGTCTGCAAACTGCAGATTGACAAGAGTGTGATTTACTAATTTTAATTGGTAGCCGGTAAATTGCTCGAAAACAATTGCTCGAAAGACAATTGCTCGAAAAACAATTGCTCGAATGAACAATTGCTCGAATGAACAATTGCTCGAATGAACAATTGCTCGAAAGAACAATTGCTCGAAAGACAATTGCTCGAAAAACAAT
>CANNZV010000830.1:0-213943 GCA_947561585.1 Caprella mutica | reverse complement strand
CCAATGGTTTATCAATTTTACCAACGGTTTATCAATTTTACCAACGGTTTATCAATTTTACCAACGGTTTTCAATTTTACCAACGGTTTATCAATTTTACCAACGGTTTATCAATTTTACCAACGGTTTATCAATTTTACCAATGGTTCTCAATTTTACCAACGGTTTATCAATTTTACCAATGGTTCTCAATTTTACCAACGGTTTATCAATTTTACCAACGGTTTATCAATTTTACCAACGGTTTATCAATTTTACCAACGGTTTATCAATTTTACCAACGGTTTATCAATTTTACCAATGGTTCTCAATTTTACCAACGGTTTATCAATTTTACCAACGGTTTATCAATTTTACCAACTGTTTTCAATTTTACCAACTGTTTTCAATTTTACCAACTGATTTCAATTTTACAAACTGATTTCAATTTTACAAACTGTTTTCAATTTTACCAACGGTTATCAATTTTACCAACGGTTTATCAATTTTACCAACGGTTTATCAATTTTACCAACGGTTTATCAATTTTACCAACGGTTTTCAATTTTACCAATGGTTTTCAATTTTACCAACGGTTTTCAATTTTACCAACGGTTTATCAATTTTACCAACGGTTTATCAATTTTACCAACGGTTTTCAATTTTACCAACGGTTTATCAATTTTACCAACGGTTTATCAATTTTACCAACGGTTTATCAATTTTACCAATGGTTCTCAATTTTACCAACGGTTTATCAATTTTACCAATGGTTCTCAATTTTACCAACGGTTTATCAATTTTACCAACGGTTTATCAATTTTACCAACGGTTTATCAATTTTACCAACGGTTTATCTATTTTACCAACGGTTTATCAATTTTACCAACGGTTTATCAATTTTACCAACGGTTTATCAATTTTACCAATGGTTCTCAATTTTACCAACGGTTTATCAATTTTACCAACGGTTTATCAATTTTACCAACTGTTTTCAATTTTACCAACTGTTTTCAATTTTACCAACTGATTTCAATTTTACAAACTGTTTTCAATTTTACCAACGGTTATCAATTTTACCAACGGTTTATCAATTTTACTACCAACGGTTTATCAATTTTACCAACGGTTTTCAATTTTACCAATGGTTTTCAATTTTACCAACGGTTTTCAATTTTACCAACGGTTTATCAATTTTACCAACGGTTTATCAATTTTACCAATGGTTCTCAATTTTACCAACGGTTTATCAATTTTACCAACGGTTCATCAATTTTACCAACTGTTTTCAATTTTACCAACTGTTTTCAATTTTACCAACTGTTTTCAATTTTACCAACGGTTTACAATTTTACCAACTGATTTCAATTTTACCAACTGTTTTCAATTTTACCAACGGTTTATCAATTTTACCAACTGTTTTCAATTTTACCAACTGTTTTCAATTTTACCAACTGTTCTCAATTTTACCAACTGTTTTCAATTTTACCAACTGTTTTCAATTTTACCAACTGTTTTCAATTTTACCAACTGTTCTCAATTTTACCAACGGTTTATCAATTTTACCAATGGTTCTCAATTTTACCAACGGTTTATCAATTTTACCAACTGTTTTCAATTTTACCAACTGTTTTCAATTTTACCAACTGTTTTCAATTTTACCAACGGTTTTCAATTTTACCAACTGATTTCAATTTTACCAACTGTTTTCAATTTTACCAACGGTTTATCAATTTTACAAACTGTTTTCAATTTTACCAACTGTTTTCAATTTTACCAACTGTTTTCAATTTTACCAACTGTTCTCAATTTTACCAACTGTTTTCAATTTTACCAACTGTTTTCAATTTTACAAACTGTTTTCAATTTTACCAACTGTTTTCAATTTTACCAATTGTTTCCAATTTTACCAACTGTTATCAATTTTACCAACGGTTTATCAATTTTACCAACGGTTTATCAATTTTACCAACGGTTTATCAATTTTACCAACGGTTTATCAATTTTACCAACGGTTTATCAATTTTACCAACGGTTTATCAATTTTACCAACGGTTTATCAATTTTACCAACGGTTTATCAATTTTACCAATGGTTTATCAATTTTACCAACGGTTTATCAATTTTACCAACGGTTTATCAATTTTACCAACGGTTTATCAATTTTACCAACGGTTTATCAATTTTACCAATGGTTTATCAATTTTACCAATGGTTTATCAATTTTACCAACTGTTTTCAATTTTACCAATGGTTTATCAATTTTACCAACGGTTTATCAATTTTACCAACGGTTTATCAATTTTACCAACGGTTTTCAATTTTACCAACGGTTTATCAATTTTACCAACGGTTTATCAATTTTACCAACGGTTTATCAATTTTACCAATGGTTCTCAATTTTACCAACGGTTTATCAATTTTACCAATGGTTCTCAATTTTACCAACGGTTTATCAATTTTACCAACGGTTTATCAATTTTACCAACGGTTTATCAATTTTACCAACGGTTTATCAATTTTACCAACGGTTTATCAATTTTACCAATGGTTCTCAATTTTACCAACGGTTTATCAATTTTACCAACGGTTTATCAATTTTACCAACTGTTTTCAATTTTACCAACTGTTTTCAATTTTACCAACTGATTTCAATTTTACAAACTGATTTCAATTTTACAAACTGATTTCAATTTTACAAACTGTTTTCAATTTTACCAACGGTTATCAATTTTACCAACGGTTTATCAATTTTACCAACGGTTTATCAATTTTACCAACGGTTTATCAATTTTACCAACGGTTTTCAATTTTACCAATGGTTTTCAATTTTACCAACGGTTTTCAATTTTACCAACGGTTTATCAATTTTACCAACGGTTTATCAATTTTACCAATGGTTCTCAATTTTACCAACGGTTTATCAATTTTACCAACGGTTCATCAATTTTACCAACTGTTTTCAATTTTACCAACTGTTTTCAATTTTACCAACTGTTTTCAATTTTACCAACGGTTTTCAATTTTACCAACTGATTTCAATTTTACCAACTGTTTTCAATTTTACCAACGGTTTATCAATTTTACCAACGGTTTATCAATTTTACCAATGGTTTATCAATTTTACCAATGGTTTATCAATTTTACCAACTGATTTCAATTTTACCAACTGATTTCAATTTTACAAACTGATTTCAATTTTACAAACTGTTTTCAATTTTACCAATGGTTTATCAATTTTACCAACGGTTTATCAATTTTACCAACGGTTTTCAATTTTACCAACGGTTTATCAATTTTACCAACGGTTTATCAATTTTACCAATGGTTCTCAATTTTACCAATGGTTCTCAATTTTACCAATGGTTCTCAATTTTACCAATGGTTTATCAATTTTACCAACGGTTTATCAATTTTACCAACGGTTTATCAATTTTACCAACGGTTTATCAATTTTACCAACGGTTTATCAATTTTACCAACGGTTTATCAATTTTACCAACGGTTTATCAATTTTACCAACTGTTTATCAATTTTACCAATGGTTCTCAATTTTACCAACGGTTTATCAATTTTACCAACGGTTTATCAATTTTACCAACGGTTATCAATTTTACCAACGGTTTATCAATTTTACCAACGGTTTATCAATTTTACCAACGGTTTTCAATTTTACCAATGGTTTTCAATTTTACCAACGGTTTTCAATTTTACCAACGGTTTATCAATTTTACCAACGGTTTATCAATTTTACCAATGGTTCTCAATTTTACCAACGGTTTATCAATTTTACCAACGGTTCATCAATTTTACCAACTGTTTTCAATTTTACCAACTGTTTTCAATTTTACCAACGGTTTATCAATTTTACCAACTGTTTTCAATTTTACCAACTGTTTTCAATTTTACCAACTGTTTTCAATTTTACCAACTGTTCTCAATTTTACCAACTGTTTTCAATTTTACCAACTGTTTTCAATTTTACCAACTGTTTTCAATTTTACCAACTGTTTTCAATTTTACAAACTGTTTTCAATTTTGCCAACTGTTTTCAATTTTACCAACTGTTTTCAATTTTACAAACTGTTTTCAATTTTACCAACTGTTTTCAATTTTACCAACTGTTTTCAATTTTACCAACTGTTTTCAATTTTACAAACTGTTTTCAATTTTACCAACTGTTTTTCAATTTTACCAACTGTTTTTCAATTTTACCAACTGTTTTCAATTTTACCAACTGTTATCAATTTTACCAACGGTTTATCAATTTTACCAACGGTTTATCAATTTTACCAACGGTTTATCAATTTTACCAACGGTTTATCAATTTTACCAACGGTTTATCAATTTTACCAACGGTTTATCAATTTTACCAATGGTTTATAAATTTTACCAACGGTTTATCAATTTTACCAACGGTTTATCAATTTTACCAACTGTTTATCAATTTTACCAACGGTTTATCAATTTTACCAATGGTTTATCAATTTTACCAATGGTTTATCAATTTTACCAACTGATTTCAATTTTACCAACTGATTTCAATTTTACCAACTGATTTCAATTTTACAAACTGTTTTCAATTTTACCAATGGTTTATCAATTTTACCAACGGTTTATCAATTTTACCAACGGTTTATCAATTTTACCAACGGTTTTCAATTTTACCAACGGTTTATCAATTTTACCAACGGTTTATCAATTTTACCAACGGTTTATCAATTTTACCAATGGTTCTCAATTTTACCAACGGTTCTCAATTTTACCAATGGTTATCAATTTTACCAATGGTTCTCAATTTTACCAACGGTTTATCAATTTTACCAACGGTTTATCAATTTTACCAACGGTTTATCAATTTTACCAACGGTTTATCAATTTTACCAACGGTTTATCAATTTTACCAACGGTTTATCAATTTTACCAACGGTTTATCAATTTTACCAACGGTTTATCAATTTTACCAACGGTTTATCAATTTTACCAACGGTTTTCAATTTTACCAACGGTTTATCAATTTTACCAATGGTTCTCAATTTTACCAATGGTTCTCAATTTTACCAACGGTTTATCAATTTTACCAACTGTTTTCAATTTTACCAACTGTTTTCAATTTTACCAACGGTTTATCAATTTTACAAACTGTTTTCAATTTTACCAACTGTTTTCAATTTTACCAACTGTTCTCAATTTTACCAATGGTTCTCAATTTTACCAACGGTTTATCAATTTTACCAACTGTTTTCAATTTTACCAACTGTTTTCAATTTTACCAACGGTTTATCAATTTTACAAACTGTTTTCAATTTTACCAACTGTTTTCAATTTTACCAACTGTTCTCAATTTTACCAACTGTTTTCAATTTTACCAACTGTTTTCAATTTTACCAACTGTTTTCAATTTTACCAACGGTTTATCAATTTTACCAACGGTTTATCAATTTTACCAACTGTTTTCAATTTTACCAACTGTTTATCAATTTTACCAACGGTTTATCAATTTTACCAACGGTTTATCAATTTTACCAACGGTTTATCAATTTTACCAACGGTTTATCAATTTTACCAACGGTTTATCAATTTTACCAACTGTTTTCAATTTTACCAACGGTTTTCAATTTTACCAACGGTTTTCAATTTTACCAACGGTTTTCAATTTTACCAACGGTTTTCAATTTTACCAACGGTTTTCAATTTTACCAACGGTTTTCAATTTTACCAACGGTTTTCAATTTTACCAACGGTTTTCAATTTTACCAACTGTTTGCAATTTTACCAACTGTTTTCAATTTTACCAACTGTTTTCAATTTTACCAACTGTTTTCAATTTTACCAACTGTTTTCAATTTTACCAACTGTTTTCAATTTTACCAACTGTTTTCAATTTTACCAACGGTTTTCAATTTTACAAACTGTTTTCAATTTTGCCAACGGTTTTCAATTTTACCAACGGTTTTCAATTTTACCAACGGTTTTCAATTTTACCAACGGTTTTCAATTTTACCAACTGTTTTCAATTTTACCAACTGTTTTCAATTTTACCAACTGTTTTCAATTTTACCATGCTTCTACCACTATAATGTTATATTAACATACTTCCTCCATTACATTTTCAATCACAGTTTTTAGTAGAGTACATATGCATGTATACTCTTCCCATCGACCATTTACTTGTGTCCAGAATGTCCCATCACGCTGATCTGTCCTGCCATTTCGGACTGTCAGTTCGGCCAATGGTGTTCCAGTGTGCTGGACATAAAAATCTTTTTATTGCTCGCCAGCCTCATCCACTAGCTATTGGATTCTGGTCACATCTGTGGAATGGGACAGGAGTTATTGACGTGGATTGCCGTGGCTAGAATATGCAGCCAGATATCTTGCATCTGGATAGAATATGCAGCCAGATATCCAGCATCTGGATAGAATATGCAGCCAGATATCTTGCATCTGGATAGAATATGCAGCCAGATATCCAGCATCTGGATAGACTATGCAGCCAGATATCCAGCATCTGGATAGACTATGCAGCCAGATATCCAGCATCTGGATAGACTATGCAGCCAGATATCCAGCATCTGGATAGACTATGCAGCCAGATATCCAGCATCTGGATAGAGTATGCAGCCAGATATCTAGCATCTGGATAGACTATGCAGCCAGATATCCAGCATCTGGATATCTAGCACATGCAGGCGAATATTCCTTACCAATTCAATATGCTCTATTTTTTATTGCTTTAAAATATGCATGGGATAAGAGTATCCAGTTTCTTTAGGAATCACACGGAGGCAATATGTGGAGTGAACTAAATTATTCATACTGTGTTCATAACTTCAAAAACTGAGAATGTTGTTTCGACAGATCTCTGGCGCTTGGCATTTTCTCTTCCCGACTCTTTCTTTTATTATACCGTAAAGACTGTAACGTGCGTCCATGGTTAATACGAAAGACTTTGTTAGTTTTAGACTGTTTTATCTGTGTTATTTATTAATGAGTATTCATGACGAGGTGTTGAAGAAGTTAAGGAATATTTCTAATTATTTGGTATACGCCTAATGGATGACTTGGTATTATAGGCTGTAAAATGTTTAATGCTTTTGATTTGACACTAATAATGTACTAGAAACATAGGGTAAGTTACGAATTATCGGTCAGTACTACATCTTCGGTCATATAAGAAAAAACGATTTAAAAATTATTATTATTACACAGTGCTATCTAATACTTCTGCAAACCCTGGTTTGCAGAAGTATTTATAATTAATATTAATAATAACGATTTTCATATTGTTTTTTCTTGTAGCTATGACCGAAGATGTAGTACTGACCGATAATTCGTAACTAACCCGAAGTGATGTTTCTGGTAGGTTAGTTTGTGCTCATGTTTGACATTGCTCCTAAATATGAAAATATGAATAAAGATGTTTATGATATTATATAAAAACAATTGAAGTTCGATATCTCTATCAAATTAATTTATAAATTACAGTTAACTATTTTGAGTCTCTAAAGAATGTATAGGGGAGGTGGTTAGTTCCGAGTTATCGGACTGTTTCATTTTTTCGATCGTATAAGAAAATATAGAATTCACATTGTAACTCGTTATTATAATTATTGGCTATTAATTTTTATATAGTTTTTTTATGTGATCGAAAATGTGGAACCGTCCGATAACTCGTATCTTACCCTATCCTAGTATTGCATCCAGTTTCTCATCATAAATTTGCGACTGTTATTTTCCAGTAGGTTTAACATTTGGCCTCGTAACACCACTGGTGTGAAACATCGCGAAGTGTGAAATATAGGTCAAGTTACAAATTATGGGTCAGTTTCACATCTTCGGTCATATAAGAAAAATTATGTAATAATAATTTCTTTTTTAATTGGTATCCATAATTCATGATACCTACAGGTATCATGGATACCAATTAATATTATATAATTTTTTCATTTTCTTTAATTAATTTTTTTTTTTCCAGATTTTATCAATTCCGAACTATTTCGCTTTTAACCAAACTAGCTATTTTGTTTACAATTTTCATATTTTTGTTTTCAGGACATCAACAAGCGTCTGTCGCTGCCTGCAGACCTGAGGGTGCCCCAGTCCTTTCTGGAGAAGCAGGAGCTCAGTCCCGACCTGCCTCTCAGCAGAGTCAACAGGAGGAAGAGTCTCGCCGAGATAGGATTCGGCAGACTCGAGACATACACCAAACTTGACAAATTGGGCGAGGTGAGATGACATTCAAAAGATTTTTTTTCGAGTCCGATAAAAATATTGTCTTTAGGAAAAATTAAAATTATCAGTACAAACTACAAAATTTTCTATTCTAAAAAAATTAAAAGCTTAGTTTAAAATATCTCTCTGATAGTCAATAACCCTTCAACCATAAATCTTTCCTATTACATAATTTAATACCATTATCTGATTAAATATATAAAAAGTTAAAAAAAATACTATTTTTCATTAAGCTACTCTAGGTACTCTTGCATCGTGTTTGGCGGCTGGTCGTACTAAGTAGCTGGTCGCACTAATCACTCACAATTGACTGTTTGTTTTCAGGGCACATACGCCACAGTGTTCAAGGGTCGCTCTCTACTAACGGACAGGTTGGTGGCCCTGAAGGAGATAAGACTGGAACATGAGGAAGGGGCACCCTGTACTGCTATAAGGGAGGTGTCACTGCTAAAGGATCTAAAACACGCTAATATTGGTGAGTGGAGCCACGTGTGTGATGCCACGTGGCAAACGTGTTCAAACACGTTTTAACGAATCAAACACGTTTCAACGAATCAAACACGTTTCAACGAATCAAACACGTTTCAACGAATCAAACACGTTTTAACGAATCAAACACGTTTTAACAAGTCAAACACGTTTCAACGAGTCAAACACGTTTTAACGAGTCAAACACGTTTTAACGAGTCAAACACGTTTTAACGAATCAAACACGTTTTAACGAATCAAACACGTTTTAACGAGTCAAACACGTTTTAACGAGTCAAACACGTTTTAACGAGTCAAACACGTTTTAACGAGTCAAACACGTTTTAACGAGTCAAACACGTTTTAACGAATCAAACACGTTTTAACGAATCAAACACGTTTTAACGAGTCAAACACGTTTTAACGAGTCAAACACGTTTTAACGAGTCAAACACGTTTTAACGAATCAAACACGTTTTAACGAATCAAACACGTTTCAACGAATCAAACACGTTTCAACGAATCAAACACGTTTCAACGAATCAAACACGTTTCAACGAATCAAACACGTTTCAACGAATCAAACACGTTTCAACGAATCAAACACGTTTCAACGAATCAAACACGTTTCAACGAATCAAACACGTTTTAACGAATCAAACACGTTTTAACAAGTCAAACACGTTTCAACGAGTCAAACACGTTTCAACGAGTCAAACACGTTTTAACGAGTCAAACACGTTTTAACGAGTCAAACACGTTTTAACGAATCAAACACGTTTTAACGAGTCAAACACGTTTTAACGAGTCAAACACGTTTTAACGAGTCAAACACGTTTTAACGAGTCAAACACGTTTTAACGAGTCAAACACGTTTTAACGAATCAAACACGTTTTAACGAATCAAACACGTTTTAACGAGTCAAACACGTTTTAACGAGTCAAACACGTTTTAACGAGTCAAACACGTTTTAACGAATCAAACACGTTTCAACGAATCAAACACGTTTCAACGAATCAAACACGTTTCAACGAATCAAACACGTTTCAACGAATCAAACACGTTTCAACGAATCAAACACGTTTCAACGAATCAAACACGTTTCAACGAATCAAACACGTTTTAACGAATCAAACACGTTTTAACGAATCAAACACGTTTCAACGAATCAAACACGTTTCAACGAATCAAACACGTTTTAACGAATCAAACACGTTTCAACGAATCAAACACGTTTCAACAAGTTTATTTTTTAACTTTTATTTTTAATGGTATCCATTCAATGATACCATTAAAATAAAATTTGAAACAGTAATCATTTTATTTTTTTCTTGTCCGAAAATGCAGAACCATCCAATAACTCGCCATTTACCCTATCACACATAACACTACCTTTAGATCACAGTTTCGTATCATTAGGTAAAGTTTTACTGCCTCGGTTTTATTGCTGTCTTTTATGGCCGTCACTCTTTTATCAGAAGAAACTGTATTTTCTTCTGTAGTAAATTGTGACATGTAATACATAGGACATGTAGCTACTGTGAAGAATATGCAAGTAATGTATCTATCATCTCTACACCTACAATTCATATGTAGTAAATAGCAACTCCATAAAGGGCCGTACACACGCAGGTTTTTTTTAATTCTTTCCACCAGACTTTTTGCTAAGCTCCTCCTACTTTTTCCACAAAACTTTTGAATCATACAGAAAAAACGATATTATTATTTATTTTAGTTAAAATAGATGGTAATTATAGTGTTTTCTGTGGTAGCTTCTCTTGAAATTATATTTTCTAATCAAATGAATTCGAAATTTCGATTTGTGACGTTGCAATACTCAGACACTTATTTAGACCCACAGTTTCCGGATAGTGGGTGCTAGCTCAGGTCAATGAGAAGTTTTTAAAGGTCAAATTGACCTAACATGACCTGTGTCATCTCCCACTTTCCGAGTACTGAAGATGAGATGTTGCCTTGTAATTTCAACCATGGATAAGTTCCACAACTTATATTCATATAAAATATAACTACTTAAATTTGTTTTTATATAAGTAAACGAAAATGTGAAACCGTCCTATAACTCGTCACTTACCTTAACACCGACATTTAAAAAAAATAATGATTATTTTTTTTTGTGTTGTGAAGATAATATTAAGTTACGAATTAATGTTATTCATTTGCAGTGACTCTTCACGACATAGTCCACACAGAGAGGACTCTGACTCTAGTGTTTGAGTACCTAGATAGAGACCTGAAGCAGTACATGGATGAGTACGGGGCTCACCAAATGTCTCTCAACAACGTCAAGGTGAGACATTGTCACTAGTGGAGACTTTCCAGTTATTGGACAGTTTCACAATTCCGATCATCTAAGAAAATAGTGTATATAAAATGAAATTATAATTAAAAGTTTATTAATAATTATATATTTAAATATATTATTCTATTTTGATTTGAATTATGAAACTGTCCGATAATTACTTCAATATGTTTTTCTTTTTTTTCTTTAATGCTATTTTTCATTAAATAGGTATATAATGCTATTTTTCATTAAATAGGTATATAATGCTATTTTTCATTAAATAGGTATATAATGCTATTTTTCATTAAATAATACTATTTTTTATTAAATAATGCTATTTTTCATTAATTAATGCTATTTTTCATTAATTAATGCTATTTTTCATTAATTAATGCTATTTTTCATTAATTAATGCTATTTTTCATTAATTAATGCTATTTTTCATTAGAAATTGCTATTTTTCATTGAAAATTGCTATTTTTCATTGAAAATTACTATTTTTCATTAAATAGT
Source organism: Caprella mutica (assembly GCA_947561585.1). NCBI lineage: Eukaryota > Metazoa > Arthropoda > Malacostraca > Amphipoda > Caprellidae > Caprella > Caprella mutica. The sequence continues at coordinate 202,445 of CANNZV010000830.1, read as the reverse complement.
GCTATTTCTCATTAAATAGTGCTATTTTGCATTATATAGTGCTATTTTGCATTATATAGTGCTATTTTGCATTAAATAGTGCTATTTTGCATTAAATAGTGCTATTTTTCATTAAATAGTGCTATTTTGCATTATATAGTGCTATTTTGCATTAAATAGTGCTATTTTTCATTAAATAGTGCTATTTCTCATTAAATAGTGCTATTTTTCATTATATAGTGCTATTTTTCATTATATAGTGCTATTTTTCATTAAATAGTGCTATTTTTCATTAAATAGTGCTATTTTTCATTAAATAGTGCTATTTTTCATTAAATAGTGCTATTTTTCATTAAATAGTGCTATTTTTCATTAATTAGTGCTATTTTTCATTATATAGTGCAATTTTCATTAAATAGTGCTATTTCTCATATTAAATAGTGCTATTTCTCATTAAATAGTGCTATTTTTCATTAAATAGTGCTATTTTTCATTATATAGTGCTATTTTTCATTAAATAGTGCTATTTGTCATTAATTAGTGCTATTTTTCATTATATAGTGCAATTTTCATTATATAGTGCTATTTTTCATTAAATAGTGCTATTTCTCATTAAATAGTGCTATTTCTCATTAAATAGTGCTATTTCTCATATTAAATAGTGCTATTTCTCATATTAAATAGTGCTATTTCTCATTAAATAGTGCTATTTCTCATATTAAATAGTGCTATTTCTCATTAAATAGTGCTATTTCTCATTAAATAGTGCTATTTCTCATTAAATAGTGCTATTTCTCATTAAATAGTGCTATTTTTCATTATATAATGCTATTTTTACCCTAAATTAGGCATGCTGTTTTTTCATTATATTATGCTTTTATCCATTAAAAATTTTTAATGGATTTTTTCCCCACAAAGCCAAGTGCTAAAATAAATTGTTTTGTGTTTCAGATTTTCCTGTTCCAGCTGGTTAGAGGGCTGGCTTATTGCCATCAGCGCAGAGTACTGCACAGGGACTTGAAGCCACAGAACCTACTCATTAATGAGCTGGGGGAGTTGAAGGTGAGGCAAGAGCTTCTCATTAATGAATGGAGCAATGAGATTTAACCTCTTAGAGATAGGGTACTTAGTTCCACATCTTCGATAATATGAGAAAAAAAATTATTTAGGGTTAGTTACGAATTATCGGTCAGTAGCTAGTAGCTACTACATCTTCGGTCATATTATAAAAAAACTAAATAAAAATTATCATTATTAGATATGACTGTGTAATAATAATAATTTTTATATCGTTTTTCCTCATATAACCGAAGATGTGGAACTGACCGGCAATTCGTAACTTATCCTAATTCACTTCTTCAATTCACTAACATATTCATCAATAACTAACTATATAATAAATAATAGCACTAATAAGTGTGTTTTTGTTTTCAGTTGGCTGACTTTGGTCTGGCGAGAGCCAAGTCAGTGCCCACTAAGACTTACAGTAACGAGGTGGTAACTCTTTGGTACAGACCCCCTGATGTACTGCTAGGCTCTACAGTCTACTCTACACAGATAGATATGTGGTGAGTACTACATGTACTCTACACAGATAGATATGTGGTGAGTACTACATGTACTCTACACAGATAGATATGTGGTGAGTACTACATGTACTCTACACAGATAGATATGTGGTGAGTACTACATGTACTCTACACAGATAGATATGTGGTTAATGAGGCACATGGCTATGTGGTCCACATAGGTTTTTGGTGAATGAGGCACATAGGTTTGTGGTGAGTGAGAACATATGTTTGTGGTGAGTGAGCACATAGGTTTGTGGTGAGTGAGAACATATGTTTGTTTTGAACATAGTGAGCACAGAGGTTTGTGGTGAGTGAGAACATATGTTTGTGGTGAGTGAGCACATAGGTTTGTGGTGAATGAGGGACATAGGTTTTTGGTGAATGAGGCACATACGTTTGTGGTGAGTGAGACCATATATATGTGGTGAGTGAGACCATATATATGTGGTGAGTGAGACCATATATATGTGGTGAGTGAGACCATATATATGTGGTGAGTGAGACCATATATATGTGGTGAGTGAGACCATATATATGTGGTGAGTGAGAACATATATATGTGGTGAGTGAGCACATAGATATGTATTTGGTGAATGGTACATCAGTAATATTATTTCACTTTTACTATGTTTGTCTTTTTTTACGCTACTTGCAGTTTTAGAGGATAGCGCTAGGGTTATGCTCTTCAACTACGAGGTCTTAGATTTTGTGTTAGGTAGACTTCATTTACTATCACCTCTTCATTTTCCTCCTCCATCCGTGAATGACATTCCTTGGTAATTAGATGCATTCAGTGATTAGCTCATCCATCACTGACTAGTGGTAGATGACTTCGTTCATGGAGCCTCTACTTTTCCTTTCTGAAATATTATTTACTATTTATTTATATTCCTCTTCATATTTAACCTCGTTCCTCCCCCAGGGGTGTGGGGTGCATCATGTACGAGATGATATCAGGCAGGCCTCTGTTCCCCGGGGCCACAGTAGGGGATGAGATTAACCTAATCTTCAGAACTCTGGGTAAGTGACCTCCATTGGGGTAAGTACAGAGTTATCGAACTCCTACACTTTTTCCGATCATTGAAGAAAAAAGTAAATAATTTAAATTTTCTATTGATAGCTTTATTATTTTTTTATTTATGATCGAGAAGGTAGAACCGTTTGGAAACTTAGAACTTACACTAGTTCATGTATTTAATTAGTCAATTTATCGCATTGGCTAGCTAATTAGTTGATTTAACATTGGTTAATAATTTCTAGCGTTCACATGCTGTTGCAATATTATTTTCCACATATGATGGGAAGCTTCATGTTTAAATATTAAATTTTCAAGTCTTGATTGAATGTATGCCGTGACTCTTGCCTTAATTAGACTCTGTTACCCCCAGGCCCCCCCACGGAAGCCACCTGGCCTGGCATAGAGACAATGCCAGAGTTCAGAGAGTACCGTAACGTGAAGCACATTGGAGAACCCCTTCTGGTGAAAGCGCCCCGACTGGCGCAGGACTCTGCCCTCTCTCTACTCAATAAGTTCCTCTTGGTGAGTAGCATTAGAGGAATTTAAATTAGCACCATGAATTGTTAATTTAATTTACTTAAATTGCATTATTGCAAGAGATGCATTTCGCAAAGAATAAATGCAACTTTTGAATGTATGTTGCAGAGTAATTTAAATTAGCAACACGTGTTGCATTTAGCCTTTGCATGTTCTGCTTGTGTTTCCAACTAGAGTTGCCTAACTTGTTATTATGAGGTTATTTAAACTCAACGTTGAAGGTTTTATCAGGTTTCAAGCTTTCGAATAGAAAGATTTCTATTCATCATCAGGAGAAAGGTGGAAAACTTCGACCTGACTATGAATTTTATGACCAATTGTTGTATGTTGGATACGTCTTTCTATTTCAGCTATCTATCTTTTTGTTTATTATTATTAATTAATCTATTAAAAATCGAAATATGAAACCAAAATTTGATACTACCTATAGTTACTGTTGACAACATTCATTCTCTAGAAAAAATTCTACTTTCTTTATATTTGTTACAAGCTATAGAGGAGCGATAAAAAACGGTCAACCTCTATAACTATATGTCTAGTTCTTTTTGTTCATTTTTCTGTACCTTATTATTATTATATTTTATTATATATATATTTTTATTGTTATTACTATATTATCTATTTGTGTCCTCTTTTCCATGTGTGTTCTCTATTCGTATGTATTACTTATTCTTATGTGTGTCCCATTGATCCTATGTGTCTTGTTGTTTATATGTCCTCCCGATCCTATGTGTCCTCGTGGTCCTAAGTGTCCTCTTGGTCCTATGTGTCCTCGTGGTCCTATGTGTCCTCTTAGTCCTAAATGTCCTCTTAGTCCTAAATGTCCTCTTGGTCCTTAGTTGCCTAACTGCTAATGTTTAACCTGTGTATAGTTTATAATAAATTATGTCAGAGTTACTTTGGTGAGCTACTGCCTAACAGCTCCTAATTCTCTTTCAGTACGAAGCCAAGAAGAGAATATCAGCCTCCGCAGCTGTGAAACACGCCTTCTTCGACTCTCTGGGACCTGCTGTACTCGCACTCAAAGACCGTGAGTCATGGAGGAGGGACATTCAACGGGGGTAGAAGGATTCAAGGGAGGAGAGGGAGTCAGTAGGAGGGGGTTTTCAAATGGGGGAGAGGGTATCAGTTTTATCTGTTATGTATTCATTACTACTTGAGTTTTTGTGGTTACATCATGGTAGTGAGTTACTCTTTCTTCTTATCGCTCAAAATATTAAACTCTCAGTCAAAATTATGCTTCAAATTCCTCTTTGTTTTCTTATTATTAATAAATTCTTGTGTTTGCAGAGGATTCGCTGTTTTCTGTGCCCGGAATCATGCTGACGAGAGAGCAGGACTCTCTCTACAGGAACACCAATGGCGCCACTCATGGCAAGAACAGGCGACAGAGCATGCACTTCTGACACAGGAGTGACAGCAAGAAGCACCCCAAACAGGAGAACATAACCAATAAACAGGAGAAAGCTTCCAAACACGATAAGAAACAAGAAAAGAAACTAGATAGTCTACCTAAGAAACCATCTGAGAATATTTCCTCTCCCCTCAAAAAGAAAGACCTGCCAAAACCCACCGAAGTCAAACCCTCCGTGTCCTCTAAACTAAAGCTCAAAAGCATCCTAAGCTCAACTAAGAACAGGAGTAAGCAAAATGGCGATTGTAAGGTTAGGAAATCCACTGAAAGTCTCGACTGCCTATCGCTGTCTGTCGGTAGAACTTCTGATCCAGACTTCTCAAGCTACAGCAAGAAAAAGAGCTCAGAGGATAAGCACAGGATTCACTTCTCATCACCTAAATATAACAAGAGTCTGTCACGCATGCCAAGTCTGGATGAGAAGTTACTCAGCAATGGCGGTGTCATGAAGCGCTCTGAGGTCAGCAGGAGCAAGATCAGCACTGCAAAACTAGTGGCTGGTAACAAAGTTAACGTGGTGGAAGAGACCAAGAAGAAGACTGTTGTAGCTACTAAGTCGTGGGGAGGTGATGATTCAGCAAATAACTACTCCAAGAAAGTCTCCATTCTACCCTCATCGAAAGGGAGGGTCATTTCCACTCGTTCTTTTTCCTCAGGACTCAGTTCTTTAATGGCATCTGATGCGGAAGGCTATAATAGAAGCTTGAAGCCTTTTTATTTCGACCCTCAACTACTCTCAAATGAAAGCAGTGATCAGTTTGTGTCGGCCTCTTCTATGAACTACAGTGCCAAGTCTCTGGGGGGTAATAATTTCCCCTTCACCGGCTATCCCTGCTCTACCAGATCAAACAACATCTGCTCCAGTGGACCCGTCTCTCTGGAAACTGACAATCTGCAGGCGTACACAAACGCTCAGGACTTGATGAGAGCCTCTTTCCACGAGTACGGACGCTTGCACGCCAGTCAGCAGGCCCTCTGTAACCAGTGCACGGGAAGTGCATGTCAAGTGGGTAGTGTATGCATGCAGAAGAGCATCATGGTGCGCAACAAGTGCAGTGGCTGCCACGTGAATGCCTCTCCAATGACCAGTTCAGCGTATGGTAGTTGCAGTAGCTCCTCTCATTGCAACAGACAATGGTTAGGTAACAGACACTATAACGTGTGTCCATGTCACCCTCAGATGAGACCTGTGCCCTGTGATGCATGTTACAGCCCCTGCAACTACCACCACCCCGACTATAATGACTATGTGGACTACACAGACTCCCCCTACGCCCACCACTCCTCCCCCTACAACTCCCCTTACACCGCCCACTATGAGACACCACCCCTCTCCTCCCACTCTCCTCCTGTAGCCACCAACAGCCCCTCTCTTCACTCCTACTACTCCCCCTCCGGCTCTTACAGAACACCCCCAGAGAAACACCACACCGAGAATTTCTCCCGGTTCCCCAACCCCCACCACCCTTCCTCCGCCACCCCCGCATTTCGAGGCCTCTGCTCTAGCGTCTCCTGCATGTGTGATAAATGCGTGTACCCTGTAGCGGACACTGGCGATTCCTGCGTGGAGGGGGTTTGCTGTTCCTCCATTGGTGCTAGGAAACAAGCTACCACCTTCCACTCTATGCCCAGTAGCAAGAAATACTCTCAGCCGCGCCAGCAGCAGCGTGAGAGGGTGGTGGAGGAGGTGAGTAGAAGGCTGTCCTACGTGCACTCCAACCACATGGAATATAGAAAGAAGAACTGTCACCCTAACTGGAAGAGTACTGACGAAGACGGTAGCGACTTCGTTACTGACCACAGGATGTGTGAGAGTGTCAGTGAGGGGCTGCTATGCACTGAACTCTGAGTCATGAAGAGTCAATCGTGTCACAGGGTGTCAATTGAGTGACTCGGTGACTACGGAGTCATTTGCAATCGCCTATGACTCTTTTGTCTATGTAATTGCCTATGACTCTTTTGTCTATGTAATTGCCTATGACTCTTTTGTCTATGTAATTACCTATGACTTTTTTCTCAACTAGTTCCTGGTGACAAGTTACCTATTCCATTCGAATTACCACAGGCCCCAATCAATGAATTGCTTTAAACTTTTAGAATTCACTCATCTCTTCGATTCGTACATTTTGTTTTTCCTAACTAGAACATATGAATTCAAACAGCTGACAATCGAATGTTACATTATAAATTCCGTACCTACCCCTAACGTGTTCCTGACATGTTTAGTTCTGGCGCAGAAAAGTCTGTGAAATATTCTACCGCTGGTCGGTTTCTAAAGTCAATCCTCAGTTTTGTGAGTAGCTATTTGTTTTGTCTTTTCAAACACTAGCGCATTTTTCAGGCGCTAGTGGGAGCTTTGTACACAGTAATGCCAAGAAAATCAATACGTGGAATTAATTGGTGTTAGTAAGGGACGCATTATCCGTCGATTTGACATCTTCGATCATATAAGAAAAAACTATTTAAAATTGGTATCAGTGATACCTGCAGGTATCATGCATACAGATTGAAATTAAATAATGATTATTGTATCGTTTTTTCTTATATGACCGAACATGTGCAACCGACCGATAATGTATACCTTACCCTATTGATTTACTAATATCTACAGAGATAATTTTAACTAAAATGGCGAGAAGAGACTTCAAATGTTTAACATCTCGTCAATGGGACCACTCTTACAATAGCTACCTCTCATTGTGTGTGCGTACGTTTGTCACTCCACCAATGGGAGGTAACTAAGCTAATCTTTCAAAATGTCGTCAAAAACTGACAAACTGTATTTCCCATCCTTCTTTATCAGCTGTGTCCAAACATGCTCAGACATGTTTTACATTTGTAACATAACAAAGTCATGTTTATTGGGCTCACTGACATCTTACCTAAACACAGTCATTCACATTTTTCAGTGCCAATTGTATTAAAATTCTAATCACTATTATGACTGTATTAGATGCCCTGGATATATTTTCTATTTGTGAGTTATGGGGTAAGTGATGAATTATCGAACAGTTTCACATTTTCGGTCATGTAAGAACAGACTATTATTTGACATTTTAATTGGTATCCATGATACTTGCAGGTACTCGTTATTTTAATTGGTATCCGTGATACCTGCAGATAATTATTACTTTAATTGGTATCCATGAAAAAATTACGAATTAAAATTTCAAATTATGTATTTTTTTTCTTATATGACCGAATATGTGTAACTTTCCGATAATTCGTAACTCCCCTAGCTCCACCTCCCCATAGTTACTTGTTATGCAGTGCAATTCCCGTAGATTCTAAGGTTATCTAGTGAGTAACAAAAGCAGTCACTGTTCTTTGCCCTAAAGTCTACGGGAACAGCTCTGTAATTATCCGTCCTTTCGAACAATCTTCAATTAGCAATAAATGTTAAAGAACTCTTTGGCTGAGATACGTAAGTACTATCATAGAAAGAGGTATTGGTGCCATTATCAAATTTGTTGTTATTGACAGTTGAAAGAATTCAGTTTCTACAATGCTTTTTTTTTATTTTTGACTTCGTAAGAGAAAAGATTCAAAAAGTAAAAACGCATTTACAGTTTAATGATGGTGTTGATATTTCTTTGTATGATACTACGTCAAATTTAGCCTCATTCGGATTTGATAGCTTTTTCAATTAGGGTGTTTTTGTGTACTTTTAATACCTCTTCAACCCTGTTCACCTTCTGTGACGTCTGACTAGGGTGAAGGGTGTGAACTGTAAGGAGAGTTGTAGAATTAGACAGTCGAGCTTTTCTAGAAAATAATCTCAGTTGCTCATATCTTCTACAGTGAAAGTAGAGTGAAAATGATAATATTCAATATTTCAATGAATGTGTTGAAATCATTCTTGAAACGTGTTGAAATCATGTTCGAACGTGTTGAAAACAGGTTTAAACGTGTTAAAAACAGGTTTAAACGTGTTTAAAACAGGTTTAAACGTTTTAAAACCTGCTTAAACGTGTTTGGACGTGTTGAAAACATATTTGGACGTATTGGAAATAGGTTTCAACATGTTCAAACGTGTTAAATTAAGAAAAAGAACTCAGGCATCATTGGATCTACTTCAGTAACGTATTTAGTAACTATCTATCAAGAAAATACTGCTAGGGATATAGTTCCTCAAAGTATCAGCATTGTTATACCACATGCTCATATGTCTTCCCATTTGAAGTCATTACGTATTAACATTATTGCAATAGTTTTAAAGCGAAGATAAATTAAATCGTACTAGTTACGGTAAAACAGGGATCTCTTCCTCTTTTCCTATTTGTTAACTTTGTTATTTTGTACAAACTGTGTACTTTCTCATAACTTCGATTTAAACGCTTTACCGTGGCACAAAGTTACAACGTAAATAGAAACATAATTTCTTTATTTTTAGAATAGTGTTTATTATCTTTAGGAAGATTTCAATTCGTCCCAATATTCTCTCAGAATGACCGTCCTCCCACATCATAAAACTATTTATTCAATTTATATTCATTCCATTAATCGAATAACTATTCCATATTCATTCCAAAATGTATTGTATCCAATGGTTATTCCTAGATTTCACACCAATTAACTTAACTTTATAAAGAGTAGTCTCCTACTCCATTATGTGTAAATATCATCAATAGTTTGCATTTATTCACAATGGATAAAAATAATACTGACTGAAAAAGCCAATTTCAGTGGAGCAGGCAATAATAGATCTAATTATTCACAACTTTGTTGCAATATTTAATATTTTCGAACAATATGTTAGAGGCCGTACACACGTAGGGTTTTTTAAGTCTTTCCACCAAACTTTTTGTTAAGCTCCTCCTACTTTTTCCACGAGAATATAATAAAAAACAATATAATTATTATTTGATTTCAGTTTGTATCCATGATACCTGCTGGTATATCTTCAATAGTTTGATACCTGCAGGTATCATGGATACCAACTGAAATAAATAATAATTATATCGTTTTATCTTATATTCTCGTGGAAAAAGTAGGAGGAGCTTAGCTAAAAGTCGGATGAAAAGACTTAAAAAACCCTACGTGTGTACGGCCCTTTAGTTGTCTGTTGGTAATTTAACTAACGAAACCTACTTTTTCTGTGGTTGAAGTTGATTTGTTATTATATCTCTGACCTCCCATTTTACGGTCAGTTTTATTGTCTTCAGCCATATCTGTTCGGTAGACTTACGTATATTCTAATGTTTGTTCATATTGTTTTTATTTGACTTGCCGACTTTATTGGGTTAAAGAGAGAAAATTATGTGTACTTAATATTTATTTTAGTGGACATAACAATTTAGAAATTTATACTCTCCATGAATAGCTCCTCTGCTATTCGTTAAACAAATATTACATAGAATATAGCTAGGTGAAATCTTGAATTCAGTAATAAAACATTGAAAATATCCCTTTCGTTTCTTTATCATTACATCTTCAAATCTCTTTTTAGTAACTGCGTTTAACGCCTAGTATCTTTTCCCTTATATCAGGTATATCAAATTACTTGCTTCATAGATACAGGCAAGCCTCGCTTTAATTACAACTCACTTTAATAAAAGTGGTACTTTTTTCGAGTCGTGTTTCGAAATAAGAACCGTTCGTTGACGTAGAAAACGGAGACAATTTTTTGAGATTATTTCACGGTAGCTAAAAAAAAATCAAAATTATAATCCAGATGAGGTTATTAGAAGCAGTTGGTTCAGAAATTCAATATGTCCCATTTTAGGGTTAGTTCCGTGTTATTGCACCGTTCCATATTTTACTTTAAACTATTTATATAGTAATCATTGTTTAACTTTTTTATTTCAATTGGCTTGCTTGTATTGCAAGCTTTCCCTAATATAAACTGTGTTCCTACCTGAGAGAACCTTCTTCGTCTAAATATCTCGGGATTGGTTATAAGACCGGTAGGACTATTTACCGAATGGAACCTAATGGAGTCCTACCCTGATCCTTCCCACCTCTATTCGGCTAAAAAATAACTTCCATTCGGTAAATAGTCCTGGGATTATTTACCGAATGGAACCTGATGGAATACCGAATGGAGTCCTACTCTTGATCCTTCCTACCTCTATTCGGCTAAAACTAACTTCCATTCGGTAAATAGTCCTGGGACTATTTACCGAATGTAAGTTATTTTTACCCGAATAGAGGTGGGAAGGATCAAGGGTAGGAGTAGGACTCCATTCGATATTCAATTAGGTTCCATTAGGTTCCATTCTATAAATAGTCCCAGGACTATTTACCGAATGGAAGTTATTTTTAGCCGAATAGATGTGGGTAGGATCAAGGGTAGGACTCCATTTGGTATTCCATTAGGTTCCATCAGGCATTAGGTTATATCGGTTCCATCAGGTTTCAAAAGGTTACATTCGGTTCCTTTCAGCTCCATTCGGTAAATATTCCTGGAACTATTTACCGAATGGAAGTTATTTTTACCCGAATAGAGGTGGGTGGGACAAGGTTAGGACTCCATCCTGTTCCTTTCGGTTCCATTCGGTAAATAGTTCTACCCTTATAAGACTTCAATATCAGTCTTTCCAAAAGTAGGCTCCAATAAACGTGAAATAACAATTGGGTTCTATGTGTTAAATTTTATTTGAGAATACTAATTCTCATCATAAATAAGTTATATTTTGAATGTGAAGTGAAATCAAATTCGGAACGACCATGCTTTACAAATCCTGTGAATAGGTTTTCTTACAGTGCCAAAATAGCTTGTCTGTTTTCTTGCGCGGGAAATTTGTTCGAAAAAGTCTGAGTGCCTAGGTTACTGTAGGTAGGTGCTGCTGTAGCTAAAAATCCACCAATACCTATGTTGGTGAAATTTACTGTGAAATACAATCTGGGAGAAGGGAAATGGAGTCCAGTAGGCTCCGAAATATTGTAATTTGAATTGTGTATCATCATTTTTTAGTTTTTATCATGTTTATCATTTTTTTATCACTAAATGCAGTTTTAGAGGATAGTGCTAGGGTTATGCTAATCCCACTAATTTTAATTATTTTATCAAAAAAATGAAAAATCCACCATTAGGTAGGTACCTACTAAGGTCAGGCAGGTAGGTAAATTGCGGCCCTTTAATTTCTAATTGCGGCCCTCTCAGGCTCTCGAGACTCCCAGTCTGCAAAGTGTGTCAAATGTGACACCCCAAGTAAAATATTACCTTCCTATGTCTCATAAACTCGCCATTTGTCTCTCCAGCTCTCTCCAAAATAATAAAATTCAACAAATTCTCAACAAAATGATCAAATTTTCATAAATTCTCTCCAAAATAACATTGTAGCATAGGAGAAAAATAGATAAAACTCGCCATTTGCAATTGAAGGGCTCAAAATAACTGTCACAAACTTGCCATTAAAATGGTGAGTTTGGACATGCTTTATTACTTGGGACTGTCACCAAGATTTCATATTTCAGGACAATTAGTCTCCAAAGTTTTCAAATTTCTTCAATATGTCTCCAATACAGTGAATGATAACATGTAAACATAGGAATTAATTAGAAAATAGCCAGTCTGCAGAACAGGGTCCATACAATTACCGGAACGGACCATGAATTACCGGAACGGAACATGAATTACCGGAACGGACCTTGAATTACCGGAACGGACCTTGAATTACCGGAACGGAGTTGTTTTATTCAGAAATAGTCCTTGTTAAATCATATAGGTATACATTAGGTCTATTTATGTTCCAATTGATATCATATTTTACCATTTTATACTCATTTCTGCTCGTATATTCGCTACCAAACATCTGCAACCTAGTCATAAACTTTACAAGAGTATATGCTGAAATTCGTTTTCTTTGCATAATCTTTATAAGAAAATAATTTGAGGGGAAACTAAAGTAATTTTAATACTGGATTCCATATTATAGATTTAATGAGAAGTATTTCGGTTTTATCTTCTGTATCCATTACTAGTATGTGTTGATATTCTATTAATCAGGATTTTTAATTTTATGCAACATATACAAATTTATTTCATTTTTAATCGGGTAGGTAGTAGGTAAATTCATAACTGTTATCTGTCGCATTGAAGTTATGATGACCCATGACTTACTTAATATACATATGTATATTAATGTATATTAATATATATTTACTTAATATACATAACATACAATGAATCAAAATATTTTAAACCTTTAACACGGAATCACGGACTACCTAAGACCTAAGTCATCATGTCATGTCAATTTTCTGTCTATGTTGCAGATGTTCGGTAGCGAATATACGGACAGAAATGAGTATAAAATGGTAAAATATGACATCAATTGGAACATAAATAGACCTAATGTATACCTATATGACTTAACAAGGACTATTTCTCAATAAAACAACTCCGTTCCGGTAATTCATGGTCCGTTCCGGTAATTCATGGTCCGTTCCGGTAATTCATGGTCCGTTCCGGTAATTGTATGAACCGTGCAGAACATGGGACCCAAGTAAAATAGTATGTCTCACAAACTCACCATTTGTCTCTCCAGCTCTCTCCAAAATTTAACAAATTCTCTCCAAAATGACCAAATTATCATTAATTCTCTCCAAAATAACATTGTAGCATAGGAGAAAAATAGATAAAACTTGCCATTTGCAATTGGTGGGCTCAAAATAACTATCACTAACTCGCCATTAAATGGCAAGTTTGGACATGCTTTATTACTTGGCATGGGACATTTTTAACATTTTCTGTGCGAACAATCCTTAACTTCCTCCTATGTTTAGTACTAATTTGGCTGTTCCACCAGCAAATTAGCAATTTCCCAATTTATTTTTATCCACCGAAAATGAATGGTAACATAGGAATAAATAGCTAAAAATCCACAGGCTTTACCAGAATATTATTTTTAACATGTTGGCGGTCCACCAGCATTATGTCACTTAGCACAAATTGAGCAGACGTCATATTTTTACCAGCATAAAATGAGCCAGACGTGCCATGGCGTCCTGTTCCAATGTTATTGTAGGTGTGCATGTTGTGCACTGCCTCAGCCCACTCAGACTCTCAGTGAGCATTTTGTTCAGCTTTCAGTAGCAAATAAGCATATCTTAATGGAAAAACCTAAAGTACCTGTATTGAAGGTGGCATCAATTGTACAAGATGATGATGACGACGTCATGGACCGCCAACGTGTATTAAACGGGAAAAATTCCTCTGAAAAGTCAGTGAAATTTCCCATGAGATACAGTCTGGTGCAGACTGGTAGCCACTCAATATAAATTAGTTTCAAAGTAAATGTATTAGACTTTTTTTTTATAGAACTGCAATTAAAATTGAATGGTCTCAATTTACCTGTGTGTCCCTAATTCCTTTGTTCCCATCATCCCATTCCCATGTTAATTTTGGATCGACATTTTCAAAAATGAGCCAAATTGGCTTACAGTTTGCCGGCCTCTGAAACATGGCATTCATTGGTAAGTGTCTACTTTCATGGAGTAGTTCTTCTGCATCCAAGAGCTGTGTCAATGATGGTGGTAGCCACTTTCCTCTCTGACTGGTTTTTTCCATTCTCTTGTATTTAATTTCCTTTTGATATCCGCAATACAGTCAACGTTATGACTGAAGCTGACGTTAAACTCCTACTAAAATTATAATAATTGGTAGGGTAATGAGTGTGATGTGTTTTTAGTTGATAATTATGTTCATTGCAAAAATTTCCAAATGTTAATATATAGGAATAAATTAGCATCTGTTAAATGGTTAAATAGTCACTGTAAGTCTGTAAGGATCACATAAATGTGCATATGGTGGTTGAACTAGGAAAACAATAATACTAACTGGTTGAATTTTTAGTTCATTACCTTATAGGCTTATTGCTTTCTATAAATTTTTAAAGTTTGTTATATGAATTTCAGAATTAGACTTAAATATACTGATAGATATCAGTCCATAGACCATAGTTGCAAAAACTGTGTTGCCATATCAAAGCGTTTCTGATAGTTTACCAAGTTGTTTAAAGTTACCTGTAACCGTCAATATCATAGTCACAGCTGAATCATAGATACATGAAAAAAATATAAAATCTCCTCTTTCATTTAAAATTAACCAAATGATTCTATCTTTCTTAGTTTTTGCATAATTAGGTTTTAAAAGTAGTACCTGACTTTTGCCACACCCTGTATTAATGAGAAAAATTGAAATTCTTATTTATTATTCAAATCAATTTTATTGTAATAAAATATTGAAATAATTTCCAATAGCCTTAACAACTACAAATGATTTACACGTTTCAAAAGCAAGGATTATGGATAACCCTCTTCAATAATTTATCAATTACAATTTATTTCAGGAGGATATTTTCTCTTTCAATTAAAATGATCCATTTTGTGATGTACAGCAGTTCAAAATGTATCTAGGTAAACATATAACAGCTATTTTACCACTCTAAGAATGTGTAACATTTTTCCAAGACTCTATGAGACAAATCTGATACCAAGTTAATATATTTGTGATCTCAAAGAAAGATTTTTAATTTATTATCCAAATTATTCAATCTGCTGCTGAAAGCTGAGAGTAACGTCAATTCAAAATCTCTGAGAGTCTGGAACCTCATTATGCAGAGTGGTTTTATTATTATGGTACCATTAGTACATAAAGCATCTAACAATTATATTGAGTTCTTAATTCTATTGAATCTTTTAATTGAAATGAGTTGTACTAGTCTTTTTGATCTGGTAATGTTGTTAGATAATTTTTTCTTAATTCATTGCTACAAAATAAACACAATTTATTTGTTGATTAATCATCTGTTTATTTGTATTACCAAACTCTACCAAGCTATGCTTAACACTTCATTATTCTTTAGTTAATTACTTAAAATGACTGTTAAAACCATTTTCTGATGATAAAGGTTGACAAAAATTTAATTTTGGTCCTTTGTTTATTGTTAAAAACTAAAGCAGTGAAAATGAATTTTGCACAAGTAATCATTCCTATTTAATTATATATGATCTAACTGCTTAATTAGCTGGCTATTGTCTACCAACTATAATTACCAAGTTGGAGTCAACTCCATTTATTTATCATACTTAAAATGTTTCTAAATTCTTTAAACTATTTATACAATAAAAACATCTTAATTATACTTATATAATAGCACAAAAAATGACTTGTTTGAAATCTTAAATTCTGCACTATGATTTTGTATGAACGATGGACATCCTTTCATGTGGGTTTATTCTTAATAACTGGTTATCCTGAGTCAAAACATTGTCTAATTTCTCTAAAGTTTTCTTAGCTACAGTGAGTCTGCTGTCCTTCCTCTTGTCCCCTTCTTTCTGGCTATCTATAGGTGGTAAGTGAACTACAGACCCGGCAGTATTCGGACCTGACCAAAACTCTGTGTTAACATCCAGATCAACACTTCTGTTCCTCTGATGCTTTCTGAAAGATGGAGATGCAGATCTTGGTGTTCCAGCTCTCGCTAACTTTCTTATGTCTGTCGTTATGCTCTTTTTCATATCAAACGACTTGGTGTTGTCACCTGCAATGTGTTTGCCTACAGGTATCAGATTAGGTAGAGATTGTCTTGCTGGGGTAGGTGGTCTGTGACCAGGTTTCAGTTCATGTTCTTCTTGCATTAAGTGCTGTATATTTTTGTTAATGGATTTCATGAGGCAGATTTTTGGCATTGATTCAGTGAGAGAGATGGACGAGAGGCAGTCTGACGACATACTGCCCACCAGTCCCTGCTTTCTAAGTCTTCTTCCTTCTCTGTTGCTCTCTAAAGACTGGCTGTTCACTTCACAGAGCTTCTTATGTTGCTTCACTTTCTTCTCCATTTCAACTCTATTGTTACAAATAATTATGATTGTTATAAGTAAATTGAACACACTTTATAAGGTTCAAGGTGTTGGAGGTCTATCTAATAACAATGGAGTTGTAGGGAGATCTGCAATGCCTTCTGCCTTTGGTCTGCTGTGAATCTCCTCTAGCCTCAACAGCTCCTCGATATCTTGTTTGTTGTCCCTCTTTGCTATCTGTCGCGCTGTCAAACCGTGACTGTTCCTCTGACCTGAAACAAATGAAATAAAGTTATTTCTAATGAAGTGAACTTTCATATTTAATTAACTTCATCAAATAATATGGAAAGCTATTTATTAACAAAATGTTGATGTTGGAAGTTTTCTATTAGAGAGACACCTATTGAATCTATATTTGAATATTAGAAAATTTTATGAGTAACTCTCTCTTTAATGACTGTAATTTATCAAAGATTTAATAAATGGTAAATTTGTTTTGATAAATATTTCTGAAACATTAACTTTTATTAGTTATTATAGGTATTCCTATAGTTAAGAGCTATGTTTATATAGAGTAGCTATTGTGTTCATTCTTGTAGATAAATAATTGTTATCTACACAAATTTGAGAGTAAAAAATTGGTACTAGGCTTTGATATTGAAATTATTTTACCTCTACTTCACTTAAGCCTAACAAAACAGTAATTAATATCTACTAATAAAAATTTTCTCAACCTCTCTTAACTGCAGTTTTAAGGTTTATTTCTAGAATTGAATGTAGCTACCATGCCAGTTGTTGTACCATCTTATTCAGAGAACTATTTCCAATCATTGGCAGCAGACAAAAAAATTCATGATCAACTAGAACATCTCTGTCTGATTCCTGATGTCAGCACTAGGAAAGTGTCAATCTTGTCCAGATTGATTCTCTTGCACTTCAATGGTGAGCTCAGGTTTATATGCTAAGTAAAGATATATTTCTGAAATTATAATGTATTTATTTCTCTATCTAAACATTTTGAATGATGCTTGTTTATAGAAATTTGAATGGTATAAAATTATATACTTTATTTATGTTCATTTTTTATATAAAAACACAATTATATATTCCATTTAAAACAATAATACATTAATACTCTGTGATATCTGTGGTTCTATTTCTTTTATTATATTTTGAACATTCAATCAAATCTTCCATCATCAGGTAGGTACTAGATAGTTATTTTCTTACTAATAATATTTTCATTTCTCTATTTCAGATATATTGCTTGAACGCAATGCAATCACGGGAAAGCTCCTTGAAACAGATTCACAATTGAAATCTCTTGATGAAAAACTGTGTGTACAATGCAAGCACAAACTGTCAATTAGTGTAAGACCTGATGCTACTACACAGGAGGTATTGGAAAATGATGGAGACTTGGAAGAGACTAATTTGAGGCTTTCTTCAACTGAAAGTTCTCTCCAAAATGATATATTACTTGCACCAGAAACACAGGCTATAAATTTCCAGACCAACCATCATCAGAATATCAATCATGCAACAGTTCCTGAAACTCCCATGGAAGAGGATCTTTTTTATGAGACTGATGAAGAGATCATCCAATCATCTTGTACAATTCAATCTGAGAAATCACCTCAAACTTTAAAGAAAAATCCTGATTATCAGAGCATTGTGCCTCATAGTCCAATTATCGGAAGAACGTCTCTACGCAATTCCCCTGCAGTCAAGACTGACAAAATTAATAAAGCCTTGAAATATGTCAAGCCTCTGAAATTGTCATCCCCTAAAAACTGCAGAGGCAAGAATAAAGAAGGTCTGAATTCACACAGTGAAATTGTTAAGAATCTAGTTACTTTTAGTAATATGGAAATAGATGCCATTAGTAAAATTGATGACCTCAATAAATCAGGAAGCAAGAGTGGAAAATCCACTTGTAGCTCAACTAGTAAAGAAGCAAGCCCCAATAAGAAGTCATTAATTTCATTAAGGAAAGAATTAAAACGTGAATCTTTAGTTAACACTGTCCCACAAAATAGATTTGAGAGTCAGAACTCATCAGAGTTAGATGACTCAAATGCTTCTCCATCACTCTTGAATATGGTTTCAAAGCGGAATTTTGGCAAGAAAAATGTCCAAAGGGGCAAGCCAAAAAAAGGTACAGAGTCTACTGTTATTGATGTACCTTCTTCTAATAATGAAAACCTACCCATTGAACAAAATAGATCCACCTTTCCTGAACCTATTGCTAGAGGGTATAATGGATCTAAATTAGGAAAGCTGTCTTCAAGCAGAAACCTGTACAACAAGAAGTCTGTTACCGTTAATAAATTGGCAGATAGTCAAGACTATGACACAGAGCCATTTCAAGAGAAAAGTATCATGTTCGAGGCTGCTAAGATTGTTGCTGCCAAAAAGCCAGTTTATGATCTTAAAATTGACAGAACAGCCGTAGCCAAAAGGTTTTATAAACAGACGACTCTGACCGAAAGCTTTCTTAAAGTCAACTCCAGCTCCTCCGGGGCTAAGGAAATTGCTGAAGCTGTAAAGAGAAGTGCAGAGACGAAGAAAATTGAGGATATCAGAGATTGTGAACCGAGATCTTTTAATATTCAATCTGATGAGAGGGAAGCTAGGGATGCTCCCAATAAACTTCTATCTGGTACCATTCTGACTGAATCTGATTTGTTACTGGAGATTAATGCATCTAGTTCAGATGCTCACAGCTCAGTAAGTAACAATACAAAGAGTAAAGAGCCAAGTGGAAGCAAGAGGAGTAGTACGTCCAGTGATAACTCTAAGAAAAGCTCTAAAAGTAGAACTGCTAAAGTAGATTTGTCTTCTCCTCCATCAGAGGAAAGTAATAACAAGAAAAGGAAGATTTTGGGTGACGTGACTGCCAATTCCAAAAGACCGAGGCCCGTCTTCCAACCGAATGATAGGTGACTATTATTTAATTGTTATCTAGTCTACTTTCAATCTTTACCTCCTTTTTAAAGAACAATAAATTAAATTATTTATAAAAAAGACTTAGTTCTTATTTCTAATTATTTCTTTAAAATTAGACTTCTAATGATCTAGATGCTGTTACTTTGAAATAATTTCAATAAAAATATAACCCACATCTTTACTTTCCCTGGGGTCTTCACACCAGGAATTCCCCATTTCTTGTTTATCTGATTGTTTTTCCCCAGTTTTGACATGTTGCCCCCAAAAAAGTCTGCCAACTCCCCCGACTACCCCCATGTGGGCCCAGTGGTTAGGCAGAGAAACCTCAGGAAGCAGCTACAGGCAGTGTCCTGCAAACAGTGTGACAAGTACTACGAGGGACAGAACTTGACCAGTGAACAGCTCAAGGTGAGCTAGCGAAGTAACATGTTACTCTTTTTCAATTGACAAAAGATATAAGAGTAGCTTTTCTGCATCCATGAGCTTGTCGCGATGGTGATAGACGACTTTCTTCATGGGGCAACTTTCCTTTCTGACTGTTTCTTCCAGTCCCTTGTACTTGATTTCCTTTTGACGTCAGCGATATGGCCTTTGGTTCCGAAGTGGAAATTAATTTCCACCTTCCTAATTTATTAATTTTGGTTAACAAACTTAGAAGTTTCATTATATTTTCATTTCTTTTCAGGAGAAGATGCAGAAGTGTTCGAGACATCGTGGTAATAAGTTCATTGGAATTTCTAACACGCCTGAAGACTACTGGAAAACAGGCTTCTCAACCAGTAGCGACTCTGAATGATGCCCTAGTTAACTAGTGGGGTAAGTTCTTAATTATCGGTCAGTTCAACATTTTCGGACACGTAAGAAAAAAAATAGTTAATAGTTATTACAAATATTTATTATATTTATTTATAATAAATACAAATGTATTTATTACAATTACAATTTAATACCAATTGAAATAATGGGTAAATTTTAATTATTACATTTTTTTTCTTACTTGTCCGAAAATGTGGAACTGACCGATAATTACGAACTTACCCTAGTCTTTATCATAAAAATGCGTGACAAATTCCAGATTTTTAGTCTCATTTAGTTTACCATTCTGTCAGTTTCATATTTTTTCTTCTACTGATTGTTGTACTTAATGATTCATTTATTGAAGTTAGTTTTGCAATATAAAATCTATTACCAATTAGGTAGTGGCTGTCTTTAGGTTTCATGTATCAGTATTACTGCATTTAAATTATTCCATTGTACTTTATTTACTTTGTTTACTATTTTAGTAATTGTGCCATAATTTCTATTGTCTTATTTTTTTTATTTTTTTTCTAGTAACCATGTTTTTTTACTTTTGTTAATCTAGTAACTTATCGTTAATATCCGGTGCAGAAATGTCTGTAAAGTATTCATATTTTCACATTTGATTTATCTTTTTCTGTAGTATTTATTTTTTATATTTAAATTATGTACTTTTTGTTGAACAAAAATGTACTTTTTCGACAAAAAACTTGAAAATTGTTGCTTTGGAATTTATTTCCAATCTGATTTCTTTTGTTTCTTCAACTTTTATTTATGACATTCATTATATAATTTGTAATGGTATATTTTATATAAATATAGATATTGTAAAACGTGCCTTTTTTATTTCCTTGTCCAAATAAACAGTCTAGCATTGAATATTTAAATTTATCCTTATATGATTAATCTAATCTTTCTAGTTCCTAAAGCATTGAATTCATTATATAATTACCTTTTTCACAATTTCTAAAGTTCATTATTAATCTTATTTGAATAAAAACTCTTACAACGGACAGTAAATGTACCTGAGAAGGAGGTCGCTATACAGATGTAGTGGTTACTGTACGGAGAGAGAATTAGTTTAAGTTTTCTTTAAAAGAATTTCAAAGAAACTAATGCATATCGCTACTCACCAATGAGTTCCAGATGATGCAGTGCCCTGTAACTCGCTAGTACCAGTACCACCGCTTCTTTCACCCCACTAGTCACTGCTGTCATGAGGGCAGTGTTACCCTTGCAGTCCGTCAGGGTGAGCTCCGTGGGGGACTGGGGTGGAAAGGACTATTAGTGGGGGAGGAGGTTGTATATTGGTTGATAGTTTGGCCAATATTTTGTTACATTGGTCCAAAGATAAATCTCTCCCCAGCTTTTTCTTACAATGTTGGATATATTTTATAAATTTAAAAAAATAAGCCTATTTAACACTATTTTTTTTTTTAATAATATAATCAAAATTTGCATTTTAGTTCAATTATTCCGTGACATGTCATTTATTGTAAAACAAATTCCAATCAATATTACACTTGACCTTGCTTCGTTACAGTCACATATAGAGTGCATAAAATACACACCATTGTAATATTATCTTAGTGCTTTCAACCAATAGAAACAATATCAAATCGATGGGATTATTCCGTACACTAGAATTTCAGTTTATTT
This sequence comes from Caprella mutica, assembly GCA_947561585.1. NCBI lineage: Eukaryota > Metazoa > Arthropoda > Malacostraca > Amphipoda > Caprellidae > Caprella > Caprella mutica. Next base: position 180,772 of record CANNZV010000830.1, on the reverse strand, counting down.
ATCACCGCATTATGTACTCTTCTAATAATAATAAAATTTAATTAGAAACTAAAAATAACTTTAGGGGATGATAAAATGCATGTTACATCAATAATTAATACAGGGCTAATCAAAAGAATTGATTATTCATAACTAAGGAATAGTAATTTTAAAATGAATTCCTTGCAATGATTATGACAAAGAGTTAGAAAAGTAATTGAAATAATGGGAGTAGAAACCGCAGAGTTATGCGATTCATTTCCGAATGCTAATCCCACCATTAAATACGCATTAGAGGTAATTTATTATACATTAGATGCTGCTTTTAATGTACATATTAGGTGTGATAAAAAACATCAATTCAATCTAATAAAAATGAAACATTGAAGTCCGTAGCAATGTTTTTTATTGTTTTAGTAAATTAAATAAAAGGTTACTATAATTTACTCATAAATTGAAGTGATGTGTAATAGACTCATGAGTAATCCTTATTATTTATTCACTCACTAGAGGTTTTCTAAGAATAGATGAATAATATATAGTAAAGAGAATACATGAGTAATAATCCTAGTTATGATACCAACCAATGAAAATGGATGCGATTGTGTCATGTTCAGTCTGATTTATTATTGAAATTAACAAAGGGAAGAATGTGTGTTTCACTTAAGCTGGTGTGGTATTTCCTATTGAATGTTTGTAGTGGTTATGTGGTAAATATAGGTAATTGGAGTAAAATTTATGAATTGAATAGGTAATTGGAGTAAAATTTGATCAATTTAATAGCTCAATAGGGTTAAAACAACCATCTTTTTTTTCATTAAAGTGCTCAGTGAAGGGTTAAAACAACCATCATTTTTCCATTAAAGTGCTCAGTGAAGGGTTAAAACAACCATCATTTTTCCATTAAAGTGCTCAGTGAAGGGTTAAAACAACCATCATTTTTTCATTAAAGTGCTCAGTGAAGGGTTAAAACAACCATCATTTTTCCATTAAAGTGCTCAGTGAAGGGTTAAAACAACCATCATTTTTCCATTAAAGTGCTCAGTGAAGGGTTAAAACAACCATCATTTTTCCATTAAAGTGCTCAGTGAAGGGTTAAAACAACCATCATTTTTCCATTAAAGTGCTCAGTGAAGGGTTAAAACAACCATCATTTTTCATTAAAGTGCTCAGTGAAGGGTGAAATCAACCATCATCTTTTCATTAAAGTGCTCAGTGAAGGGTTAAAACAACCATCATTTTTCCATTAAAGTGCTCAGTGAAGGGTTAAAACAACCATCATTTTTCCATTAAAGTGCTCAGTGAAGGGTTAAAACAACCATCTTTTTTTCATTAAAGTGCTCAGTGAAGGGTTAAAACAACCATCATCTTTTCATTAAAGTGTTCAGTGAAGGGTTAAAACAACCATCATTTTTCCATTAAAGTGCTCAGTGAAGGGTTAAAACAACCATCATTTTTTCATTAAACTGCTCAGTGAAGGGTTAAAACAACCATCATTTTTTCATTAAACTGCTCAGTGAAGGGTTAAATCATTTTTCCATTAAAGTGCTCAGTGAAGGGTTAAAACAACCATCATTTTTTCATTAAAGTGCTCAGTGAAGGGTTAAAACAACCATCATTTTTTCATCAAAGTGCTCAGTGAAGGGTTAAAACAACCATCATTGTTTCATTAAACTGCTCAGTGAAGGGTTAAAACAACCATCATTTTTTCATTAAACTGCTCAGTGAAGGGTTAAATCATTTTTCCATTAAAGTGCTCAGTGAAGGGTTAAAACAACCACCATTTTTCCATCAAAGTGCTCAGTGAAGAGTTTAGGTTGTTTACTAATTCCAATCGATGTAATTGGCTTCTTCCGGTCATATCCTTTTTCTGTAAATTCAGCACATCTGTGCGTAAGGTTCTACCGAATTAAGGCCTGACCTTGACCTTCACTTGCCCTTAGTACTTCTTGCCTCTCAGAAATAGTCAGTGTTGTGAAAAGTGAAGGAATGAGAAAGTGAAGGAATTGGAAAGTGAATGAATGGGAAAGTGAATGAATGAGAAAGTGAAGGAATGGGAAAGTGAATGAATGGGAAAGTGAATAAATGGGAAAGTGAAGGAATGAGAAAGTGAAGGAATGGGAAAGTGAATGAATGGGAAAGTGAAGGAATGGGAAAGTAAATAAATGGGAAAGTGAAGGAATGGGAAAGTGAATAAATGGGAAAGTGAAGGAATGGGAAAGTGAATAAATGGGAAAGTGAAGGAATGGGAAAGTGAATAAATGGGAAAGTGAAGGAATGGGAAAGTGAATAAATGGGAAAGTGAAGGAATGGGAAAGTGAATGAATGGGAAAGTGAATAAATGGGAAAGTGAATGAATGGGAAAGTGAATAAATGGGAAAGTGAAGGAATGGGAAAATGAATAAATGGGAAAGTGAATGAATGAGAAAGTGAATGAATGGGAAAGTGAATAAATGGGAAAGTGAAGGAATGGGAAAGTGAAGGAATGGGAAAGTGAAGGAATGGGAAAGTGAAGGAATGGGAAAGTGAATGAATAGGAAAGTGAATGAATAAATCAGAACATCTATTCATTAATTGTATATTGTCTTTAATTATAATAATACTTCAATAAATATCACCAGTCTATGATATGAATGTATTCAGCTAATTATAATTTTTAAAGGTTGTCCATGAATGTTTAAAGGTTCTCTCCAGGTTCCGGGAAATATAATTTTATTACATAATATTATAGAACGAAGGTCTAGGATCATTATTCTACAAACTGCATATAATTCGATTCAGAATATTTATATTTGTTTATATGCTTTTAAAAATTTTAATACACTGTGTGCAACAATTGTACCAAACACTAACCTGACGCTGAAGAAAAAGATTGAACACTCTTTATTTTGACTTTAATCAAGTTTGAATTTTATAAACAAACAATGTATGTCCGACTTTCATTGAAGCTATCAATTATTTCCTGAAGTATATAAACTTTTGTATAATAAGTTTCTCCAATTTTACACCTTTACAACAATATTAAAATTGGATGTATTATACCTACCTAGTTGATATTCAAAACAAATGGTGTACATTCTTTTTTTCGGACTGAAAATTAACAAGTGGCAAGTAAAACTGCTATTGTTGAGTTTTGATTATAAAAAATCTTTAAAAGCAATTAGAATTTAAAAAAATACGCTATTAAATTTCATGGGGCTTGCAGCAAAATGATAAGAAACATTAGCCTCGTTGATTGAAGCAATAAATAAAATACTTGGATGGGACCTTCAAAAATTTTCGGAGAATCCTAAATAAAAATTAAGAGATTCGTATGTTTCTTACTAATTAATTATTAAGCTACACAATTATTGGTACAATATTATAATGAAGTTCATTATTCTAATTTAATTTTAAATCAGTAGTGTTTTTAAAATATACAATTGAAAATATTGATTGTAACTAAAATCATTTTTATACTAATTCTGTCATTTATACTAAATTTTACATCGTTATTTTTCATTTAATAACTTTAGCTGTGAATAAAGCACCATACAGAGTGAATAGTTAAATTAAACAAATATTGATACTATTGAGAACATGTTATTCTTAACGGACAAGTACACTAGTTACAAATATTGATACTATTGAAAACACGTTATTCTTAACGGGCAAGTACACTAGTTACAAATATTGATACTATTGAGAACACGTTTTTCTTAACGGGTAAGTACACTAGTTGCAAATATTGATACTATTGAGAACACGTTATTCTTAACGGGCAAGTACACTAGTTACAAATATTGATATTATTGAAAACACGTTATTCTTAACGGGCAAGTACACTAGTTACAAATATTGATACTATTGAGAACACGTTATTCTTAACGGGCAAGTACACTAGTTACAAATATTGATACTATTGAGAACATGTTATTCTTAACGGACAAGTACACTAGTTACAAATATTGATACTATTGAGAACACGTTATTCTTAACGGGCAAGTACACTAGTTACAAATATTGATACTATTGAGAACACGTTATTCTTAACGGACAAGTACACTAGTTACAAATATTGATACTATTGAGAACACGTCATTCTTAACGGGCAAGTACACTAGTTACAAATATTGATACTATTGAGAACACGTTATTCTTAACGGACAAGTACACTAGTTACAAATATTGATACTATTGAGAACACGTCATTCTTAACGGGCAAGTACACTAGTTACAAATATTGATACTATTGAGAACACGTTATTCTTAACGGACAAGTACACTAGCTACAAATATTGATACTATTGAGAACACGTTATTCTTAACGGGCAAGTACACTAGTAACAAATATTGATACTATTGAGAACACGTTTTTCTTAACGGGCAAGTACACTAGTTGCAAATATTGATACTATTGAGAACACGTTATTCTTAACGGGCAAGTACACTAGTTACAAATATTGATATTATTGAAAACACGTTATTCTTAACGGGCAAGTACACTAGTTACAAATATTGATACTATTGAGAACACGTTATTCTTAACGGACAAATACACTAGTTACAAATATTGATATTATTGAAAACACGTTATTCTTAACGGGCAAGTACACTAGTTACAAATATTGATATTATTGAAAACACGTTATTCTTAACGGGCAAGTACACTAGTTACAAATATTGATATTATTGAGAACACGTTATTCTTAACGGGCAAGTACACTAGTTACAAATATTGATACTATTGAGAACACGTTATTCTTAACGGGCAAGTACACTAGTTACAAATATTGATATTATTGAGAACACGTTATTCTTAACGGGCAAGTACACTAGTTACAAATATTGATATTATTGAGAACACGTTATTCTTAACAGGCAAGTACACTAGTTACAAATATTGATACTATTGAGAACACGTTATTCTTAACGGGCAAGTACACTAGTTACAAATATTGATATTATTGAGAACACGTTATTCTTAACGGGCAAGTACACTAGTTACAAATATTGATATTATTGAGAACACGTTATTCTTAACGGACAAATACACTAGTTACAAATATTGATATTATTGAGAACACGTTATTCTTAACGGGCAAGTACACTAGTTACAAATATTGATATTATTGAGAACACGTTATTCTTAACGGACAAATACACTAGTTACAAATATTGATATTATTGAAAACACGTTATTCTTAACGGGCAAGTACACTAGTTACAAATATTGATATTATTGAGAACACGTTATTCTTAACGGACAAATACACTAGTTACAAATATTGATATTATTGAGAACACGTTATTCTTAACGGGCAAGTACACTAGTTACAAATATTGATATTATTGAGAACACGTTATTCTTAACGGACAAATACACTAGTTACAAATATTGATATTATTGAAAACACGTTATTCTTAACGGGCAAGTACACTAGTTACAAATATTGATATTATTGAGAACACGTTATTCTTAACGGGCAAGTACACTAGTTACAAATATTGATACTATTGAGAACACGTTATTCTTAACGGGCAAGTACACTAGTTACAAATATTGATATTATTGAGAACACGTTATTCTTAACGGGCAAGTACACTAGTTACAAATATTGATATTATTGAGAACACGTTATTCTTAACGGGCAAGTACACTAGTTACAAATATTGATACTATTGAGAACACGTTATTCTTAACGGGCAAGTACACTAGTTACAAATATTGATATTATTGAGAACACGTTATTCTTAACGGGCAAGTACACTAGTTACAAATATTGATATTATTGAGAACACGTTATTCTTAACGGACAAATACACTAGTTACAAATATTGATATTATTGAGAACACGTTATTCTTAACGGGCAAGTACACTAGTTACAAATATTGATATTATTGAGAACACGTTATTCTTAACGGACAAATACACTAGTTACAAATATTGATATTATTGAAAACACGTTATTCTTAACGGGCAAGTACACTAGTTACAAATATTGATATTATTGAGAACACGTTATTCTTAACGGGCAAGTACACTAGTTACAAATATTGATATTATTGAGAACACGTTATTCTTAACGGGCAAGTACACTAGTTACAAATATTGATATTATTGAGAACACGTTATTCTTAACGGGCAAATACACTAGTTACAAATATTGATATTATTGAGAACACGTTATTCTTAACGGGCAAGTACACTAGTTACAAATATTGATATTATTGAGAACACGTTATTCTTAACGGACAAATACACTAGTTACAAATATTGATATTATTGAGAACACGTTATTCTTAACGGGCAAGTACACTAGTTACAAATATTGATATTATTGAGAACACGTTATTCTTAACGGACAAATACACTAGTTACAAATATTGATATTATTGAGAACACGTTATTCTTAACGGGCAAGTACACTAGTTACAAATATTGATATTATTGAGAACACGTTATTCTTAACGGACAAATACACTAGTTACAAATATTGATATTATTGAAAACACGTTATTCTTAACGGGCAAGTACACTAGTTACAAATATTGATATTATTGAGAACACGTTATTCTTAACGGGCAAGTACACTAGTTACAAATATTGATATTATTGAGAACACGTTATTCTTAACGGGCAAGTACACTAGTTACAAATATTGATATTATTGAGAACACGTTATTCTTAACGGGCAAGTACACTAGTTACAAATATTGATATTATTGAGAACACGTTATTCTTAACGGACAAGTACACTAGTTACAAATATTGATACTATTGAGAACACGTTATTCTTAACAGACAAGTACACTAGTTACAAATATTGATACTATTGAGAACACGTTATTCTTAACGGGCAAGTACACTAGTTACAAATATTGATATTATTGAAAACACGTTATTCTTAACGGACAAATACACTAGTTACAAATATTGATATTATTGAAAACACGTTATTCTTAACGGGCAAGTACACTAGTTAAAAATATTTATATTATTGAGAACACGTTATTCTTAACGGACAAATACACTAGTTACAAATATTGATATTATTGAAAACACGTTATTCTTAACGGGCAAGTACACTAGTTAAAAATATTGATATTATTGAGAACACGTTATTCTTAACGGACAAATACACTAGTTACAAATATTGATATTATTGAAAACACGTTATTCTTAACGGGCAAGTACACTAGTTAAAAATATTGATATTATTGAGAACACGTTATTCTTAACGGACGTTAGTACTATTCTGGTTGTTTTAACTTATTTATTTTCCACACTAATTTAAAAAAAATCGTTTTCTTCGCCGACTGAGTAAATTTATAGAAAAAATAATAAATTTGTATATTTTTAATTTCATTTTGCGAACACTATAATGATACTTTAAGGCCATGTCCAAATAGTTCCTGCCTGACATGGTAATTGACTGTAAATGGGCATGTGTATTACATAAAAAAATTCTAGTTATATTAGAATAAATCATATCCATCTTATACATTTATTCCATTTAAATTAGATATATGAATTAAAAGAATATTTAAATATTATAATTATATTCTAAATGTTATATAATCCTTACCTTCAGTAATTATAGTCGCATGTACAATACTATAACTTGTTGTATTGCATTCCTAAATGTTAATAACGTATTCCTAGTACCATATTCCACTGGCTTTTTGAGCGATATTGATTGTCTTTCATTAATTCAAAAACATTCATAGGATTAGTTAGAGAAATAACGAGGTGATGAATTGCACAGTCTTTAGAGAGAAACAAACACAACCTTCCCTCGTAACGGCAACAGACAGACTGAAATTAGGGGTGATTAAAGAATGGAATGTCACTGACACCAACTGTGTGGAATTTAAAAGAGTAACGACATTGTTCTTAGTGACGTCATAATCAACACACTTTAAATCATTATACAGAAGAATTAAGTTATTTAATTTATAATGTTTCCCTATAAAAATTCTCAATTCACATTTAATTAACGGGAATTAAGATATACGCGTTAAGAAATGCTTATACAGCTATTTAAAGTTTGGCGATGATGACGTCACGGACTACACTGTCTCTACCGTCAGTTCTTAGAGCTGACCTCACGACTCAATAGTCACTCGATAATCCTCAGCAACGTGATTACCTACTAACTAAAGGAGTTAAGGTCCACGCTAACCATAATATCCACACTAACCACATCCCAAGCAACCATGACACATTGTGCCAACATGAGCACTAGATGGTTAGATGGTCAAGAGATGGCAGACTGAAAAGTAGCCTAGAAATTACATGGGGATAATGTGGTTTTTCATTCTCATGGAATGTTACCTTGGGAGAAGGTTGGTTCAATGTGGCGAATCCATCCCATTGAATTGTCATATTGGCCCAACCTGATTTTTTATTACTATATAGCCTATCAACATTATATGGCTGAAACTTGATTAACATATTAGCAACACATTAACTTTTCTTGCTTGGGATGGTCCACACTATCATTCTTGCACCTCATTAATCTCGTCAAAAAGTTTACGAGTAGATCAGGCTACAGGAAATCATTATTATTTATTTAATTATTTCAAGAGCTATAGGCTGCATGAATACAATTCAATAGAGAGGATTTGATTTAATTCTAAAAGGTAAATCAAATAATGGTTGTAAACTCCCTAGACTATTTTAATATTTAGCAAGGAATATTCCCTCTACATGTAATTTTCTTCAAGGTTCCATGTCACGTGCTTTCTATTTTTCATTACAAATGATGCTAGCAAGTGTCACTGTGTGTAACATTAATAACTTGCTAAGAATGTCAGCACAATGAAGGTGACTGTCTTTTGTTTCATAGATAAAGAAAAGAAAATAATGAAAAGTAGTAATAATAATAGATAAAAATAGAGTTTATTTTTGTGGGTAAATTTTGAGTGGTTAAATAATTAGAAAATATACTGTAAGTGTCAACATTGGTAAAAAAAAGTAGTTACAATAATATAATGATTAACAAATACTTATCGTTTTTATTAATAAAATAAATATTTTATCTCCATTTAAAACAAGCTCCTTTAAAAATGTATTTAATTTTTAAATAAAAAGTAAATATGCGTAAATAAATTGCACTATTATTTAATATATAGATTAATGAAAAGACAATAAAAAGGTTATCTAATTTTATTATCAAGAACTGATGTCTTAGTTGGGGTAAGCTACAAATTATCAGTCAGTTTCACATCTTCGGTCATATAGGAAAAACTATATCATAATTATTATATAATTGTCATTTTATTTGGTATCCATGATACCTGTACATTATTTAGCTTATATTTAGTATTCATGAAGCCTACAGGTATCATGAATACCAATTAAAATTAAATAATTATTATACTGTTTTTTCTTATATGACCGAAGATGTGATACCATCCGATAATTCGTACGTTACCCTAATAACCTACCTGTCTGAGTAAGAGAGGTAAGACATTCTCAGCAGAGGTGTGGCTGCGACATGCGTACATGAGGGGGGTGCGCCCCAATGCGTCCCTGGCGTTAACATCCGCCCCCTCCTGGAGCAGCACCTCCGACAGGCGCAGTTGCAGGTAGGGGTTGGTAAGGGAGATGGCGATGCAGAGGGCGGGGGTACCTGTACCATCGGGGGAAGGTAGGTAGTTATTTATACAGTAGTACAAAATGGTATGATGTTGATAATAAGATAGAGATAATAAGACACGCACAGTAATCGGAAAGTTGGTGTTAATATAATTCATTACTTCAAAATATTCTAAATTGGTTCTAACACCCACTTTCTAAGTACGGTAGGTGTCTGAATACTGCATTGTTTGGTATCCATGGTACCTTGTACGTAACAAGGATACCAATTAAAAAAAGGAACTAATATACTTTTCATACTTTATTTTATTTTTATTTTTCGTACTGTTAGTTTATTTTTTTCTTTTATGACCGAAAATGTGGATCTGTCTGATAATTCGTACTGTCTCCTTATAATAAAAATATTTAAATTCGAATAAGTATCTACCAATAATCATTTATGAGATACAAATTTTTGAAAAGTAAAAAGCTGTCAAATTGATTTATTGGTAGTCTAGTGTCTACTAACCGTTACCATCCCTAGTGTTTACTAACCGTTACCATCCCTAGTGTCTACTAACCGTTACCATCCCTAGTGTCTACTAACCGTTATCATCCCTAGTGTCTACTAACCGTTAACATCCCTAGTGTCTACTAACCGTTACCATCCCTAAAGTCTACTAACCGTTATCATCCCTAGTGTCTACTAACCGTTAACATCCCTAGTGTCTACTAACCGTTATCATCCCAAGTGTCTACTAACCGTTAACATCCCTAGTGTCTACTAACCGTTATCATCCCTAGTGTCTACTAACCGTTATCATCCCTAGTGTCTACTAACCGTTATCATCCCTAGTGTCTACTAACCGTTATCATCCCTAGTGTCTACTAACTGTTATCATCCCTAGTGTCTACTAACTGTTATCATCCCTAGTGTCTACTAACCGTTATCATCCCTAGTGTCCACTAACCGTTATCATCCCTAGTGTCTACTAACCGTTATCATCCCTAGTGTCTACTAACCGTTATCATCCCTAGTGTCTACTAACCGTTATCATCCCTAGTGTCTACTAACCGTTATCATCCCTAGTGTCTACTAACCGTTATCATCCCTAGTGTCTACTAACTGTTATCATCCCTAGTGTCTACTAACCGTTATCATCTCTAGTGTCTACTAACCGTTATCATCCCTAGTGTCTACTAACCGTTATCATCCCTAGTGTCTACTAACCGTTAACATCCCTAGTGTCTACTAACCGTTCTCATCCCTAGTGTCTACTAACCGTTATCATCCCTAGTGTCTACTAACCGTTATCATCCCTAGTGTCTACTAACTGTTATCATCCCTAGTGTCTACTAACCGTTAACATCCCTAGTGTCTACTAACCGTTATCATCCCTAGTGTCTACTAACTGTTATCATCCTAGTGTCTACTAACCGTTAACATCCCTAGTGTCTACTAACTGTTATCATCCCTAGTGTCTACTAACCGTTAACATCCCTAGTGTCTACTAACCGTTATCATCCCTAGTGTCTACTAACTGTTATCATCCCTAGTGTCTACTAACCGTTAACATCCCTAGTGTCTACTAACCGTTATCATCCCTAGTGTCTACTAACCGTTATCATCCCTAGTGTCTACTAACTGTTATCATCCCTAGTGTCTACTAACCGTTATCATCCGTAGTGTCTACTAACTGTTATCATCCCTAGTGTCTACTAACCGTTATCATCCCTAGTGTCTACTAACCGTTAACATCCCTAGTGTCTACTAACTGTTATCATCCTTAGTGTCTACTAACCGTTATCATCCCTAGTGTCTACTAACCGTTATCATCCCTAGTGTCTACTAACTGTTATCATCCCTAGTGTCTACTAACCGTTATCATCCCTAGTGTCTACTAACCGTTAACATCCCTAGTGTCTACTAACTGTTATCATCCCTAGTGTCTACTAACCGTTATCATCCTTAGTGTCTACTAACTGTTATCATCCCTAGTGTCTACTAACTGTTATCATCCTTAGTGTCTACTAACCGTTATCATCCCTAGTGTCTACTAACTGTTATCATCCCTAGTGTCTACTAACCGTTAACATCCCTAGTGTCTACTAACCGTTACCATCCTTAGTGTCTACTAACCGTTACCATCCTTAGTGTCTACTAACCGTTATCATTTCTAGTGTCTACTAACCGTTATCATCCCAAGTGTCTACTAACCGTTATCATCCCTAGTGTCTACTAACCGTTATCATCCCTAGTGTCTACTAACTGTTATCATCCCTAGTGTCTACTAACCGTTATCATCCCTAGTGTCTACTAACCGTTATCATCCCTAGTGTCTACTAACTGTTATCATCCCTAGTGTCTACTAACCGTTATCATCCCTAGTGTCTACTAACCGTTCTCATCCCTAGTGTCTACTAACCGTTATCATCCCTAGTGTCTACTAACCGTTATCATCCCTAGTGTCTACTAACTGTTATCATCCCTAGTGTCTACTAACCGTTAACATCCCTAGTGTCTACTAACCGTTATCATCCCTAGTGTCTACTAACTGTTATCATCCTAGTGTCTACTACCCGTTAACATCCCTAGTGTCTACTAACTGTTATCATCCCTAGTGTCTACTAACCGTTAACATCCCTAGTGTCTACTAACCGTTATCATCCCTAGTGTCTACTAACTGTTATCATCCCTAGTGTCTACTAACCGTTATCATCCCTAGTGTCTACTAACTGTTATCATCCCTAGTGTCTACTAACCGTTAACATCCCTAGTGTCTACTAACCGTTACCATCCTTAGTGTCTACTAACCGTTATCATCCATAGTGTCTACTAACTGTTATCATCCCTAGTGTCTACTAACCGTTATCATCCCTAGTGTCTACTAACCGTTATCATCCCTAGTGTCTACTAACTGTTATCATCCCTAGTGTCTACTAACTGTTATCATCCCTAGTGTCTACTAACCGTTATCATCCTTAGTGTCTACTAACTGTTATCATCCCTAGTGTCTACTAACTGTTATCATCCTTAGTGTCTACTAACCGTTATCATCCCTAGTGTCTACTAACTGTTATCATCCCTAGTGTCTACTAACCGTTAACATCCCTAGTGTCTACTAACCGTTACCATCCTTAGTGTCTACTAACCGTTATCATCCATAGTGTCTACTAACTGTTATCATCCCTAGTGTCTACTAACCGTTAACATCCCTAGTGTCTACTAACCGTTACCATCCTTAGTGTCTACTAACCGTTAACATCCCTAGTGTCTACTAACCGTTACCATCCTTAGTGTCTACTAACCGTTATCATTTCTAGTGTCTACTAACCGTTATCATCCCAAGTGTCTACTAACCGTTATCATCCCTAGTGTCTACTAACCGTTATCATCCCTAGTGTCTACTAACTGTTATCATCCCTAGTGTCTACTAACCGTTATCATCCCTAGTGTCTACTAACCGTTATCATCCCTAGTGTCTACTAACCGTTATCATCCCTAGTGTCTACTAACTGTTATCATCCCTAGTGTCTACTAACCGTTACTCAAGGTTCATAGACTATAACAGGTTAAACGAATAGAAATAGTACGAAATGTTACTAAGAGCTGCGTCTACTAATTCTTTAGATGAAAACCTATTCTTTAGATTAAAACCTATGAAACCTATGTTACAAATAATTGACATATTTTATTTCTTATTATATTATTGCAATATTTCGTTTGTTCTTATTTTAGCTACATTAATTAAAGCGGATGAAAATGTTAACCAGTGCCCCTAATCAACGGACAACGGAGTGAATAGCAGTTCGTTTTTTGTTCCTTTAGCAGCGGAAAAACCATTTCATTTGAATATTTTTTTATACCATTCGATAGATTATTAAATTTTGAACAATTCTAGGTCGACTAACGCACGAATTTAATGTACCGTTTAAGATATATTTAAGAAGGAAGACAAAAATTGTTATTTTCTCAATGGCAATTTTTTCCACATTCGTTTAACTTGTTATAGTCTATGAACCTTGCCGTTACCATCTCTAGTGTTTACAAACCGATATCATCCCTACTGTTTACTAACCGTTACCATCCCTAGTATTTACTTACCGTTATCATCCCTAGTGTTAGAGTCCATGCCGGCACTTAGTAGCAGTTGCACGTGTCTTATTCTTCCTCTTTTGATGGAGTCGATGAGGACACTCCCTCTATTCCAGGCCTTCACCAAAGTAGTACTCCGTATCCCCAACCCATTGTCTGACAGCTTGCTGTCACTGCAGTATAGATTGGTGCTGCTGGAAGTGCGAGAACTGCTCAGTATATCTGGTAGAATCTGACTGGTGCCTGACAGGCTGCTTAAAGAATCCTTACCTACCGATATACTACGGACTAACTTTCTGTCAGACGGTTTAACATGAGTGGTAGGTTCAGTGATGAAGTTATTTCGTGTTGATGGGAGGTGGAGTTTGCTCTGGTTTTTTGAAAAATTGGAGAGTGTGTCACATTTTGAATCCTGATTTTTGTGGCCATCACTACTAACAGATACTCTATTCTTCACCCAATCATTCTGACGGATGGTGAAGCTGGAACTGTTTCGCCTGATGGTACTCGGTTGATACAAGTTTTTAGACCCGTCAACATTCTGCTCTTCTGTTATTTTGAATACATTCTCTTCTTCAATGTGTGAATTATTATCCCTCAAGTTAACTTGATTTCTAGACCAAGAGGACTGTTCAATTCCACCAAAACCTGAACTGTAGTCTATGATACTCCGCCGTCTCTGACTGCTTATCTCCTGCTTAGATGTTTTTTTGGTTAAATCATCCAGTTCTGCGCTTTCTGCGTTTTCTATTTTCTGCAACTTTGTAGTTCGAGAGAATAGGTTGCGGTTATTCATATTAGTTGTGTATTGGTTGCTTGCGGTTATTCGTGGCATCTTCACATTCGAATAATCAATTGGAATATAGTTATTAATGTGTAAATTAATACTAGAGGTTTTATATTTGGAGTCAGAATCCATCATTGTCAAATTCAAGATATTTTAGTGAATAAATGTGTACCTAAAATTTCTGCAAGAATAATATATAATTTATTATTGTGAGATATAATTATATTATCATAGTTCGAAGATTTTACTTTTTTTTTTCATTAAATTATTTATATATTGGTAACTCAATATATTTGTGATATGAAAAGTTTTAACTTATAAACATAATGTTCCTAAATTGACTAGAATTGACACCAAATCTACGGTGTTTGGTGCCAGTATTTAATTTACTCTCTTATAAGGAACATCCTTAAAAATAATTGAAATTAATTATTCTGTTGAATTGTCTAATATTAATACAATTTAAATGATTATCACTTATTCAACCAAATTGTTCTAAGTTTTAAGAATCTCTATCGGCTTTAGGGCCATTTTTTTTATTTTAGTTTGCCTTTAAAATTTTCTATAAAATATAGAAAAATATTTTCTTTTATATTTTCTGTTGTATTAATTTGGGTAACTATTATTGTAATTATTCCTTAATGTAAATATCATTAATTTATTGAAATAAATATATCATTAAATAATATAATCTAACGAAAAAAAGTTTTATTAAGGCAAGTTTCAAGTTATTGATCCAATCTTCGTTTTCGTTCATGTAAAAAAAATATGTATATTTTTTCTACCTTTTACTGTAATTCGTATCACTGATACCTGCAGTTATAGTATCATTGATACCTGTAGGTATCACTGATACCTGTAGGTATCACTGATACCTGTAGGTATCATGGATACCAAATTGAGATAAATATCAAATAATCCATTCTAATAATACCCGTAGTGTGTTTATTTATTTGGTGTCTGCTTTTACAGGACGGGTATTAAACATGAAGAATGTAACTATGATACGCACGGGAATATTTTCTTATGACATTTAAATTATCTGTTTTTATTCAATTTTAAAATGTTATTTTATCTATAAAATAAATTAGACTATTCTAAAAAATTTAATTTAATTCATTGAAAGTAACCTAATATGATGACATGTTATTTTTAACGGGAAAGTACACTAGTTACCATATAGTTTTCCAATCCTTCGTGTGAATGAAGGAAGGGGATATTATTTCTACATTTCATATATACTTTTAAAGGCAAACTAAAATGAAAAAAAAGTTCCTGCCCAAAAAAGAATATTTAAGCACAAAAAACTGAATGACTATTAACATAAAAATAATATTAAATTAGTCAATGGAATAACCAATTTCAATTATTTTATAAGGAGGGTTATTATTAGGGTTGTGACAATATGCGTTTAAAATCATAGATCTCGAAAGTATTATAGACGGTGAGAATAAAAGAGAATTTAATCGTTCTAAACCAGCGGTATATAGTATTCAACAACATTTCAGGTCGTTTGGTCTATATCTATGATTTTAAATGCATATTGTCACAACCCTAGTCATTATAAGAGAGTAAATCAAATACTGGCACCAAATACCGTAGAGTTACTGTCATTTTAGGAACAAAATGTTTATAAGTTTAAAAAAATTCATATCATTTCTAGAGGGATTCAATTTCGCCCCATTTGATATCTAATATTTTGTGTTGTCAACTTAAGTAAAATGTTAAGACTAACACAAAGCAATCGATAATTTGTTTTACAAATGAGAGAGAGGATAAACAATGATGTGAAGGGGTAAAACAACCACCAATAGTTGTAAATAAAGTGCATAGTGAATGGATAAAACAACCACCAATAGTTGTTAATAAAGTGCACAGTGAACGGATAAAACAACAACCAATAGTTGTAAATAAAGTGCACAGTGAATGGATAAAACAACCACCAATAGTTGTAAATAAAGTGCACAGTGAATGGATAAAACAACCACCAATAGTTGTAAATAAAGTGCACAGTGAATGGATAAAACAACCACCAATAGTTGTAAATAAAGTGCACAGTGAATGGATAAAACAACCACCAATAGTTGTAAATAAAGTGCACAGTGAATGGATAAAACAACCACCAATAGTTGTAAATAAAGTGCATAGTGAATGGATAAAACAACAACCAATAGTTGTAAATAAAGTGCACAGTGAATGGATAAAACAACCACCAATAGTTGTAAATAAAGTGCATAGTGAATGGATAAAACAACAACCAATAGTTGTAAATAAAGTGCACAGTGAATGGATAAAACAACAACCAATAGTTGTAAATAAAGTGCATAGTGAATGGATAAAACAACAACCAATAGTTGTAAATAAAGTGCACAGTGAATGGATAAAACAACAACCAATAGTTGTAAATAAAGTGCACAGTGAATGGATAAAACAACCACCAATAGTTGTAAATAAAGTGCACAGTGAATGGATAAAACAACAACCAATAGTTGTAAATAAAGTGCACAGTGAATGGATAAAACAACCACCAATAGTTGTAAATAAAGTGCTCAGTGAAGGGTTGAACTAACAAATTTTCATATAAATCATAAAATATTTTTCTTACAGATATTATGAGAAAAATTGACTGAAACTAAAAACTAAATATTTCATCTCATCCCAATTGTCAAAGCTCCCAGAGAGAAAGATATGGTGGGTCCATAGAATATTAAGAGGGAACTCTTTGTAATCATCAGTAGAGTAGCTTTTCTGCTTTCACGAGCATTGTTACTAACTTGTGGTAAGTGACTTTGCTCAAGGAGCCACTTTCCTTTTTGACTGTTTTTTCTAATCTCTTGTACTTAATTTCATTTTGACCTCAGCGATATTGTCTTCGGACTTTTAATAATTACATAACTTTAAGTTTCTTCCTGGGTCTTCTTTTACACGTGTTCGGCGCCATCAAATGATTAATGTCCTGATTATAATGATTAATATCCTGATTATATATCTATGCAGACATTAATATTTAACTGACTTAGCGTCTTCACTAATTCAAATACTCTTATTGTTCTAAATTTACTTGTTATTCATCACAAATAAGAATCTAATAACCATGACGTCACTCAACACATCACTCGAGTAAACACTCTAAGCCGTTAAGCGTGACACAAGCATGTCCTCACGCTAAGGACTGCATTGATTGACTGAGAGGATCGCAAGGAACAAATGACTAATGTGCGGAAAAACACGCAATCGACTATTCAGGCGCTAATGTCACGGACCAATAGGAGAGTGCCTCTTGTTAGCAATTGTGACGTAATAGCTCTATTGTCCAATCAGAGGTCTTGAAAAGGCACCTAATCACAGCAGGTGTGGTGGTTATCGGTAGGACATTAATTATATTAGATAGAGTGAATATGGCGTGAGTGAGTAGCGTGAGTAGGTAGCGTGAGTTAGTAGCGTGACAGTATAGAGAGTATTAGAGACAATATATCGCACAGGACTAACCTGGGTGTGATTCAGTGATAAGAAGAAACATTAATCTAATGATGTCTTTGTGGCATACAGGATGATTAAATATTATAGTTAACTACAATAGGAAAAGGGATCATGACTTAATGGAAATGTTTCTATACTTGCTTTAGTCATATCTATCGCACCCACGTGGTTGTAAAAGATTTGGTTAGGTTTAGAAGAGAGCTTAGAGATTCTAATGATAATTAATGAACCTTTTTCTATGTGAAATGTACAGAGTAAATTAATACTTAATGTCTTTTAGAATTCTCGTTGTTGGTTCGCTGATGGCCCAAATAGATTTACGTGGTTGAGAAAACCGCAAAATATGGACGTGGTTTTAGCTAATTAGTGAGTACGGTTCTGATGCTTAGCAGTATATAAGGACTGGGAATACATAAGAAATAGTGTTCAGTCAGTCAATTGCTGGGGTCAGCACACTACTTAGAGACCATATGGTCATCCCTTTCACTATCGGTATACTCTAGTGTGAACTTTTAATTAAAAAAATTGATATCATCTGTAAGATATGTTCATGTGAAAAATTATAATAGGAATTCCTTTTAAAGTTGGACAATCGTTATCATTACCTATTATATAAGAGATAGGACGAGTAAGTCATCTAAAACTGAGCATCCAGATACAACAATCGAGTAGCTTTTCTGCATCCATAAGCTTGTCACCGAATGATAGTGGGTGATTTTAGGTTTGAATTGGTAAAATTGTAAACATCTACTGGGTTCTAGGATTGCTCGAAAAACCATTGCTCAAAAATAATTTACCGAATCATTAATTGGGGAAATAAATTGTACATACTCATAGTGTTGGAATGAAAGTTTTTTATTCAAATAACTTAAAGTATCCATTTTATCGATACCCTAGCCAAACGTAGTCGAATACATGCACCGTCATTTCATCCACGCACACTTTGTCCACAGACACATCGTCCACGAAATGCATTATTTTGTATTATAAAGTGTATATACTTCACATTATGCATTATTTATACATAGTTTACATTATAAAAGTATAAAAAAACTTTTGTTGAAGGCATTATAAAATTCCTGGTTTTAATATTAATTATTAAGTAATTAAAATCTTATTTAAAGAATCTTTTGTTTCATACAAGGAGACGAGTTACTTATTTTATTTATTTATTTACTTATTTTCCTTAAACATGCAAACTTTAGATTTACATTTTAAAGAGACACAATGAAAAAAAAATGAATACAACAAAGTTAATAGCTCATTCGATGGAACGATAATTAATTAGTGACATTTATTAATTATAGACATAGCTTCCTAATTCTCTTTGAAATTCTGATTCAGTCATATGAATTAGCAATAGCTCATGAAAAAACGTATATACTTAATTTCAATTTCGTATTTCAAATAATCGCATAACTAGCCATTAAATATATTTTTATATCCGAAACTGAAGATACAGTCCACCCGATTAGCATAATTAATTTTATTACAGTTGTCTATAGATAAGTATATATTATGTGTTTGTACGATATAAACATAAGTATATATTATGTGTTTATACGATATAAACATAAGTATATATTATGTGTTTATACGATATAAACATAAGTATATATTATGTGTTTATACGATATAAACATAAGTATATATTATGTGTTTATACGATATAAACATAAGTATATATTATGTGTTTATACGATATAAATCGGCTTAAGTTACTATATTGATATTACATATTTACACCAGGCTATTAATGGTATAATGTAAAATATGAAGAATATACACTATAAACAAACAAAATACAGCTAATTTTTGGACGAATTGGCATAGGACAAAGTGTCCGTGGACAAAATATTCGGTGGACGAATATTCGTTTGGCTGAATGTTCGTTAACGAATTATTTGTGACCCCTAAAAGTACGCTTTGCATACAGCGACTGTTGCGATAGAAATACATTGCAATAGTGTTCAGCTATAATCGCTCTTTGTAAAACAGCCCCATAGGAATAGCATTGCACAAGTGCTCAGGCGATGATCGCAACAATCGCTGCATGCAAAATGTACTTCCACCAAGCAAGGTTGGCCTCACATTTATCCTGGGGGAGGGCCTCTAACCCCCCCCCCCCCTTCCCTTACAACGCTATCCTAACCTTCGAGTAATTGGTCATACGATCAATTATTCGTTCGACCATTGGTTTTCGAGCAATTTACCGGGCATCTTATGCATCCTATGTACCGTGATAGTACAACTTTCGAGTTACCTGACGGTGCCACGTAGGCAATATATATATATATATATATAATATTTATTAGATACTTTTTTCTTATGTGATCGAAAATGTTGAACCGTCCGATAATTCGTAACTTCCCCTACATGTATCATGTGATCGTAGACTGAACTTAATCTTAAGTTCTACTTAATTAACACTAATTGGAGACTTAATTATTTCATAAGGTCACGCAGAATCATTTTGTTCGTTCATTTTAAAGGAGGAATAAAAGATTTGAACATTTGAGTGGTTATGTCATTCTTTGAAATAAATGATAGAGTGAATAATAATTATATATCATTTTAATACATTTATTGGTTGTTTTATTTAAGTTAAAGATTATCATTATTCAGTTTTACTTAATTAATCATATAGAAAAAGATTGTATTTATATTATTAATTAATTAGATATTGAATATATATATATTTTTTAAAGATTAGTAAAGGAGAATGAAGACAAAGGAGAATGAAAACAAAGGAGAATGAAAACAAAGGAGAATGAAAACAAAGGAGAATGAAAACAAAGGAGAATGAAAACAAAGGAGAATGAAAACAAAGGAGAATGAAAACAAAGGAGAATGAAAACAAAGGAGAATGAAAACAAAGGAGAATGAAAACAAAGGAGAATGAAAACAAAGTAGAATGAAAACAAAAGGAGAATGAAAACAAAGGAGAATGAAAACAAAAGGAGAATGAAAACAAAGGAGAATGAAAACAAAGGAGAATGAAAACAAAGGAGAATGAAAACAAAAGGAGAATGAAAACAAAGGAGAATGAAAACAAAGGAGAATGAAAACAAAGGAGAATGAAAACAAAAGGAGAATGAAAACAAAGTAGAATGAAAACAAAAGGAGAATGAAAACAAAGGAGAATGAAAACAAAAGTAGAATGAAACAAAGGAGAATGAAAACAAAGGAAAATGAAAACAAAGGAAAATGAAAACAAAGGAGAATGAAAACAAAGGAGAATGAAGACAAAGGAGAATGAAGACAAAGGAGAATGAAGACAGAGGAGAATGAAGACAAAGGAGAATGTAGACAAAGGAGAATGAAAACAAAGGAAAATGAAAGCAAAAGGAGAATGAAAACAAAGGAGAATGAAAACAAAGGAGAATGTAAACAAAGGAGAATGAAAACAAAGGAGAATGAAAACAAAGGAGAATGAAAACAAAGGAGAATGAAAACAAAGGAAAATGAAAACAAAGGAGAATGAAAACAAAGGAGAATGAAAACAAAGGAAAATGAAAACAAAGTAAAATGAAACAAAGGAGAATGAAACAGAGGAGAATGAAATACAGGGTGCTTTATCAAAGTGTTCGACATCTGAGGTTTAATAATATTTTTGATGACTTCATTCAGAAGGTGTGGAATGTAGTCAGTCTTGTTTATCATTTCCAAAGTTACTTCAGCTAATGCTAGACAGATTCTGCTCTTCAACTTATAGACACACAGCTGGCTTGAGTATGATGCACTTTACTATTGATTAATCCCCATAGGTATAAATTACGTACAAGGTATAAGATCAAGTGATGTACCCGCTTGATGTTCATGTCGCCATCTGAACCTTCGACAATCCACCTGTTCGGAAATATTTCATCCAGCCACTGTCTGACAAATTTTAACTAATGAGGTGCGGAGCCATCTTGCGTAAAGGCAAATTTTTCTGAATCTGGTGATATCGAAAAAAAAGCCAAACATTAAATGCTGAAGGAAATCCCGTGGATGCAAAATCTTGTCTAACATTTCTTCACCAAATGCCGTTCTCGCTGCCTTAAGTTTTTGAACAATTTTAAGTTTATAGGGGTAGAATTCACGTTACTTCAAAATTCTTTCAACTGATCCATGAGAAATATTGAAGTTTTTAACAGCACATCGAGGAGAAGTAATGAGATTTGAAGTAATCGATGAAAGGTTCTGGATCACACTGTACGAAGGATAATGGCTTAGATAGGGTAATGAAACTGTCTGTCTTTTCAATTTTTCCAAATGTTTATTTGATAACAGACAACACCTGCTCTACATTGTTCCGTCGCTACATCTCTGCCGGTATACAAATCTAATGGTACTTACGATGACACGGACACGAATGACTATATGTATATAGTAGTTACGAACATTGAACATACACCACACACTCGTCTGCATAGGTGAGTCAGGCCAAAGCAGACGATAGACGAACGCTATTCTTCTCTCACTACCCAAGCTAACTAAAACTCGGAACAAAATGGCGGGGTAGTTGCAAAAGGTAGGTTTTGAATTTTAGGGTGCAACTGATTAAATCGATTATTTAGTATTTATGGTGGAGCAATCTGAATTATAATTATTAATAAGTTATAGCATTTCAATAGAAAAAGAATGTAAAGTTCACCATAAAGATATAACATACTTCTTTGTATAGTCTTTCATGATGGAGATCTGTGTTCTGCTCCTGACTAGGGAAAAGTATTTCGAATTTTGTCATTTCCTTATGTTATTCTTAGAAATAACATTCATTTAACTCAGAGTGATCAAAAGTACTGAAAATTTGGAGGTTTGAAAATTTGGAGAAGTAACAATCTGGTTCAACTGGCATCAACACCCAGAAGGCCAAAAGTGTTCCGAGTTTTAGTTAGTTAACTACCTCCTCAAAGGCTTAAGACATTCACATTTTCTAGAAGAACGAACACATTGAACAGGACTCGCCCTCTAACACTCATATAGATGACTCCAAGGTATATTAAATGGCTCTTTTCAAATAGTCTCTAAAGGGCCGTACACACGTAGGGTTTTTTAAGTCTTTCCACCAGACTTTTTGCTAAGCTCCTCCTACTTTTTCCACGAGAATATAAGAAAAAACGATATAATTATTATTTATTCCAGTTGGTATCCATGATACCTGCAGGTATCATGGATACCAACGGAAATAAATAATAATTATATCGTTTTTTTCTTATATAACTCAAAATCTCGTGGAAAAATTAGGAGGAGCTTAGCAAAAAGTCTGATGGAAAGACTTAAAAAACCCTGCGTGTGTACGGCCCTTTAAATATGTGTCACTTAGATTTTCTTCAAAAAGCAATTTACTAGGTTTTTCTTACAGGGTGAGCTAAAACCTAGAATATCACGAAGATTATATGAAGGCTTCTCAGTATGATGGGTAATTATTTTTCCAAAAAATCCTTTTTCAATTTCAAAATATGAGTACTATCAGAGAAAAGAGTCTCCGTATGATATTAATTTCCCAAATCACAGTTTTCTAATTTCCCATTATTTTAAAATAAGAAAAATTTCATTGTGTACCCAGACCAATAATAAAGTATCTACAAGAATTACAATAAGTAAACTTTATTTTTTTAAATGAGAAATTAGTGAACTGCCAAGAAATCATCACGGATACACTTTTCCTTGACTGTACCATCGCCAATAAAAGTCCTATCGGGGAAGTACCTCCAATGCTTAAATACCTAACCAAAGGGTGTAGTAAATGCACTACTTCTAATGTTGCACGTGGATGTATCTGTCTCGTGCGTCAGTAACACTAAATTAACATTTACTCATCCTTAGTTAACAAATTAAAACTCTTTGCCAATGTAACGTGACCATATAAGTTCATATAATTATTTATAATTGGGGGGTTGACTTCTGATTGGCTAGAATACATATGCTTTATTATACTATTTTCGGGAGATTTAGTCTAGAATAGAAATATGAGAATATAATTCTTTAGTCAATTGCTTGATTATGAAATGATTAAGCAATCGAATTTAGTTTCATTCGAATTGGGTAGATGGCCAATTAAAATGATTATTTAAAACAAATACAGATTTTAAAAAGCTTTCCTGAGGTGGATTTTGAATGAATGCTAATTACAGGTAGTGAATTTGATCGACCTACTTCTCTGTACAATTTTGATGAGAATCTACTATAAAAACAATCATCCAATCTTCAGTTTTACATTATGGCAAGAATGGTGATGGTTAAGAACTAAAGAAACGGTATACTAATTGAAATGAAAGAATTTCTTATAGGTTAAACATATAAAGGCCGATTGCTCTTTGGATTACTATTTAAAAAACGTTTCCAATATTATTTTCAAAGCTAATCAAGTGAAATTATGAGACAATGTTATATATATATAAGCACAAAATGTTATCAAATGTGACGTAGAAGAAAGAAAATTAATGTAAAATGATTAACCCTTCACTGCACACTAAGGGGTTGTTTTAACCCTTCACTGCCCACTAAAGGGTTGTTTTAACCCTTCACTGCACACTAAGGGGTTGTTTTAACCCTTCACTGCGCACTAAGGAGTTGTTTTAACCCTTCACTGCACACTAAGGGGTTGTTTTAACCCTTCACTGCGCACTAAGGAGTTGTTTTAACCCTTCACTGCACACTAAGAGGTTGTTTTAACCCTTCACTGCGCACTAAGGAGTTGTTTTAACCCTTCACTGCACACTAAGGGGTTGTGTTAACCCTTCACTGCACACTAAGGAGTTGTTTTAACCCTTCACTACGCACTTGGTGGTTGTTTTAACCCTTCACTGCGCACAAAATTGTTGTTTTAACCCTTCACTGCGCACAAGATGGTTGTTTTAACCCTTCACTGTGTATTTTATTTCCAAAAATTGAAGGTTCGTTTTACAAGAATAGGATTTTTCCAAACCCTAAAAAAATCATATTCGTAATTTGATAAAAATTATTTCCCATTTTCCAGTGGAGTTTTCATTATTTTATGTGCGATCGTGCGGGAAAATCTGATTTTGTTTCACTGATAAGTGGTTAGTTTTATGCGTCACACATACGGTTCAGTAGGCAGTGAAGGGTTAACGAAAGGAAAGTTTCCGTGAAATAGAATTTGATGCCATTTTAACCGAAGAGTTGTCACCAGTCACCACAAAAAAGTTATATTACTAAGGCATAATCTTTTGATATGTTACATGGGTTAAGATAGTATTTCTATTTACACTTTTATGAAGTCCCCTGTATCGAGATAGAAGAAAATATAAATACAATAATCTAAAATGATTGAATGCCTTTTACGTCATTATAAAAGAAGTAAAAATATCTAAACTTTATGATTAATATTGAAGAAGGAGGTGATAATGTTAAATGGGTCAATTCATTATTAGTTATTATAAAAGATAATTACTACGATTTGAAATGCAGTTGTGATTATTAGAAGGATATGTTGAGTTAAAGAGTGATGTACCATCACCACAAAGAGTGGTGCATATGTACCATCACCACAAAGAGTGGTGCATATGTACCATCACCACAAAGAGTGGTGCATATGTACCATCACCACAAAGAGTGGTGCATATGTACCATCACCACAAAGAGTGGTGCATATGTACCATCACCACAAAGAGTGGTGCAAAATGCATATTCATAATTATTTTCAAATGTTCATCATTTAGTACATTTTTTAATTTTTTTAAATATGTTATAAATATCATTTCCTACTTTTAACTTCTTAGAGATATCGAGACTTTCTTATTTTTAACTGATTTACTAAATTTATTCAAAAAGTCGACTTTTTTCTATTCAAGGACGAACAATTCACAAAAATTGAACATTAGTATCTTAAATATATATAATAAAAAAATTAGATCATATTTATACAAATTTCCAACGAACTGAGGTACATTTCCTTCAAATACACAAATAATTAATATTCTATTGAAGCTCGTAACATATATATTGCATCTCATTTCAGTTTCAGAAATGTTCTAACTGTATCCAAACGGCAGATTTTACTCTAGAAAAAAGCTTTATATTCCATTAAATGTTGACCACTGTGTTAGTTCACAAATATGTTCTTCAGTCCAAACACTACAAATGGAGAGAACTGTGCGATTACTCTTCTACAGATACACACAGCAGCCTTAGTACATTCTAGTTACTATCAACATTGAATATGAAAAAGTTACAAACAAACATAAATATCAAAAGTCAGTATTCGTACATGGCTTCCTGCTCGTGCCTCCGTCTCTGACAACACAAGGACAGACAAAATAGTTTGAGACCTGTCCTGAACTTGGGACTCATTGCCAGGTAGATCACAGACTTCCAGAAGGAGTTCAGCACCCCAAACCAGAAGGCGAAGAAGTGCAAGTGTTCCACAGCCACTCTACTGTCGGTTAGGTACTCGTAAGTCTTCATCACGACACAGGGTGACCAGGAGATCCAAAACAGCAACACTAGGACAAAGGACATGGCGTGGTCAGGATTGGAGAGATTCTCCGTGAGAGCCGTGATGAACTCTTTGTCTTGACCCACCACGCACTGCTTCAGGCGCCGCATGGTGTAGAATATATAAGCGTAGGTGTAGACTATGGTGATGAGAGTGGGACCGAGAACCATAGGGATGAGTGTGAAACCATAGGCAAGCATGCTGTTCCAGTCTAACCAGCAGACGAAGGTGTCTGCATCGTAGTGACTGGATTTGTTGAATCCGAGGAGAGGAGGGCAGCATAGCATCATGGACGTGAGCCACGTGAACACCACCCAACACTGACAGCGTGTCTTCGTTTGGACTGTTTCATATCTGAAAAACAAAAACTGTTATTTTCAAGAACGAATATGACCTTTAGAATAAGTTGACACGGTTCTTACGAGAGAAAATGTAATTACAATTTATTACAATACGTTTGTATCAACAACTGAACTTATTTCTTATGAGGATTTTAAATCGAATCGCCTCAAAGGAAATATTTTCGAGACATGTTTAAATCAATATATTCTCACTGTTGACAAATAAATTCTGCTACATATTATATCAACAGTATCATGAATTAAAGACTGTTTCTATGATAATCATATCCATTAAAGATCTACATAATAATGTATTTGAAACATTAAGACCGTAAAATACATATATTCAATTTGATAAATTGTAGCATATTCTATGAGTGAAAAGTACCTTAAGTTTGACGTATGACAGTCCTATGGCGATCACACAAAATAATAAGATAAAGTTAAAGTCTAAACTAACCTCAAAGGTTTTCTAATAGCCAGGTATCTGTCAACGCTTATCCACATGAAGGTATAAAGTTGAGCAAACCAAATTGTGATCTCGATGTAGCCTGCTAAGCCGCACAGGGCATTGCCATAGACCCAGGAGTTCTTCATAGCAGGATATACGCTGAGGGGCACGACTATCACGCCCCCAACCAGGTCCGCAACACCCAGGGACATCAGGTAGTACACGATCACATCCCTTGGGCCTGAAACGGAAGATGCAAATCAGAAATGCACCCATAATGTTATAAAGGCAAGAAAGAATATTTGGTAAAATTTAAAAGACAAGCGATTAAATACCCATTTGAATGAGGTAATTTAGTAAATGTTATAAGTCTATTTGGTCATAGAAGATGACCCGATTAGTAAACATTGTTCATAAAAACCTTATGTAAGTATAATTAAGAATAAATATCAGAAATGATTACTCACCAGGCATCGTTATGAAGGTAGACAGAACAAAGATGTTAGATATGATGATTGCTATTCCTAGAATTATTATAATAATGGACTCGGCAAGATTCTCAATAGGGACTTCTCTTCCGTCCATGCCCTCATAATCACCGGGGTTGCCGTAATGGCCATAGCCTTGCCGCGGATAAAGAGTGTAGACACCCTTTCCCGGCAAGTTGCCATCGCGAATATCGGTGGAGCTCGGGATGGTGTCGAAATTGACCTTGTTAGCGTCGGGAGCATCTTTGTCGGCAAGGCCCAGTAACCTCGGTAGCTCTGGAAGAACTGCAGTGGTAGTGGCATTTGCGAAAGCTATAAGGAGTGAAGAGTTCATGAGACTGATGGGGTAAATGCTAGTGAGCACTTACAGAAAGCAGCAACTCAGAGGAGAGGGTGGTAAGAGAAGGGGCGAAAGACAGTCAGTCACTTTCACAGAGAATCGTAAAACTTTTCAAATATGATGTATCAGCAACACAATACAAGAAGACGAACAAGTCTCACGAGATTCACGAGACACGAATTAGAGACAGATGAAGAGGCACAGAGAGCCTGAAAAGTTCAAGCTTCAACTCAAGTTCCTGGAGTCATCACTACTTTCGTTATCTCAAAGGACAGTCAATAGCTACTACCGAATTCACTTCAGAGCTACGGACGAATGACTTCCCACAGAGCTGTTCTTTCACCAAATTTGCAACAGGAATTTGTCTTTCTAATCCTCGTGTTTGAGTTGAAGTTTGCTGAATTCCAGCACGTCTGCCTAGAGAGAGAAGTGAGCCAATTTCCTGCGAGTTACAAACGGATTCTTGTAAGATTTTAGCTGATGCATTGAAAGGGAAGAAATGTCCTGGATGTCCTTCAATCATCGCGCGCAAGAGGAGAGTAAAATTACAATTTCAAATGTTCTTCATCCATCAGTTCTCTTCTCTGTTGGTCCATACATGAAAAACTACAAAAAGATGTAATAAACGCAGTCTATTCTTAGACCATCGATCCAATCTGTGACTCTGAGATTATTCTCTCGTCGTCAAATAGAAAGACGGATCACCTCCCTCTGATTGATTCTTCATAGTGACTACGTTTTTTCGAACATTTCTGTCCAAACGAAATCTTCTGTGATGATTGGATTTGCCTTCGTGTACTTGAATTGAATAATTAAATATCAAAAGTTTGCTGGAAGAAATTAAAAAGAAGCTGGTCCTCCAGTAGGTTGTTTTCGGAAGCCTTTAAGAGATATGTTCAGATCTTCTCTTGAAAGCTCTTCGGTTTCCTGAAAAAAAAGACAAATTGAAATTAGATCACTAGTGTATTTGCCTGGAAAAAATGACAAGGTTTCGTTAAATGAATACTTCCAATTTAACTAGTTGAAACCTCAGCGTAGAGTACATACATTTTGTGTAAATAATTATCAAGTTGTTTCTGATGAGATGTGATTAGACTAAAAGACGGAACAACAACAATCACGTGGAGTTGGTAGAGTTAGTGCCTTGCAGTTAAAGAAACTTAACCTAGTTTGTATAACGTACATCACTTTATGCATATAAAGCTAATATTATTTCCAAAGAATACTTTGATATAATATTTTATAGCCTACAGTATAAATTTGGGATGTAATTTTAGATAAATTTACGAAATATATATAATATCTTTTATTTCAGATAGATATATTTTAGCAGGCATATCTTTCTCTCGATTTGTTCGATAACAAACTTATAAAGCTCAGTTTGTTCTATCCACAGGCTCTATATTTCTCATTTTACACGATCAATTGCGAGGCAGTGGCGGAGAAAAGTGCTGAGTCACGGTACTTAGATGTGTCCGAGGCAGAGAGAACAAATTTAAGCACCAGGCCTCTAGACCGAAAGAAAGTCTCCATATAGAAACACACATGTGATAAAATGGAGGATAATTTATTTTTTGTTTGAAAAGACAATATTTTTCAATATTTTTATAGTAACAACATGAAGAATAAAACAGTTAAAAATTGAATAGTTGTAAATGAAGTGCACAGTGAAGGGTTAAAACAACCAACAATAGTTGTAAATAAAGTGCACAGTGAAGAGTTAAAACAATCACCAATAGTTGTAAATAAAGTGCTCAGTGAAGAGTTAAAACAACCACCAATAGTTGTAAATAAAGTGCATAGTGAAGGGTTAAAACAACAACCAATAGTTGTATATAAAGTGCACAGTGAAGGGTTAAAACAACCACCAATAGTTGTAAATAAAGTGCACAGTGAAGAGTTAAAAACAACCACCAATAGTTGTAAATAAAGTGCACAGTGAAGATTTAAAACAACCACCAATAGTTGTAAATGCAGTGCACAGTGAAGGGTTAATACAACAACCAATAGTTGTAAATAAAGTGCACAGTGAAGGGTAAAAACAACCACCAATAGTTGTAAATAAAGTGCACAGTGAAGAGTTAAAACAACCACCAATAGTTGTAAATAAATTGCACAGTGAATAGTTAAAACAACCACCAATAGTTGTAAATAAAGTGCACAGTGAAGGGTTAAAACAACCACCAATAGTTGTAAATAAAGTGCACAGTGAAGGGTTAAAACATCCACCTATCGTTGCAATTACCTCCCTAGATAGGGTTATAAATCTCTTAGCAGTTATCGCTCACAAACAATATCGTTAATCGTGATGAGATAAATTGGGGCGATAGTTTCTAAAGGACGATTAGCAGGTTGCTTTGGTCGCTTCATTTACCCGATGGTTAGTAGGTCTCGGGAACAATGGAAAGGGACTGGAACTAAAAGGCGGAAAAGGAATTAAAAGGTAAGACATCAAAGAAAGAAGTGATTTACTCCATACACAACTGTGAATTATTTAATGTAAATTGCTCAGTAGACTTATTCCTTTTAAATTAATTATAATGTTGTTGCTATGTAATAGCAATAAAATTTACCATAATTTGTTTCACTTTGGGTATCATTTTTTTCAATCAAATTAAATTTCTATTCAATTCACATATAACCATTTAACATAAAATACACGAAAATAATATCTTCAAATATGAAAAATAAAGAACAGTTTTCATGCTTTATATTTTATCACTTAATTAATTCTCCATGGTTATTATTTTCACACAGGCATTTTACTGAAGTTCTGAATAGTCATAATAGTCATAATAGACATAATAACATTCATAATGACTGAATAGTCTCTCACAGTCTCCAATAGTTTCCAATAGTCACTAATAGTCCCTAAGAGTCACTAATAGTCTACAATTGTCCCCAATATTCTTCATTACTCCCTAGTATTCACTAATAGTTACCAATAGTCTCCAATACTCACCAATAGTTTTCATTGGTCCTTAATAGTCACCAATAGTCCTCAATAGTCTCTAATAGTGTCCAATAGTCTCCAATAATCTCCGATAGACCCCGATAGTCTCTAATAGTCTCCAATAGTCTCCACTAGCCCCAGGTGCTAGAGTGACTACCTATTTTACGGATAGACTCCAAACAATGGCCTCTCTAAACCTTCCGCCTTTTATTTATTTTATTATTGCACCCTAAGCAAAGTACTTCACCGTGGAAAAGAAACAATGGATTATTTTTATCCAATACACATAGAAGATATTATGGTGGGGCCTTAGGAGATTAAGATATTAATCTACTGTACCCCATCTTGACTTAATCTTCTAAGACCCACCATAACTTTCTCTCCGGGTATATTCGTAACAGGATTCTATTCCAATAATAAAATCTTTTTAACAACCAAAACATAGACTATACCAACGTGTTATGACGTCTTTAACACTCCTGACCAATGACAACGTCGCTACAGTGTGACGTAAAAGAACACACGCGAGAGGACCAATCAGAAGGGTCCATTCTGAACCAATGGCAGCAGTTCAGCTTTATCAATGACGTCATCGATTGGAACATCGCACGAACACAGTAACTCCTATCCTGAATAATAATCAGTGCGTCTAATACATGAAACATTTTGCTACTTCGCAGTATTAATTGTAATTAATATTGTATTTATATAAAAGTGTTTTCGTGGCTTGGAATATTCCAGGCAAATTACCAGTCCTTTGCCGTTCCAGGAATACTGAAACGAGTTCATGGAATGAAGAAATAAAGTTCTGCTATCGCCCTTTGGTACGGAAACTTTGTATGCTTTTGAAAATGAGTCATCATGACACACAGGTATAGAGTGAATGTGTCATATAGACACATGTTAGATATCATATGACACACTGATTTTAAATGAATGTGTCATATTGACACATATTAGATATGAAAATATGACATACTGATATAAAATGTGTCATATTGACACACATTAGATATAAAAATATGATATACTGATATAAAATGTGTCATATTGACACACGAAATGCTGTGTGTCATAAAAATGTGAGGTATTAGTGTGTGATACAGTTTAATGTGTCATTATGACACACATAATTATCATTTTAATATTGTGTCATCAATCTGCACATGAATGCGTCATAGTGACACATTATTTCACAGTGTGTAAAATAAGAAGTTATATCGTTGAGGGCAATTGCCGCTCTAGCGTTTTTGCACAGCGTTTGCAAAGCGTTTTTGACTCCGAGGAAATTATTGTTCAATCCATTTCTTATGTATCAATGTTACGCGACGCTTTTGGAGCGTTCAAAACGCTGTAAAAGCGCTTGTGTCACATGGCCCAAACAGAACATTGTAAACTAAAAGAATTTACGCTACATTTGACTATTTAGCAAACTTTAAGGGCCGTACACACGTAGGGTTTTTTAAGTCTTTCCACCAGACTTTTTGCTAAGCTCCTCCTACTTTTTCCACGAGAATATAAGAAAAAATACTATTATTTCGGTTGGTATCCATGATACATGCAGGTATCATGGATACTAACCGAAATAAATAATAATTATATAGTTTTTTCTTATATTCTCGTGGAAAAAGTAGGAGGAGCTTAGCAAAAAGTCTGGTGGAAATACTTAAAAAACCCTACGTGTGTACGGCCCTTTAGCATTGTTATATAGTTTGGTCTGTGGATAAACTTTACTAACGATCAAAACATGTTTGCAACATGTTACGAACAGTTATTTTTTATCACCAGAAGGTATTTTTAAAAGCAATTTAGTATATGAGGCAGTTCACTTCAATAAAAATGTTGTATAGGTAAAGTCAACAATTATTATTGATTGTGAAAATGATAAAAAAAAAGGTCCTCTCCAGCCTACGGGTAAGAATGAATTAATTACATAATATTATAGAACTAGGCTCTAAGATCATTATTCTGAAAAACCGCATAAAAATTGGTTCAGTATATAGTATAGTATATGCTTTTGAAGTTTTTGATACTCTGTGTGCAACAATAGAACTAAACACTAATCTGACGCTGAAGAAAAAGATTGTACGCTTTTTTGCTTTGGTTTTCGGTATGGAAAATCTGCCTTCAAATCTAAAATGAATTAAGGTTTCTATAATGAGTTTCTTTCGTGTTTTCTTCCTCTGCTCGAATATTTACTATTGAGTCAATTATACCTACCTTACTGACATTCAAAATATACAGCGAAGATTCTTTTTCTTACGATTTAAAATGGACACTCGGATGTAAATCGGTTATTCTCGAGCGGATTGATTATAAAAATCTTTAAAAACATATAGAAGAAACTATGGTATCAAATTTCATGGGAATTGCAGAAAAATTATGAGAAACATAAACCTCGTTGATTGTAAATTGAATATTCAAACAAATTAGACGTCAATTAATTACCAGATGAAATTTTTTAAAACACGCATCAAAATATTAAATAGATTTTAATCGTGTTTTAATTAATAACTTATTGAGATTTTCGTCTGGTATTTAATTCTCATATGGTAATTGGTGCTTTATATAATTTATGGTTTTTGCAGCAGACCAGAACGACTTAATTTATTATACCGGGCTTTGCAAAAGTTCTGTTACACTCACTTCTTATTCTTTAAATTTATCTCTTATCTTGGATTTTAATTTAAATTTGGTCTCACATAAAAAATGTCCATATATTACAGACACTATTTTGATTCCTAAAAAGTTTCTAAATTTGAATTGCACGTAATGGAGGCAAAGAGAATTGAAGTATCCGCTTTGTTGCGACGGGCCATAAGAAAACTTACATTGCGAATAAATTATACTTCAGCAGAATGACTGTCTATCGGTTTGCTCAACGTTTTAAGAACTCAGAGTCCCTACAGGATCGTCCTCAGTCAGGAAAACCACAGGTAGTTAGCCGTGCAATCATCAAGAAGGCATTTGAAAATGATCCAGACCAGAAAATGGCGAGATTGACACTAAAGAAGAAGATTTCTGTGTCCACTGTGTCCAGGGTGGTCAAGAGCATGGAAGGAAAAAGTCTAAGACGTTCCAAAACACCTTCTTAAGTGATGCAATGATTCAGAAACGTCTGGAGAGGAGCACCCGTCTGTTAAATGATCTGAAGTGCCACGGGAATCGAATTCTCATTTTGCCCGATGAGAAAACATTCACAGTCGATCTTGTCTTCAACAAACAGAATGACCGGGTCGTAAGCTTTGGGAATGTTGTTTCTAAACACCGCCAAGTGTCAAGCACCAAGCATCCAGCATCTATCATGATGCTTGGTGTCGTAGCATCCAATGGAGAGAAAATGACCCCAATGTGGTTCGATCGTGGATACAGGCTAACCTCCGCTGTTTACAAAGAAATTTTAGAAACAAAAGTTCTACCATGGGTTCAGAAAATCACCAAAAAGGCAGATTACGTGTATCAGCAGGACGGAGCACCCACACTCACGGCAAAAGCTGTGCAGAACTGGTTAGGAACTAACATCTGCTTCTGGCCCAAAGACTTTTGGCCTCCACAGTCGCCTGATTTGAACCCCCTCGATTTCAGTGTGTGGGCGCATATTGATGGAAAGGCTTGTAAAACGCGCCACAGTAATACAGATGAACTTAAGGTTTCTGTGAACCGTGCATGGGCGTCCATGAGGAAGGACTTCGTCAGAAAGGCATGCAAGAGCTTCCGACCTTGGTTGGAACGTGTCATTGCCGCAAAAGGCGGCCACGTTGAATAATATAATATCTTTGCATATTAATAAATTGTAATGTAGCAGAAATTTCTTTATTTCACCCAAAAATACGATTTTGGAGGCATATGAAGTAAGAAAGTCAAAATGTAACAGGACTTTTGCAAAACCCGGTAGATAGACTATAATAAATATATGTAAACGAGACAAAGTTATATTGTGGGGCCATAGAAGATTGACAGGGGTCCCATCTTTATCTTCTATGACTTCATCACAATTTGTTCCCTGGGCGGTCTGTCACTTTTCAAACATTAGGTACTTACAACTTAATAAAAAAAATTAATTATATTTTATATCGTATAGTTTTACTTTTTCTGTTCCATTTTGTACCTAAAAAGCACAATGAAAGAGCACAATTAACATAGGTTACAAAGTATAATACTTTTTCTTTGTGAGATTAAATTATTAGGTTGAATAATTTAGTTTGTTAAAAAAAACCATA
Organism: Caprella mutica; assembly: GCA_947561585.1. Lineage (NCBI taxonomy): Eukaryota > Metazoa > Arthropoda > Malacostraca > Amphipoda > Caprellidae > Caprella > Caprella mutica. Next base: position 145,628 of record CANNZV010000830.1, on the reverse strand, counting down.
CCTAGGTATAATATTTTGGCGTAAACTATTACTTCCTAGAAAATATTTTGATATAAATATCTAAAATAAAGTATACCTAGAAATACCTATACTATTTTCAAAAATGTCCAACATTAAAATTTAACTACGTACTTTAATATTGAAAACTTGATTTCATCATAACTGAATTGTATGTAATAACTGATGAATAAAAGTGATGAAGTAATTCATCCGTAAGTCATACAATGCCACTAAAGGCCCGTTTACACGCTACGATAAATAGGAGCGATTTATTGAGCACATAGATTGCAACAATTTATCAGATGATTGAGACAGTGTTTACACGCAACGATTTTTACTCCAATATCTTTATTTTTCACTAGCCGTCATGGACGAAACATTATGATGGTCAGCATTTGGAATGTGTTTAGCATTATATATTGAGTTAGATTGCAACGATTTCTTGGAACCCTGTTTACACGTTCAAACTTATCGTTACGATTCGTATAAATTAGAGCCTGCTAGCACCAATCACACAATCCAATTTCAACTCCAATAAATCGCTACAATCACCTGTTTACACGAACTGATAAGTTGCAACAACTTCTTCATTACGATAAATCGCTTCAATTCATCGTAGCGTGTAAAAGGGTCTTAGTGAAGATGTTTTTACAATTTATCATTACGTGTAAACAGGTGTTCGTAGCGATTTATTGGAGTTGAAATTAGATTGTGTGTTTGGTGCCAGCAGAGACATATTTCAAGAAATCGTTGCAATCTAACTCAATATATAATGCTAAACACATTCCAAATACAGACCACCATAATGTTTCTTCCATGACGGCTAGTAAAGACTAAAAATATTAGAGTAAAAATCGTTGCGTGTAAACACTGTCTCAATCATCCGATAAATTGTTCCGATCTCTGTGTTCAATAAATCGCTCCAATTTATCGTGGCGTGTAATCGGGCCTTTTTAAGATTTAATTTTTGTTTAAAAAGAAACTGACGAGAAATATCATCTAAAAATTAAAATAATCTGAGCCTGAGAAGGTGAAGTGACTTTACAATAAGCAAACGGATGATTCTGTAGAACTGGTATCGTGTGCAGACTGTGTTCATCTACAAGAATAAAGGTAGAAGTTTCATCAGCATCGTTGGTGATGACAGTGTTCAGAAATGTGTAGTCTGTTAAACTAGATTAGGTAGTTACATAGTTATTGGAATGTGTAGATTTTTTTTTAAATTCATCTAGTGAGTAGGAATAATTGAATAGGTTTTCTTTTCGGTTACCTACGCCTAATAAGCTATGATTAAAATCACTAACACTGAAAAGCTAATAGGTATGTGAATGTCTTCTGCAATTTCTTTGTGATCTTGGTTATTGTGAAACCTATTTGGTTTAATTCATTTTAGAGATTAGTTTTTGCTTCAATGTCCACTTTCATCCTACCTACATCAGTTTACTTTGCAAGCGAACGAGTACCTAGTTTTGGAAGCGACTAGGTACATATTTAAAAACTGATATCGCCGTCCCAATTATTTCTGTTGATAAACTTCGTCGATATTAATTCTATTAAGTAAAATTTAGCTTTCAGGTTAATATGCTTCTGCTTTAAGACTAGATATCTTTTTTAGATAACCAGAGATGTTAGATCAAAAGATTATGGATATCATTGCCGCAATATACGTACCTTACCCTAATAACTCTTGTAGGTCAGTATTTGAATGCAACTAAAGTTATAACTCTGTAACTTGATGTATGGAATATTTTTGAATTTGAACGTAATCTTTTCCAAACGATTAAGAAAATATAATAAGTAGATTAAACTATTTATTTTTCATGGTTCATCAGTGTCATTTGTTTACATAGTCAAAAGTAAATCCTATAAATGAAAAATACTGATTAGGTATTATTGTAATTTAATGTTTCTTGCAGTTCTTAGTTTATAATCTTAATAATAATAATGGAAGACATTGAAGCTTCGATAGTCTCTCAGGTTGAGAAAGAATTGCTGCTTAATAGATTTATTAATCATGCATATGTAGGTGGTCAAGCTGACCGGTTCTTGGACACATTGACAGAAATAAAAGAAGCACACAAGACGGACCGCCAGGCTGCGAAACAAAAGGAGGAAACTATTGAATTAGCATCTCTTGCGAATGCATTGTCTTATTTCCACCCGAATACTTATAAACATTTATCTCTTCTGGATTACTTGCAGTCTAAGACTCTAGAAATTGGTCTTCATCAAATAGAGTTCTTCAAGAAGCATGGCAGGAATCATCCCCCTCCTCCTTCGGAACAAGAGAATAAAAAGACAATATGTTGGCGAGACTTATTAAAATTCCGTGTAAGTAATAAATAATCTCAACCTAGAGTTCATACTCTTGTCTAGTTATCTCTATACCCAAGCAGTTTTTATTAGTGTTGGACGGTTTGTATTATTTAAACTAATGTAACTGTTAATTTATTTAAATATATAACTCTTAGCATCATTTGATGATTCGGTGGACAAATGTAAAAGATTAAATGACAGGATCTTTGGGGGCTTCACCAAATACAGGTTTTCCCTAAAGTTTTAATTATGGGCCATACATTTTTGCTTTGAATATTTCAAACTATTAAGCACTTCGAAATATTAGCATCACTAACTTTTTGAATACAGTTTATTAATGGTACCAGTTTCAATTAAATATCAGGAGATACGAAGACTTTCAATCACTACTGTAACAAACTACTTTTTTTCATCCACCGCTACTCTATAGTACACCGCTGCGAGATTTATTTTAAGCTATAATATGAGTGGAAAAAATTATTCTCTTGACAGCCTTTCTGTATTCATGAAAAGTTGAGAATTTGTTTACTATTTTTCCAAATTTGTTTTCTCCAATATTACTTAACTCTTCAAAAATTTCAGTTTGTGAGTGCATACGATTTGAAACTCAGGCAAGAGGAAAATTACTATCCGCTAAAAGAGGGGTTTCAACACGAAACGTTATTTGTGAGAGATATGATTCTAACTTGTGTTACTTACAACTTCAGAAATAATGACCAAAAATTTAACAGAGAAACTCAAGTGACCAGCTCCTGTGAACTCGATTTTCCAACTTACCGAGAAAAATATGTTGTCCACGACTTGCTGTCTTGGTATGGTCTTGAAGATGTTGATACTACACGGTTTCCAGAAAGGATTTGGACAACCAAACAACTATATGAACACGTAAGTGAGGTTATTCTAGAAAATTTGTACCATGATGCAGCTTTGTCTATAGCTAAATCTCGAGGTATGAATATTGCAGAAAATTCTTTACGAAACTATGAGCTGGCTATGCCAGGACCTTCTAATGTAACTAGGCAGGGGACTCCCAAGAAACAAGGTCAGGGATCCAGTGGAGCTCGACTTGAAATCCCTAGTACGTCAAAGGAGGAGAAACGGGTATCTCCACTAGAGAGGATGAAACATATGAGTGTAGCATTAGCTGGGTTGGTACATGGCAAGGAAGGAATGTCTGATGTTACATCCATGGAGGTAGATGAAGATAATCTCGATTTTCCAGCTATTACTAATGTCAAAACGAAGGATAAGGCTACAAGTACAGCAACTCTAGGATCTGAAGAATTGTGTGAAACAGACGTAGTGATGTATAAAAAGAATACATGGATTACTGGGTCTTATGAAGAATCTTCTCCTTTAAGTACTGCCTTGGTGAATACTTCTGTTGTAGGTTCTGCTGTTGGGAGTCCCTCTTCAAGTTCCACTATCGAAAGTGAAGCTGCTGACAGGATGGTTCTTAGAAGTGATAGAACTGTACGGCACCCTGTTCGTAAACTATTTAGTAAAAAATGAGTATTTACTGTTTTAGACCTTATGTTACTTTAGTGTTGTTGAATAATGGTTTTAAGGTAACTTTAAAAAAAAAAAAAGTAATTAGGTTTTAACTATCGGTAACTAATCAACAATCTTAGTAACTTTGACTGAGATATCTAATTTATTAAATAATTTAAATTTATAATTTGATAGTTCTATGAAGTAAATTGATTATCCTTAAGCTTAGAAATATCCTTAGAACTCGTCTTTTTTTGGATTTCTATACAGATAAATATGTATTTCTCTGATTAAATTCTTTTAAATTCTATTAAATTTTTTCTTAAGCTCCTTTTTCATTTTAATTTGTAGAGTACTTTGATTTTGTTTATTGAAATTCTCGCATAACCAGTAAATGTAATGTAAAGCTGGAATACAGCAGACCCTTGGTGCTACACTGCTTCATACCAGTGACATCTTGGTGTTTATTTTAAATTTCTTCCGTAGTTTAATAAGAGCCTTTAAAGGTCCTCTCCAGGCTCCGGAAGAAAAAGGAGTTTATTACATAATATTTTAGAACTAAGGTCTACGATCATTATTCCGCATACAATTCGGTTCGGTATATATTTTATTTTTTGCTTTTAAAGTTTTTGATGCTCTGTGAGCAACTATCGAGCGAATTTCCAACCTGATGCTGAGAAAGAACTCTGCTCTTTGTTTTGATTTCAAATTTAGATTTTTAAACGTTTTTGGCCTTATAAGATATTGATGGCTTCTAAATGTATATAAACTTTTCTAGAAGTTTATCCAAATTTAACCCTTCAAACTAATAATAAATAAATTTATTAAACCAAATACCTAGTTGACAATCAAAACAAATGGTGTACATTCTTTTTCTTCAGACTGAAAATTAGAAAGTCGGAAGAAGGTAGGTTTTGTAGAGTTAGGATTATAAAAATCTTAAAAGCAAATAAAATTTTAATATGCTATCAAATTCTATGGGGTTTGCAGTAAAATGATAAGAAACATTAGCCTCGTTGATTTAAACGATAAAAAAATTTGCTTGGAGGGGACCTTTAAACTTGAAGTAAAGTATTTATTGATGGTACTTTGACCTTAGTAGTCAGGGTTGAGGTTAAAACTTTAATTTAGTACAGGCAGGCCTCACTTCTATTACTAAATCACTACTGTGTTCTTAACAATTGGTGACGATAAGATCGGGTGAAGTGGCGAGTAACTATATAATTGGTACTCCTATATTTAACCTTTTCTATTAGTCCTAATGAAATAAATTTGTTTCAAGATTTCAGTTAGGCCGATCAAACTATGTCCTATGTGCGTTGCCAGAATTAGTGAATGCTCTGTGATGAAACTTAAAAGTATCTTGAATTCAAGGTTTCAAATTCAACCATGACTCAAGTTCTCAACCAGCTAATGGTTAATTTTATTGGCTTTGAAATATTTTAGGCAGTAGATAAATGAAGTTTCAAGTGATAGGTTGTGTTTACGTTTCTGGTACTTGAAAAATTATCACCATTTAACTTCTATTCTAATTGGTGTCATGGATACTAACTGAAGTAAAAGACGAATCATGCTTAAAATATGGATTTTATGCTTAAAGTATGCTTTTATTCTTAAAAAATGCTTTTATTCTTAAAAAATGCTTTTATTCCTAAAAAATGCTTTTTATGCTTAAAATATACTTTTTATGCTTAAAATATGCTTTTTATGCTTAAAATATACTTTTTATGCTTAAAATATACTTTTTCTGATTGGGTATATGCTTTTTATGATTAGTTACATGCTTTTTATGTGTTCAGGTTAGCTTTATATGTTCTAATTTCTTTGAAATATGGCTAATTATTGTAATTGAGTTTACATTGATGGTATATTTAAATAGAAGGCAGGGTAGGAAACTATATCAAGTTGAAAGTTTATTCTGTATGAGGTAACCAAAATAACGAATGGAGAACAGTTTTAGATTACAATATCAATTAGATATATATAGTAAATGAAATCAAAATCATAGTAACTTAACTTGCACAATAAAGAAATCTAGTATTTATTACATTTTACGATCATAGCTTGTTTTAAATTCTTGAAAATAAATCTACGTCTGTTATCTGCTAGAATTTGTAGTCTATAACTCATTTAAAGTTAAAAAATAGGTTCGTCCGGGAACAAGAATCTGGTAAGGAATCGTCCTATAGTAACGAAACTTTACTATCTCATATCTTCGTATAGGCTTTATAAACATAAATTTTGTTTTTCAGTAAAAACTTCTGTTTATATGTAACTGTTTTTTATCAATAAAGATTATTTATTTATTTATTATTAATAGTAACGAAACGCTCTAGCATCATTTACAATTTGTAAAGCGTAACACAAAATGGCAGCTCATCAAACCAGTTATGTTAAATTATTAACTGCTTATTAAAATTATTACTATTAATTATCGCCTTATAGGTTCCAATGATTCAGTAAGGTAATTTCCTCACCTCTTTTAAACTGAATATTTCTTAAATCATTCAGTAAACCATAAAAATTAGTTTGTATTTCATTTGCAGTCACGTGGACTAATTGATTAGCAAAAAGCATATTTTTTTCTTTTTGAGAATATTCTTTATTTAAAAAAATGTTTTATTGGTAAAAAGCATAAAGAATAATTATTTAAACCAAAACAATATTGTCACAACCCTAGTAATAAGATGGAGACATGTCTCTCAATTATTAATTACCACTTTTATAAATGCGAGGTGTAATAAAAGCGAGGCCTGTCTGTATTTCAAACTTATTTTAGTTAATGTTTAACTCAAATGTAACAACTTTCTATATCTACTGAAAAAAATTGAAAATCAGAATTTTAAGTAAAAATATTAAATTTTGCTCACGTCCTAAAATTTTTCTTTTCATAAACGAATTGAAAGATTTTAGAAAATTTAAGAATTTGAAAGAAAGACTTAACCAAATCTAGCTTTTTTTTAATTAAAACTCTAGAAATAAGCTTTAAAATATACGGTACACGGAAAACTGCCAGGCGGAAAACTGCCGAAGCGGAAAACTGCCAGTCACTTATTGGCGATTTAATCAGTTTAGTCAATAATGACATTTAATTTATAAAAAAGCTGTTCGCCTTTCGTTAAGGAGGTAACGGGATATTCAATTTTACAAAACAAAAATAATAGTTAAATGTACACAAATTGATTAGAAAATTTATAAAATACATAATTAGATAAATATTACAGAAATTAATCAACTACGATATAGAAATAGAAAATATAACCTTTCTTAGAAAATACTAAGAGAAGAAACAAGGGAATAATTGTACTAGGGATAGGGACAGAGTACAATTTCTTTGTTTACACAACGCGTCTTTACATTATCAGTTCATAACGGGTTTAGTGTCTAATTATTTCGTTTTGTGTTTATAATTTGAGAATTGAACAAGTCTTCAACCCTGCAAACCATTCCCTATTGCATACACATATTTACCATGTGGTTTAATGGTTTTAATGTAGCAATGGAGTATGAATATGTGTTATCCACATTGAACCAATCTAACCATCATAAAAACACATAATTAACATGTAGTTATGCCATTTTTAAACCATATCATAAAAAACATATCAAATAGAGATTGTATACACCACATCATATCCACATGTAAATTACCTTACTTATAACAGGTGTTTACCAAGTGTTAATTACCACATTCATAGCAACATGTTAAATACCATACTTATAACATATGGTATCCACATATAATCTACCATATTGCCACGTAAAACATGTAATAAATATGGTATCCATTTCCAAAAGTATGCATGGTGCACACCTGATTTAAATGTGTACGTGCCTCAAGGTATGCACAATGCACATGGAATTGTTTGTAGGGAATAAAAAACCTTGATCGATGTTCGTGAAGTATTTAGAATTTGCAACCCAACTTCAATGATTATTAAACTGCTATTACCTACCTAACCTAATTCTCTGACAATTTCACTCGATCGAATTGATTGCATATTAATTAATAATACTTTTTACATATAATTGAAAATTGTTAAAATGAATGAGTTGTGTTAATGACATGGAGAATAAAATGTAAATGTAATAACTATTTAACACACATATAAGTTGATTTAACATTCACTTAATTTATTGTATAATTTAAAATTATATTATTGTGAGAATATCTAATTATCTAGTATTCACAAATCAGTACACAGGGTTTAACGTTTGCTTTGTAACCAAAGGCTTTATTGCTGACGTCAATAGGAAATCGAAAACAAGAGACTATAAACGTAACTGAACATATTTTTAAAATTCATGTAACTTTGAAAATAAGTTATAAATAGTAATTATAAAATCTTTATGTGTACTGAAGTTTGGTTTACTGATTGTATGATAAAGTAGATTTGTTGAAATATTATTTTTCTTTGAATATTATCTAAGTATTCCAATATCTATGTATTTATTACTGTAAAAATGAATGTCCCCTTAACCCCTTGAAGAAGGACTAGCGCCGTTTTTTATAAATTAAAAAGTGTTTATAACTAAAGAATATTTAGTCAAAAAATATACATGTATTGCCAATAAGTGACTGGCAGTTTTCCGCTTTGGCATTTTTCCGCCTGGCAGTTTTCCGCCTGGCAGTTTTCCGGACACCAAATATACTCTCCAAGTGTTAATATCAAGTATCAAACTATTTTCTTGGGTATTTCTTCTGACTGGCTATTCATAGGAGACACAGGTCACTAACTCTGCCTATCGCTACTCATTGAAAAGTTTGGGGCAATAAGTTGCGTGTGTGAGGCTTTGAAAAGCTCTAAGTGGCTTTGCTTTAGTCCTCATAGAACATTATTGTGTTTGTAGCTTCTAAGCTCTGCTAACTCTCTCTGAATAGTAGGCATAGAGTAGTAGGCATAGAGTAATAATATATATGATAGTAAGAACTTTACTATAACCAAAGAGGAACGTCACTATACTCTGAAAATATACGTTAACAAAAGTCGATCTGACCTTTAGAACCGATTGACCTAGAATGAGTTCTACAGGGTGATTGACAAGTAATGGATTTCATGAACCATAAGATAACTTTTATATAAAAAATATTTTGCATATAAAACGGGAGTTTTGTAAATATTGACAAAAAATTTCAACCCCTGGAAAAACTTTTCGAATTCGTCACAAGATTAAAAAAGATTTCTCTTGACCAAAATCAGTTCACTGTGCTTGAATATGAAATCAAAGGATCGCCTAAAGTAGTGAGATCTAAATTTCTACTGAAATATGGAACAACAGCAAGAATAGCCACCCACTATCAACTGCATCACTTTACCAGGATATTAAAAGCGTTTAATGCAGACACTTTGATCACAGACAACCAAAACTTCAACCAACAGCGCAAGCGCTAATCCAGCGAAAAGTGGACCAAAACTGGCCGCCAAGTGGCACGAAATTGGATTTTTCCTACTATACAACTCAGAAGACCATAAAGCATTATTTAAAGTTGAAACCGTACAGGTTAATAGGATGCCAAGATTTCACTAAATAACGCAATTTTCAGCATATGAAATTCGTCATTGGATTTTCAGACGAAGAGTAGTTACATCTCAGATCACATCCCAATTCCATAATAAACGGATCATATGGATACAATAGATACTTTGAGTCAAAATCGTCAAAACACTAGAGTTGAGTAATTCATAAGTCATACAATGCCAATTAGATTTAATTTTTGTTTAAATAAAGAATCCTGCGAAATCATCTAAACACTTAAATAATGTTGGCCTGTGAAGGTGAAGTGACTTTACTGCATCCAAACGGATGATTTTATAGACCTGGCTGTGTTCATCTACAGTTGTACATGATTAGAGGTATTAAATTATCTAGCGTAAATAATGTTGACAGTGTCAGTTAATATTTAGTATGATATTTAGATAGGTTGCTCTTTATTATGGATGTGGTAGTCTTTATATATATTTAAGGTACAAGAAAGAGATTTTGAGTAACTCATTCCGTATTACCTCTGCAATCTAATTTTAGTGTTATTAAGGGTCCTCCATGGTCCGGTAAAAGAATGTATTTTATCCACTTGTAGACCTAAGGTATAGGTTCAATAATATGAAATTCTCTAAGATATATTCTGTATATATTCTATAAGCTTTATAGGTTTTCAGACTCTTGTGAGACCAATTTTAAGACTTTCATGAAGAATCTGATTTTACGTGTTTTCTTTTGATAACTCTACATTTTCACTTACGTTTTTTAAGTATTCATCGAACTGAGATGAAATAAGCATTCCATAATCAGTTTCTCCTATTTTTAACTTCACCCGGGTAATTCGGACATGCAATAATTAAATAGATTGTATCTAATGTTGTGAAATTTGTCAGTTATTTTGAAATCAGGAGAATCAATGTTTTCCGATAACTAATTTAATTTCTCTATTTCTTTAAAGAGTTCCTTAAAGCAAGTCAAAAGTGGATAAATTTCTATTTGTTGAACTAATTTGGTTTATCTAAAGTTTTTAATATCAATCTATAGGTTAAATTCTTGGTAATTTCATTAATTGAACCTTGTATATATGATTTATACATTTGGGATCTAACTTCGCTTCATGAAAAGGTCTTCTCTTTTGGGTTTACTATTTATTGAACCCTTATCTTATCAATGGATAACCATTTATGTCTTCCTACGTTTTAAGTATAGAGGCTTTCTAGATTAAAAACTTATTCGGGATTTACTGATAACGGTACATAAAATGAATCTATCATTACTGTATTTTATGTAGGGTAAAGCAGGTAAATTGCGGCACACTAACTGCGGCCTCTAACAGAAAAATCATAGCTTCTAAACACTAGTTATAAACATAAATTAATAAATTATTGCATGCATTGCGCTTATTTTGGTAGGTATCCAGTTTATGAGACTTTTAATACCCAAATATGGATTTATACCAATGAACTTGAGAAATGAAACTGATTTGCAAAATAATGATTCTTCCATATATTATGAATGTATATTGTATATCTAGATGATTTTCTTAAATTTTATGAAATTTTTGAACTATTCATGTAATTGGATTTCTGAATCCCATGTTTAATAAAAAAAATCATAGGAATAAAAAAGAATTCAGAATATAATCAAATTTCTTTTTCAGTTTTTTGTTAATAGCTATAATAAATAATAAATAAATAAATTAACAGAAATGGAAAGCAATGGTACTCCGGTGTCGAAACCACTGTCTCAATTTCATCATGAATCTATAGTGAACAGAATCTTTTGTCAAGAATATTTTAGTTATTCTGGTAATTTTTTTCTTCAGGAATTAAGAGAAGTATCGGAGAAAGCGAATTTAAAATGTGCTAAAATTGACATTTCAACACCTGAGGGGTATTCAGAGATGTGTAAACATTCCACCCTGACTCTTGATGACGCTTTCGATGCTATTAAAGGTTGTAAGCCTTTAAGTCTTCCACAGTTCTTGTCGTCTATCACTTTCGATATTTCGTATGATGAAATGGAATATTTCAAAGTACATGGCAAACATGAGGTTGGTAACGAAGATGTACCCAAAGATGGAGCAATGAGAGGTGATCAGTTCATCTATCCAATAGGCAAACACGCCGAATTGGCTGCCCGTTGGCGAACTGTCCTCAGAATAGCCGTAAGTGATTTATTTTGACCTCTGTATATCGAAGCATGGTAGTATTTTCGCAGCCTATTCGTTTTGTTTAAAATCAAATGACACCCTTTCGTTTAAAAATAATGCAGTTTGGCTTGGATATATAGAATGTTGAATTTACATACTCTATAAGTGTTGGATACATTTTGAATATTTCAAACTATTATGGATTTGAAAATGAATTCAGTGTACAAACAACGTCTAATCTAATACTGTTTAATCTTGCTACTAAAGATAGTCTAGAAGATACGACTAAAAATGTCACCAAAACTGCTGCAACGAACTATATTGTTTCATCTATGGATGTTAATATATGGCTATTGATAGCCCGTCTGTGTTTTGAGCAGACGTATAAATTTAACAATTTGGAATTTTGTAAACAATTTTATCATTTTTGCATTGCATTGAAACTTTTAATGTAGTAAGACTAATTTCAGGGTGCCAGAGTAAGCCTTGCACGGAAGCAGATAGAGAAAATACAAAACGAAGAACCTAACGAAAATAAAGAAAAGGAAGGTTTTCAACACGAAACTTTATTTGTGAAAGATATGATTTTAACTTGCGTTACATACAACTCTTATGGAAATGGTGTTAGCCAAGCAACACAAGTGACCAGCGCCTGTGACGTCGGTTTCGAAGAGTACAAAGCAAATTATCATAAGCACGGTTTGTTGTCTTGGTTTGCTTTTGATGATAATGTTCTAAAGGGATCGTTAGAAAATGTAGAAATAAATTTTTTCGATAAATTTTGGACTACTAGGCAACTGTATAAATACATGAATGAGGAAAAACTCTTAAAATTGCCCACAATTCATGTTTGCGATGAAGAAAGTGACGGAGGTCTTGAAAATATTGGAATTGAAACTTCGCGAAATGATCTTTTGAATATGCCAGGACCTTCTAATGTAACTGAGCAGCCGGCTCCACCTAAGCAATGTCATGGATACTCTGGGTCTATACCTCAAAGAAAGTCTTCATTAAATATAAGAGAACGGGTATCAAGTAGAGCTTTACTTCAATCTAAACGCGCATTGACAGAAAGAGAGCAAAGGGATCGGAGTAATAGACTTAGTTCTGGTGGATCTGTAATACCCATAACAAAATCCTCATTAAATGTAAGAGAGCGGAGGTCTCAATGTATGCGAGGTCATGAATCCAGTGGAGCTTTACCTCAGGCTACAAAGGCATTGAAGGAAGGAGGGCAGGGGTCTCGGTGGAACCAAAGGCCGATATCCAATTCAGCTTTACACAAAACAAATTCTTCATTAAATATAAGAGAACAGGGATCAAGTAGAGCTTTACCTCAATCTAAACACGCATTGACAGAAAGAGAGCAAAGGGATCGGAGTAATAGACTTAGTTCTGGTGGATCTGTAATACCCATAAAAAAATCCTCATTAAATGTAAGAGAGCGGAGGTCTCAATATATGCGAGGTCATGGATCCAGTGGAGCTTTACCTCAGGCTACAAAGGCATTGAAGGAAGGAGGGCAGGGGTCTCTGTGGAACCAAAGGCCGATATCCAATTTAGCTTTTCCCAAAACAAAGTCTTCATTAAATGTAAGAGAACAGTGGTCTCAGGGAGCCATTGGAACTTCGTCTAAGATTTCGGTCACTTCAAATGAAAGAGAACTAAAGTTCCCGCGTGAGCATGGACAAAGACTTTCTGGAGGTATACTCAAACCTGCGTCCAGGTCGAGCGCAAGAGAACAGGGATCTCTGCAAAAGCATGTGAAGATGGATCCCGCTTGTATACCCAAAAATACTGCCACATCAAATGTAAGTAAACAGGAGTCTCCACGTAAGCAATTACAGTTTTCCACTGAAACTTCACCCGAAATTAAGCCCACGTCAAATTTAACTGAACAAAAGCGTCCTTGTAAAGAACTACAGGTACTCGCTGGAACTATATCTCAAAATGTGATGGCGCAATTTCAAACCAAGTTTTCTGAAATTCAATCCCATTTTAGCTCTCCTCCTGGTAGCCCAAAAAAGCCTAAACCCGTTATGATTGATCAGTCTACCAGTACAGCAGACGATGCAAAAGAGGCATCCGAATTAGCAGAGAAGGCAAACTGCTAGAACTATTAGTGATAGGATTTCACCAAAAGGTAAAGTATTTAGGAAATTAATTTCTTCAGTTATAGACTTTGTTTTATCTTGTCAATTATTGTTTTAAAGTAACTTTAAAAGAGTAATTTAAGTTTTAAACAATATGTAATAATCCTCAATTTTAATAACGTTGACTTTTTATCATTAAACTAAATGATTATTTTAATTAAAGATTGTATAGCTCTATGAATTAAATAAAAATAAAAACTTTGATCTGATTATCCTTAGAAGTGCCACCAGGGGCGCTATCCCAAAGCTGTTTGTGGTAAATGGAAGATAAGGGGGTGTCATATTTCAGGCTCTTAACTGTTTTGATTTTGTAGGTATTGTGGTTTTTCTTTTAACTAGGTTCATGTTTTTTACCACTACTTACAGTCTTAAAAGATAACGCTAGGGTTATGTTCTTAAACCAAGATTTCATACGATTTTTCAGTATGCCCAGAAAAGTTGTCTCTTCAGGTGACTCACAAGGTTTACTTTTTAATTGATAAAGATGCAATTTTGAAACTTCTCTCATGATTGTATATTGTCATATGCACAATTTCATTTAGGAAGTTTTTTGTGCAACCACTCCCTTGCCCCCCCACACACCCTAAAAAATAAGGTTCTTAGAAATTCCAATAACTCTAAAACTAAAGAGATGCAGTTCTCAAATAGATTGCTAGGCAATTTTTAAATAGAAGTTTGCTTCTTATGTTTAATTTATGGGATATTTAGTGCAAAAAATGAGTAAATAACAAAAATGAATTTTTATGGATGATTTTTTCTTTATATTCAAAAAATCACTATTTATTAATCAAATGATCTAAAGCCAACAAATGATACGAACACATTTCAGATCATTCTGCAATTTACCATTTCTCTACTTCACTTCTAAATTAAGTTACTGAGTTTATAAGTTAAAAATACAACTGTCCAGGGGAGACGAATCCACCACTAAAGCTGAACGAAAGTTATTAGGAAAATAATTGCCCACTCATATTTCAGTTCAATTGAACAAATAATGTGCCAAGCAATAATTATCAGCTCTTATTTGTGGATGCTATAAAGCCTGTAGAATGTAGATTCTATAAAACCACGTTGCATACTGGATACTTTTATAGCGTGTCTAGTGCAGCCACTTCCTGGTACTTCGTGCTTTATAACTTACGAAATGAGCGTCAGATTGGCATAAAAATTTGTGTCTTCCTAACACTATACGACAGAAATTTTTCCCGAGAGAGTCTCTTTAAGTCTAAAAATTCAAAAATCTAGTAAATGGCGCATAATTTTTTTCAGATATTGTCTGTACCGCATAAGTTTCTATGGATACAGTGTTGCAAGCATAAATGTTTTTACGGTTAAAGTTTTCAACGATAACTCTTCTCTGATTGGTCAGCTAAGAGGAAGTGTCAACACTTAACCGCTTGAGTTGAAATAAATTAAATTTTGAATAAAAAGAAATTGAAATTCTCAGCATAAATGCCAGTAATGTGGTGTTTTGTGCACACTTCATGAATGTTTAATGACCTTATAGGGGCGGGGGGTTAGGTGGCAGCACGCCCCTCCCCCCTCTCCTATACACTTATTGGTCTAAATAATGTATATCTATTTATTATATTATGCAAATTAATGACTATTTTTTACAAATTTACCTTCTTCAACTGTTTTAAATATCATTTTAAGTGTTGTTGTTATGACGTCACGCACTCAACATACCTCGATTGTCCTTACTATATTTCAATTCTAGTTCCCGCTTTTGAAACCAGAAATTGGCGAGAGTAGTGTATCTTATTATATAGTATCTTTGCTATAGCTGTCCCCTCCTTGTTTTCCTTCGTCTTTGTGTTCCTTCTTGTGACTCCCTTCCTTTCTATAAAAGCTATAGCTCTTCTTATAATGTAAGGATTGTTTCCTGAAACCTATTGAGTTTTTAAGTTTGAAATTTACGCCCAGATAGATAGTGACTTCTTTAAATGATTCCTATAAGTTATGTATGAGACTTTAATTTTTTTAGATTTTTGATTAGGATAGGAGATTTCCATGTTTCATCCTTACTTGATATAAAATCAAGAGTATTTTGGTTAAAATAAGAGGATAAGAATATGACCCTCTTTCATATGAAATTGAACCGAAATAGCCAGGCCCTAATACCAAAGATTGGTATTGAAAGTTGCACCACTTTCGGAAATTCCGGTTTCATAAAGGCATCTTTCGGCCATCTCTGTTTCAAAATGGCTACTAGCCGTTGCTAATTAAAACAACGTAAAAGAAACTTTCTTTTCCATTTCTAGCAACAGCTAGTGCCCATTTTGAAACACAGGTGGCAGCACGATGCATTTTATGAAACCGAAATTTCCGAGAGTGATGCATCTTATCGTGGTATATTATTTTTGCATCAATTTGTAGCATATCTTTGGTGTATCTTATTGTAGTATAATAACTTTGCATCAATTGTAGCATCTTTGGAGTATCTTATTATAGTTTATCTTTGGTGCATATTATTGTAGAATATCTCGGATATGGTTGAAAGTAGTGCATTGCGAATTTAGATGAACTATCGGTATGGAAATTTTCATTGGGTTTATTTTTATAAAATATGTCTAGGACCATTGCTTTTTGCTTGATAGTTTAACGACAGAAAAGAAATCTATCCTAACAATAACCGTAGTGTGTTTATTTATTTATTTGCTGTCCGCTTCTTAAAGGTTCCCTCCACTCTAAATTAAAATTTCAGTGAAAATGCTTTAAATTTGAAGAGTTAAGGTTATATAACATGTCGCAGTTGATAGGAAAGAAATTATCAGTTTTCGCTTCGTAATTAATTATACAAGAAATATTCTCACCTACCCTTCTCTGTCCTACATTTCTGAGATTAAATAGAAGAAAAAGTTGACGAACTTTATTTCCTTTTATCATTGATTTAATTATATTGAGGTAACTGCTATTTAGCCATTTATAATGCCTATCAGTTTTTTGTAATTGTTTTAAATTTTTCGGCAATGGGTCCTACTTTTTTTGAAATTCAGAGGGAAGAAGTAAATACGTGAATAGCTTAATAAATTACATATTGTAATAAAAATATAGAACCAAATTTGAAATCGTTTATATGTAATTTTATAATCAGTAATTTTATTTCTAATGCATAAAGTAATAAAAAAATGGAGTGGAGACATAAGAAATTCATAAATGGTTAATGGCAGTCTGTATCACTTACACAGACTGCTCAAATATATTGACTTTATGAATGACAATTTATTCATTTTTAATTAATTAATTAATAAAAACACGATGGTTTATTAGGTTAGATTAATAAGATGAAAATGTAACCATGATTGGAATATATCCCAAGAATCTATTAAATCTTGGATTTATTGAAACCCCGTTTTTTTTAACGGGGAAATTAGACTAGTTTATATATAGTCTATAATCTTTTTTGATACTGTAGTTATACTCTGCAAGAGGGTGCTTGATCTTACCTCTGTTAGCACCCACTTTCCGAGAACTGACAGTGTCAGGTATAATAGTAGTTATTTTTAGTACGATAATAGTAACCATTAGTCTAGTAAACAGTTAGTTACACCAGTACATCACCAGTCTATTTAGTTAGTGTGGTAGTAACCAGTAGACCAGTACATCACCAGTCTAGTTAGTTAGTGTTGTAGTAACCAGTAGACCAGTACATCACCAGTCTAGTCAGTTAGTGTGGTATTAACCAGTAGACCAGTACATCACCAGTCTAATTAGTTATTGTGGTAGTAACCAGTAGACCAGTACATCACCAGTCTAGTTAGTTGGTGTGGTAGTAACCAGTAGACCAGTACATCACCAGTCTAGTTAGGTCAAGTGGTACTACCAGTCTAGTTATTTCTTCTAAGTAGGAGACACAGGTCACTAACTTCGCCTATCGCATCTCATTGAAAAGTTTGGGGCAATAAGTTGCGTGTGTGAGGCTTTGTGAAGCTCTAAGTGGCTTTGCTTTAGTCCTCATAGGACATTATTGTGTTTGTAGCTTCTAAGCTCTGCTAACTCTCTCTGATTGTTGTTGGTGCTCTAGTGGCCAACGTTAATCCATTTATCTCGGAAACTTTTTTCCTACTTCGCGAATGGCTTCGCATAGTTCTTATTAGATAATATGTACATTTTGTAGCACAATCAATAAAATGTTAGAGTATATAGCTACTTAATACTTTACCACTCCTAGTACTTGGAAAGATGATGTTGGTAATGATTAAGCCTGAGCTGGGTTCCTGTGAATGAGTTTACTGTTGTCACTACCACTGGAGGTGGCGCTTGTGGAGACTGGAATATACTGATCAACTGTTCCGGTGTACTAACCGGGTAAATATTAATTTATTTAAAAGTACTTCAATCAATTTTATGAAATGTATGACGTATTTTTAGCCTATTAATAATGGATCGATATATTAAGTATTATTAGAAATAAGTGAGCTGAAGTATGAAGAAATTCACACTTCTAGAGTGGACTGACACACTATAGAGTGAATGTTGAAAAGATTAAAGGCAAGGGGGGGGGGGTGTGGTGGCTGAAGGTTCTGGAGGGGGGGGGGTTGACTTAAAGTAGAGAGGCGAGAGGTGTCTTTTGGGGTACACAGGGGTGCCCCGTGGGTATGGAAAGCCCTGACCTACATACGTGGAAAGGGGGTGGGGAAGGGGGTACAATGCACATTTAATGAATAATTAGACTGGCAAATAGCTAGATATTAGACACCAATAATAACTAGGGTTGTGACAATATGATTCTAAAATCATTGATCATTAAAATATTATATGAAGAGAATTATAAAGTATTGAATGGTTCTACGCCAGTGGTATATAGAATTCAATACCATTTCATTTCGTCTATGATATTCCTAAGATCTATGATTTAAAAAGCATATTGTCACAGCCCTAGTAATAACTAACCTAAATGGTAATACTGTAGACTATTAATGTTGTTATTATATTCCATATTGAAGATTTGATGTGTAAAAACTAGTAGATAAATAGTTTCTATCTTTTCCAAAAAGCAAACTGAATAATTAAGAAACATACGGTTATTGCAATCGTATTCTATACGTGTAGAAAATTGTACTACATATGACTTATTCCATTCAACATGTTAATATCTCACAATTACTAACTATAGTTAACAAGTTCTTTGACAGGTTGGTTATCATTTTCTCCCCCTAGGAAGGCCTCTCTCCCTTCAATCCGCAGTTCAAGAAATTTCGTCGAGACGAGGAACAGCTCGCAGTGTCACATCTCACATCCAAACGCTGACGTCATTTAGTGATTTGCGCTTATTTCTATTAGGTAAGTGCTTAAATTAATCGCATGTATTGCAAGTCAAGTTATTGTAGAGAAATATAAAATGAATCTATGATTAATTAATTATACAAATATTAATTTTAAAGATACAATTTAATTATAATGGATATAAGATCAACGAGAGTCGTGGAGTAATACAGTTATTCCTTAAATTTAGTTTCATTTAATTTTTAATTCGTGTTTTAATATATATTGTATAGTTAGACGTCCGTTTCCGAAAAGGTTACTCGTGATTGGTCCGACGACTCATTAACCCGACACTTTTGCAGTTTGTTTCTAATTTAACATAAAATATATGTACTGTATATAGGGGGGCGTACTGCCCCCCGAACCCCCCTGTCAGGTCATTTAGTAATCATGAAGTGTGCAGTACAGCAAACTAGCGGATACAACAAACTACATTAAATGATGAAATCGAATGAGCGATTACATAATACTAATTAATATAAGAAATAAAATAAAATAAGATAGGATTACAAAAATGGAAGAAAGAGAAAATTATTCTATTATTTAGATTAGTTATTAATTGCGCATATCTGTTTAATTTTAATTTATATTTTAATCAAAATAAAACGAGAAATAACACAAAAAGATGAAATTGTTGGGTGTTGGCCCAATGGGGTGTCGGACCAATTAGTGGGTCGGACTAATATCCTCTCCGAAAATGTGGAACACACCGAAAACTTAGAACTTCCCCTTGAAAGGAAACACTGATAAAGAAGTTATGGTGCCCTTACATGAGACCATATGAGACCATATGAGACCACATGAGACCACATGAGACCATATAATGATATTATGACCTAAGATGCCTACATCCAAATGGAGTCGTAAAGGTGCCCGCGTGACCCAGATCCATGGGCCTAATTTGTTCTTAATTGCTAAAGGAATTAAAGAGGGATGGCCCCCCAAAGGGTTCCATGGGGAGTTTATAAAGGGACAACATTCAGAACAATCTTCCTAATCGCTGGAAATTATGTCACTGCTATAAAAGACATGAGAAGATTATAAAAGTAATTAATGTCAATTTTCTGTGTCAACATCTCTGAAGTTCCTTGTAATTGATATAACAGAATAACATTTATTTACATAGACTATAGTTTCCACGTGCTGTCAAAAATGACAGTATTTTTACTATATCAATTTTATGGACAGTGATGATACCTAGTTCAATAATTTATGAAATAATTATTATCCCTGGCTCTTCTTTTACTACAATATTTTCAACTGAATAAAATAAATTTCAATTTAGTCATTAAAATCATTATTTGAACTGACATCAGAATAATTTCATACCCATGCTATCAGCAGCTTTACCAGCGTATTGTTAGATTAGTGTGACGGACAGACATTCACGTTTCTATTGCGTTGTTGCGGCGCATCAACAGCTCGTCTTATAATTTTCCAATGGCTTCATCAATACTTTCTTCATTACGTTTGCTAATATTTTATTCTGCTATTTAATAGTTAATGATATAATAAAAGTGTTTGGTAGTAATATTTCATACGTTTCTAGTATAATTGTTTACGTAAAAAATAATAGAAAATAGCTATTTCTATATTATCTAGTACAAAATATTAATTAAACTGTGATTGAAAATCAGTATTACTAGTCAAATTAGGTTAATTACCTAGGTAATAATTAATTTAACCATATGTTACATATTGGTCACTATAGTTAACAATTACCTAATATTTCATGTTAGAGGCTAACTACTCAATTACCGTACACTCACAGTTACCGTATAATATTTCATGTTAGAGGGTAACTACTCAATTACCGTACACTCACAGTTACCGTATAATATTTCATGTTAGAGGGTAACAACTCAATTACCGTACACTCACAGTTACCGTATAATATTTCATGTTAGAGGGTAACTACTCAATTACCGTACACTCACAGGAATATCTACCAAGTAACTCCTTCATGCGAGTCTTTATTTTGGATCATTGTTTTGGAGCATCCGGAACAGTTGGTAGCCATGACAACCAATGTTTCTACCTACTGAAACATCTTTGCCCTTTAACCTGTTATGTCTCTCTATAGTATACCAGAACATGAACTAGAACAAATACCAGAACATGAACTAGAACAAATACCAGAACATGAACTAGAACAAATACCAGAACATGAACTAGAACAAATATCAGAACATGAACTAGAACAAATATCAGAACATGAACTAGAACAAATACCAGAACATGAACTAGAACAAATATCAGAACATGAACTAGAACAAATATCAGAACATGAATTATAAATATCTTGATAAATTAGAGTATCAATCAGTTGCTATTTTCTAGGCAATCGATCTACAGAACTAAAAAAGAAAGTCTTCTTAATATATCATGACGTAATTTCATACTTAGATATTAGTAGGTTTCTTAATAAATTTGAATCATAATATATGTGGTTTATTACTATAGTTAATTTTATTTTGAAATAATGAAGTTAAAATGAAATCAGAATAACATTAATATTGACCATGACATTTCATCGACTGGTCAACTTTTTCGATATTATGAACATATCTAAGAGCAATATAGGACTATACGTGACTCTGTTGATAGTTAATTCCAATGCTTTTTATTAGCTAATATCGTGGCACTCTTTTTTTACTTCTCTTATAGGCTAGAGCTAATTGTAAAACTTCGTTACGACGTAAAGGTTAAATTATTTAATAATGAAATAAAGTTACAGCCTGCCTATAAGTGCACATATAAAATTCTAATTAAATAATAGAGCATCTTACTACAGATATGGGTTTTAAACTTGATTCGATCGAAATCCAAGAGTTCATTGTTTTTGTGCCAAATTAATGTTTTTTTAACACAGTAATTTTGTGAGTAAATTATACTTAGTACAGTTAGTAGACGTATACAGTTTATACTTTGCCTTGATTTTGAAAGAAAGACACATTTTATTTCTTCAACTAAGAAGGGTCCAATAAATGCATGTATGGAATTGGTTGAGTTTAACAAAGTTGTGAACTCCTGTACCACGTGATAGAAAGTGACACGTTTAGATACAATAAAACTGTCAGTATCCAATAGGTACAAAACATAGTAAACAAATAGATAAGTATGCTATGTTTCCAATTTATCAACGGTGAACTTGATCCGTTCTTCAGAAACGATGTAAACAAATGGCGTCGCACAGAGCACTGTCAAATATTATAAGTATTATTAGTTGAATATTATAAGTGAATAGAGTGTAAAACGTGAAAAAAAACACAATTCTCTTTAATTCAATTTTCACAAAAATGCACATTTAATTAATCGTACACTAAATAATAAGTTTTAATTATCCCAATGATAAAATTTCTAATATGCATTATAAGCATATTAGAATATCAGCAATTGCATTCCTTATATTTTGTAATGCAATCATTATATTAGGTATTGCATTGTTTATATATTTTGTAAGACAGAATACTATTAAGTATTGCATTCTTCATATTAGATAAGTCAGAATACTATTAGGCATCACATAGTTTTTATTCTAATACATTAGCCCCAGTACAAATTAGTTATCAGGCAGGAATTCAGTCCGACATTTAGTGAGCACATAAAAATGGCTGATATTTCCTAGGCAGGACATTCTGGACTGTTATACCGCCTTCTTTGGATCCTTAGAAATCTTATTGCCTTTCTTCCACGCCAGGTACTATCGGGAAAAGAGGTACTATCGAAGAAAAGAGAGGAAAAAGTAGCTAGGTACTATCGGGGAAAAGAGAGGAAAAAGTAGCTAGGTACTATCGGGGAAAAGAGAGGAAAAAGTAGCTAGGTACCTACTATCGAAGAAAAGAGAGGAAAGAGTAGCTAGGTACTATCGAAGAAAAGAGAGGAAAAGTAGCTAGGTACTATCGAAGAAAAGAGAGGAAAAAGTAGCTAGGTACTATCGGGGAAAAGAGAGGAAAGAGTAGCTAGGTACTATCGGGGAAAAGAGAGGAAAGAGTAGCTAGGTACTATCGAAGAAAAGAGAGGAAAAAGTAGCTAGGTACTATCGGGGAAAAGAGAGGAAAGAGTAGCTAGGTACTATCGGGGAAAAGAGAAGAAAGAGTAGCTAGGTACTATCGGGGAAAAGAGAGGAAAGAGTAGCTAGGTACTATCGAAGAAAAGAGAGGAAAAAGTAGCTAGGTACTATCGGGGAAAAGAGAGGAAAGAGTAGCTAGGTACTATCGAAGAAAAGAGAGGAAAAGTAGCTAGGTACTATCGAAGAAAAGAGAGGAAAAAGTAGCTAGGTACTATCGGGGAAAAGAGAGGAAAGAGTAGCTAGGTACTATCGGGGAAAAGAGAGGAAAGAGTAGCTAGGTACTATCGAAGAAAAGAGAGGAAAAAGTAGCTAGGTACTATCGGGGAAAAGAGAGGAAAGAGTAGCTAGGTACTATCGGGGAAAAGAGAGGAAAGAGTAGCTAGGTACTATCGGGGAAAAGAGAGGAAAGAGTAGCTAGGTACTATCGAAGAAAAGAGAGGAAAAAGTAGCTAGGTACTATCGGGGAAAAGAGAGGAAAGAGTAGCTAGGTACTATCGAAGAAAAGAGAGGAAAAGTAGCTAGGTACTATCGAAGAAAAGAGAGGAAAAAGTAGCTAGGTACTATCGGGGAAAAGAGAGGAAAGAGTAGCTAGGTACTATCGGGGAAAAGAGAGGAAAGAGTAGCTAGGTACTATCGAAGAAAAGAGAGGAAAAAGTAGCTAGGTACTATCGGGGAAAAGAGAGGAAAGAGTAGCTAGGTACTATCGGGGAAAAGAGAGGAAAGAGTAGCTAGGTACTATCGGGGAAAAGAGAGGAAAGAGTAGCTAGGTACTATCGAAGAAAAGAGAGGAAAAAGTAGCTAGGTACTATCGGGGAAAAGAGAGGAAAGAGTAGCTAGGTACTATCGGGGAAAAGAGAGGAAAAAGTAGCTAGGTACTATCGGGGAAAAGAGAGGAAAAAGTAGCTAGGTACTATCGGGGAAAAGAGAGGAAAGAGTAGCTAGGTACTATCGAAGAAAAGAGAGGAAAAAGTAGCTAGGTACTAATGGGGAAAAGAGAGGAAAAAGTAGCTAAGTACTATCGAAGAAAAGAGAGAAAAAAGTAGCTAGGTACTATCGGGGGAAAGAGAGGAAAGAGTAGCTAGGTACTATCGAAGAAAAGAGAGGAAAAAGTAGCTAGGTACTATCGGGGAAAAGAGAGGAAAAAGTAGCTAGGTACTATCGAAGAAAAGAGAGGAAAAAGTAGCTAGGTACTATCGGGGGAAAAGAGAGGAAAGAGTAGCTAGGTACTATCGAAGAAAAGAGAGGAAAAAGTAGCTAGGTACTATCGAAGAAAAGAGAGGAAAAAGTAGCTAGGTACTATCGAAGAAAAGAGAGGAAAAAGTAGCTAGGTACTATCGGGGAAAAGAGAGGAAAAAGTAGCTAGGTACTATCGAAGAAAAGAGAGGAAAAAGTAGCTAGGTACTATCGGGGAAAAGAGAGGAAAGAGTAACTAGGTACTATCGAAGAAAAGAGAGGAAAAAGTAGCTAGGTACTATCGGGGAAAAGAGAGGAAAAAGTAGCAAGGTACTATCGAAGAAAAGAGAGGAAAGAGTAGCTAGGTACTATCGAAGAAAAGAGAGGAAAAGTAGCTAGGTACTATCGAAGAAAAGAGAGGAAAAAGTAGCTAGGTACTATCGGGCAAAAGAGAGGAAAGAGTAGCTAGGTACTATCGGGGAAAAGAGAGGAAAGAGTAGCTAGGTACTATCAGGGAAAAGAGAGGAAAAAGTAGCTAGGTACTATCGGGGAAAAGAGAGGAAAGAGTAGCTAGGTACTATCGGGGAAAAGAGAGGAAAGAGTAGCTAGGTACTATCGAAGAAAAGAGAGGAAAAGTAGCTAGGTACTATCGAAGAAAAGAGAGGAAAAAGTAGCTAGGTACTATCGGGGAAAAGAGAGGAAAGAGTAGCTAGGTACTATCGGGGAAAAGAGAGGAAAGAGTAGCTAGGTACTATCGAAGAAAAGAGAGGAAAAAGTAGCTAGGTACTATCGGGGAAAAGAGAGGAAAGAGTAGCTAGGTACTATCGGGGAAAAGAGAGGAAAAGTAGCTAGGTACTATCGGAAAAAAAGAGTAGCTAATTACTATCGAAGAAAAGAGTAGAAAGCTGCGAAGTATTATCGGACAGTTCCGCATTTTGAATATTTAAGAAAAAATATAAAATCTGACATAATAACTGATTTAATCTGTTAAATTATATTTATTTTTAGAATATATGATCGAAAATGTGAAACTGACCGATAATTCGTAACTTACCATATACCTATTAAGATTTGTGCCCAATTTACTAGTTTCACTTATAAAAATCCTAACTAGTTATTTGGCTCAATTTTAAGTATTTTGAATTCAGTTAAATACATAATAACTACTTTTAAATTATTGTATCAATAATGTGCCACGACTATGTATCTATAGTACATTCATTCTTTGTAATACAATAGGTTTTCTACCTTGAAAATAGCTTCATCACTCACAATAAAAGTTATGTCTGCAACTATACCGCGCCGTGAACAAACTTCATCCGTCATTGCCGTAGAACTTTCGTAAAAATTAAAAAAAAACTAGAAACCTTGATCAAATATTGGGTCAAAATTTCAAACACCAACATGTCTCTGAACCAAAATAAAAAATGTGATGAGACATGTCGGAATACCAGAAAGATATATATGAAAAATATGAATGGTTTTTTGGATCATTTTTATGATTAGGGATTTTCTTAGATTTTAGGATTACAATTAGAATTAGGGATTTATTTATTTAAGATTGAGGATTTACTAAAGATTTGAGGATTTTAAACATAACATTCAATAAAACTGATTTAAATGAAAAATCTGAGCACCCACACAAACAAAACCTAACTACATTTTATAAGTTAAATAATTCGGAAATTATAAGTATGGGTTTAAAGTATTACTATTGGAAATAACATACATTTTATTTATTATAGTACAGTAATTCATTGTTTACATCTTTCCACTATCGAACCTGAAATGAGGTTCGACTACAGAGCAAATAGTTCTTTGTACTTTTTCACTATTTTAAATTATAATAATTATTATTATTGCTCTTATATTTTCAATCAAAATCCATTTAGTTATTATAGAACCGTACACATAATCAACACTGACAAAAAGTTGATCAAACAGGTTTAGAAAATTCAAATTGTAGTATTAAATCGAGAATTTAAAGAGGTTGCTTTTTTAATTTTCAATTTTAGTAAAACGAGCGTTTTAATCATGCCGCGAACAAAATAGATGGTGCACGGAAAGACGCTGCGGTTGATTAAACGTATGTGTTTTGTAGGTACACTTAAATTAGAATTTTTCATGCTGCATTTTTGTTTAGAGCTGAAGAAACAGCTTCGTGAGAATTAAGCCAAAAATCTAAACGGTTTTCAACCAGTTTGCCAAAGTATTTGATCGAGTGCACGGTGCACAAGCGTGCACTATTGCACACTATCGAAATGTTTGATAGTGTGCAGTGAGCACAAGCATGCACCATTGCAAACTATGTTTACCTCTAGTCAGTCACTGTTTTATTCACACTCACCTTACCAGTCCTGCAATCGATGACAATGTTATTACTCCACCCCAGCACGAAATGTTAACTAACTCATACCACTTAAATGAACTACCGTCAGTTGGTACCTAAGGGAGAAAACACTGTCTGTAATGCCTTGCTATATTAGTCCTAATGGTAACACTGTCTGTAGTGCCTTACTATATTAGTCCTAATGGTAACACTGTCTGTAATGCCTTGCTATATTAGTCCTAATGGTAACACTGTCTGTAGTGCCTTACTATATTAGTCCTAATGGTAACACTGTATGTAGTGCCTTGCTATATTAGTCCTAATGGTTACACTGTCTGTAGTGCCTTACTATATTAGTCCTAATGATAACACTGTCTGTAAAGCCTTACTATATTAGTCCTAATGGTAACACTGTCTGTAATGCCTTGCTATATTAGTCCTAATGGTTACACTGTCTGTAGTGCCTTACTATATTAGTCCTAATGATAACACTGTCTGTAAAGCCTTACTATATTAGTCCTAATGGTAACACTGTCTGTAGTGCCTTACTATATTAGTCCTAATGGTTACACTGTCTGTAGTGCCTTACTATATTAGTCCTAATGGTAACACTGTCTGTAAAGCCTTACTATATTAGTCCTAATGGTTACACTGTCTGTAGTGCCTTACTATATTAGTCCTAATGCTAACACTGTCTGTTAAGCCTTACTATATTAGTCCTAATGGTAACACTGTCTGTAAAGCCTTACTATATTAGTCCTAATGATAACACTGTCTGTAGTGTCTTACTATATTAGTCCTAATGGTAACACTGTCTGTAGTGCCTTACTATATTAGTCCTAATGGTAACACTGTCTGTAGTGCCTTACTATATTAGTCCTAATGGTAACACTGTCTGTAGTGTCTTACTATATTAGTCCTAATGGTAACACTGTCTGTAGTGTCTTACTATATTAGTCCTAATGGTAACACTGTCTGTAGTGTCTTACTATATTAGTCCTAATGGTAACACTGTCTGTAGTGCCTTACTATATTAGTCCTAATGGTAACACTGTCTGTAGTGCCTTACTATATTAGTCCTAATGGTAACACTGTCTGTAGTGTCTTACTATATTAGTCCTAATGGTAACACTGTCTGTAGTGCCTTACTATATTAGTCCTAATGGTAACACTGTATGTAATGCCTTGCTATATTAGTCCTAATGGCAACACTGTATGTAATGCCTTACTATATTAGTCCTAATGGTAACACTGTCTGTAATGCCTTACTATATTAGTCCTAATGGCAACACTGTCTGTAGTGTCTTACTATATTAGTCCTAATGGTAACACTGTCTGTAGTGCCTTACTATATTAGTCCTAATGGTAACACTGTATGTAATGCCTTGCTATATTAGTCCTAATGGCAACACTGTATGTAATGCCTTACTATATTAGTCCTAATGGTAACACTGTCTGTAATGCCTTACTATATTAGTCCTAATGGCAACACTGTCTGTAATGCCTTACTATATTAGTCCTAATGGTAAAATGGTGTCCACAACCTGTACTGTCTAGCTAATACATTCCTATTAGATAAGACACTTCGCTCTCTTTATTGGTAGTTAGTTAAATGGATGCTATAGTCTTTGGAAATATAGCACTGGCTATAGTATAGTATACATACTATAAATATATTAACAAGCAGCTCCTAAAAACTTATGATAATTATACAGGATTTAAATTCGAACGGCTTATTTTATTTACTAAAACTTGTAACGCTGTCGAAATATGTTTAAATTATCTATCTAATAATTTATTTCGTATATAGAACCTTAATAAGCTTTTATTATGTTCTCGTATATTATTAATTCATATTATTGGCACATTGATTAACGCTGTCGAATGGAACTAAAAAGCAAACTGAAATATCACGTAATATTTGGTCCCAATTTTGGGAATTATTTAAAGGTTGAGGAGTTGAACATGCAAGTGTATTGATTGTTGAACAGTCTTATCATTGCCTCATATCTTCCTCGTTAGACTCTCATATATCTTCCTCATATCTTTCTCATATTTTCTTCATATCTTTCACATATCTTTCACATACCTTCCATATTATTGACACTAATATTCCATGCCGTTCAAAGTGTGCTCTAATAATCAAAGCATTGTCACTTATTTTGTTTATCTAACTTTCATATTTTTTCTGTGTTCGTCTGTCGCGTTGTTTTTAATCTTAAGAAGAGACGATTTTCGTGTTTGCACTGTTGACAAACACGAAAAGGATCTTCTTTAAAAAATGATTATTGCTTGAAAATGTAAGCCAGTAATTTTATTTACATTTTTATGCTCAAAATTCATTCATTAAAATAGCTAATTTTAGAAATTTTTATCCGGTTGGAAAACACGATTTTTTGTATTCGTTTGTTTTGTTGTTCGTCTGTCTTGGTGTTCGTGTTTTTTGGTGTTCGTGTGTTTTGGTGTTCGTGTGTTTTGGTGTTCGTCTGTTTTGGTTTTCGTGTGCTTTGTTGCTCGTGTGTTTTGGTGTTCGTGTGTTTTGGTGTTCGTGTGTTTTGGTGTTCGTGTGTTTAGGTGTTCGTGTGCTTTGGTCTTCGTCTGTTTTGGTTTTCCTGTGCTTTGTTGCTCGTGTGTTTTGGTGTTCGTGTGTTTTGGTGTTCGTTTGTTTTGGTATTCGTGTGTTTTGGTGTTCGTGTGTTTCGGTGTTCGTGTGTTTTGGTGTTCGTGTGTTTTGGTGTTCGTGTGTTTAGGTGTTCGTGTGTTTTGGTGTTCGTGTGTTTTGGTATTCGTGTGTTTTGGTGTTCGTGTGTTTTGGTGTTCGTGTGTTTCGGTGTTCGTGTGTTTTATTGTTCGTGTGTTTTGGTGTTCGTCTGTATTGGTGTTCGTGTGTTTTTGGTGTTCGTCTGTTTTGGTGTTTGTGTGTTTTGGTATTCGTGTGTTTTGGTATTCGTGTGTTTTGGTGTTCGTGTGTTTTGGTGTTCGTGTGTTTTGGTGTTCGTGTATTTTGGGGTTCGTGTGTTTTGGTGTTTGTGTGTTTTGGTGTTCATGTGTTTTGGTGTTCGTGTGTTTTGGTGTTCGTGTGTTTTGGTGTTCGTGTGTTTTGATGTTCGTGGTGTTTCTGAAGGACATCGCAATAGGTAGGTACAATCTCACCACTCTATTATTTAGCACAGTGTTAGTCCTGTATGGTAACCTATAGCTATTAGTTATTAGTCCTTTTGATGACATTAGTCCCTTTCATTAGTCCTTTTGATGACATTAGTCCCTTTCATTAGTCTTCAGATGACATTTGTCCCTTTCATTAGTCTCTAGATGACATTAGTCCCTTTCATTAGTCTCTAGATGACATTAGTCCCTTTCATTAGTCTTCAGATGACATTAGTCTCTTTCATTAGTCTCTAGATGACATTAGTCCCTTTCATTAGTCTCTAGATGACATTAGTCCCTTTCATTAGTCTCTAGATGACATTAGTCCCTTTCATTAGTCTTCAGATGACATTAGTCTCTTTCATTAGTCTCTAGATGACATTAGTCCCTTTCATTAGTCTCTAGATGACATTAGTCCCTTTCATTAGTCTTCAGATGACATTAGTCCCTTTCATTAGTTTTCAGATGACATTAGTCCCTTTCATTAGTCTCTAGATGACATTAGTCCCTTTCATTAGTCTTCAGATGACACTAGTCCCTTTCATTAGTCTCTAGATGACATTAGTCCCTTTCATTAGTCTCTAGATGACATTAGTCCCCTTCATTAGTCTTCAGATGAAATTAGTCCCTTTCATTAGTCTTCAGATGACATTAGTCCCTTTCATTAGTCTCTAGATGACATTAGTCCCTTTCATTAGTCTTCAGATGACATTAGTCCCTTTCATTAGTCTTCAGATGACATTAGTCCCTTTCATAAGTCTTCAGATGACATTAGTCCCTTTCATTAGTCTCTAGATGACATTAGTCCCTTTCATTAGTCTTCAGATGACATTAGTCCCTTTCATTAGTCTTCAGATGACATTAGTCCCCTTCATTAGTCTTCAGATGACATTAGTCCCTTTCATTAGTCTTCAGATGACATTAGTCCCTTTCATTAGTCTTCAGATGACATTAGTCCCTTTCATTAGTCTTCAGATGACATTAGTCCCTTGAATAAAGTTGAGAGATCAAGGCACATCATTTCAACTACTCCTGCGACTCAATGTTTTCGTTCAATTTCAAACCTTCTCATCAATGATGATTGCCTTCCTAACTAACATGTTATTTACTCAATGCTACATAACACTAATTACTAGCTAAGATGTGTGTTTATTAAATAGAAGGTATATTCAGTTCTTCAATAAGTTCCGTAAAGAGCAAACCATAGCGAGACGAAGAGCATCGCACACTTACATCTCACTCCGACAAAAACCAGAACAGGACTGAAGCCTTGCATTGATCTGAAGATCAGCTGTACTCCCTGTACTCTCCTGTACTCCATGTACTCTCCTGTACTCCATGTACTCTCCTGTACTCCCTGTACTCTCCTGTATTCCATGTACTCTCGTGTACTCTCATGTACTCCCTGTACTCTCTGTACTTTCCTATACTCTCTTGTACTCTCCTGTACTCCATGTACTCTCCTGTACTCCCTGTACTCTCCTGTACTCCATGTACTCTCCTGTACTCTCATGTACTCTCCTTTACTCTCCTGTACTCTCCTGTACTCTCATGTACTCCCTGTACTCTCTGTATTCTCTGTACTCTCCTGTACTCTCCTGTACTCTTCTGTACTCTCCTGTACTCTCCTTTACTCTCCTGTACTCTCCTGTACTCTCATGTACTCTCATGTACTCCCTGTACTCTCTGTATTCTCTGTACTCTCTGTACTCTCCTGTACTCTCCTGTACTCTCTGTATTCTCTGTACTCTCTGTACTCTCCTGTACTCTCCTGTACTCTCCTGTACTCTCTTGTACTCTCCTTTACTCTCCTGTACTCTCATGTACTCCCTGTACTCTCTGTATTCTCTGTACTTTCCTGTACTCTCCTGTACTCTCCTGTACTCTCCTTTACTCTCCTGTACTCTCATGTACTCCCTGTACTCTCTGTATTCTCTGTACTCTCCTGTACTCTCCTGTACGTACTCTCCTGTACTCTCCTGTACTCTCCTTTACTCTCCTGTACTCTCATGTACTCCCTGTACTCTCTGTATTCTCTGTACTCTCCTGTACTCTCCTGTACTCTCCTGTACTCTCCTGTACTCTCCTTTACTCTCCTGTACTCTCATGTACTCCCTGTACTCTCTGTATTCTCTGTACTCTCCTGTACTCTCCTGTACTCTCCTGTACTCTCCTGTACTCTCCTGTACTCTCCTTTACTCTCCTGTACTCTCCTGTACTCTCATGTACTCCCTGTACTCTCTGTATTCTCTGTACTCTCCTGTACTCTCCTGTACTCTCCTGTACTCTCCTGTACTCTCCTGTACTCTCCTTTACTCTACTGTACTCTCATGTACTCCCTGTACTCTCTGTATTCTCTGTACTCTCCTGTACTCTCCTGTACTCTCCTGTACTCTCCTGTACTCTCCTTTACTCTCCTGTACTCTCATGTACTCCCTGCACTCTCTGTATTCTCTGTACTCTCCTGTACTCTCCTGTACTCTCCTGTACTCTCCTGTACTCTCCTGTACTCTCCTTTACTCTCCTGTACTCTCCTGTACTCTCATGTACTCCCTGTACTCTCTGTATTCTCTGTACTCTCCTGTACTCTCCTGTACTCTTCCTGTACTCTCCTGTACTCTCCTGTACTCTCATGTACTCTCATGTACTCCCTGTACTCTCTGTATTCTCTGTACTCTCCTGTACTCTCCTCTACTCTCATGTACTCTCCTTTACTCTCCTGTACTCTCATGTACTCCCTGTACTCTCTGTATTCTCTGTACTCTCCTGTACTCTCCTGTACTCTTCCTGTACTCTCCTGTACTCTCCTGTACTCTCATGTACTCTCATGTACTCTCTGTATTCTCTGTACTCACCTGTACTCTCCTCTACATCCCACACTCAAAATACTTTCCTAGTTTTTCTTCAGTTCAATATTCTAGGAAAAATTCGGTCTCAGAAAAATTGGTATTTATGAATTCGGACTTGGAACTTTCGGTGTGAGATACAAATAAAACCTACATCAGTTAGATGTATCGGGGGCGTGTCACCCTCCGAAACCCCATGCCAAGTTAGTAAACAATCATGAAGAGTGCAGTACAACAAACTAGTGGACATCTAACTGATTTCTATACCTCAGACCGAAAATTCCGAGACCGAATTCTCTGAGACTGAATATCCTAGAAATTAGGTAAAGAGTTCATCACAAATAAAGTGAAGAGTTCATCACAAATTAAGTGAAGAGTTCATCACAAGTTAAGTGAAGAGTTCATCACAAATTAGGTAAAGAGTTCATCACAAGTTAAGTGAAGAGTTCATCACAAATTAGGTAAAGAGTTCATCACAAATTAGGTAAAGAGTTCATCACTTTCCTATAAATCAAAGATTACCTCGGAAGCTGTTAACGTAAATATTTATACTATGCTTTCTTCCTTTGCTGTGACGTCATCAATAGATTATTAATAGCCTTTGGTAATAATAATTAATGGGTGCAGAGCACTTTGTGTACTGTATATACTGCACTTTGTGTACTGCGTATACTGCATACTGTTATGGTGAAGATTTAAACTCAACGGGAAATCCATATTATCAGAGGTTATATAAACTAAATTATCTATCCTAAAGTTTATTATTATTAATTAATCTATTAAATATTCAAATATGAAACCAAACTTTTTTGAACATTTGTCACTACCTTCATGCAGCTATTGCTGACAACAGTAATTCTCCAGAATAGTTCTACATTTTGTATATCTGTAACTAACCATAGAGGCGCGATAAAAAGGGTCATCCTCTATAGCTCTTTCTGTTTCATTTTTCTATAGTTCATTATTAATATTGTCATTTTTACTCTAGTTTCTATGTGTGTTCTCTATTCCTATGCGCTATTTGTTACTAGTGTGTCCTCTTGATCATAAATGTCCTCTTGGTCCTATGTATCCTCTTGGTCCTATGTATCCTCTTGCTTCTGACTGTATAATATGTAAGATGTATGTAAGTATAATGCACTGATACAGTCAATAGAAAGATGGTATCCAATATACAACCTCAGGTCATTACATTATTTTCAGGCTCAGGTTTTTCACCCTTCTCCTGATGATGAATAAAAATCTTTCTATTCGTAAGCTCGAAACTTGAAAAACCTTCAACTTTGAGTTTAAATAACCTCTTGATAATATGTGTACAGTGTATACTCTACTTTTTGTACTGGCTATACTGCACTTTTTGTACTGGCTATACTGCACTTTTTGTAATGGCTATACTGCACTTTTTGTACTGGCTATACTGCACTTTTTGTACTGGCTATACTGCACTTTTTGTACTGGCTATACTGCACTTTTTGTACTGGCTATACTGACTTTTTGTACTGGCTATACTGCACTTTTTGTACTGGCTATACTGCACTTTTTGTACTGGCTATACTGCACTTTTTGTACTGGCTATACTGCACTTTTTGTACTGGCTATACTGCACTTTTTGTACTGGCTATACTGCACTTTTTGTACTGGCTATACTGCACTTTTTGTACTGGCTATACTGCACTTTTTTACTGGCTATACTGCACTTTGTGCACTGGCTATTATTATACTGCACTTTGTGCACTGGGTACTATCAGCCCTGTAGTTGTTTATTCTATTCATTCATATGGGTTATAATTGGCTAAAGGTTAAGAAATGGTTTTTAAATTCTTAAAATGTACCTATCGTTTATAATGAAAATCTAAAATAGAAAAGTAATTTGTCTCTGTAATAAGATACAAATAATATTCCACAAGGGAATATTACGGTGAAGAACATTCATACAATATCTATTTACAGTCAATACAAATAATATTCCACAAGGGAATATTACGGTGAAGAACATTCATACAATATCTATTTACAGTCAATACAAATAATATTCCACAAGGGAATATTACGGTGAAGAACATTCATACAATATCTATTTACAGTCAATACAAATTATTAAAATAATTATTTTTATGAGACATAGTTAATGATAAATGTTTATAGTCAGTTCGAATGTAAGGCAGTTTCAGGGCAGACAAGCAGAAGGCCTATGGTCAGTCTGAGGCAATTTCTACTTAGAAACAATGATCCAGAATTATTCGATACAAAAGCAAGATACACTTATAGTGTTCAACTGAATTACAGGTTGTACACAATGTTAAACTTAGGCTTGCAATTCCATTAAACACCATTTTCATTGTTTGTAAAATCATAAATTTAAGAGATCCCTTCCATTGCAGCATATACTTAATAGAATTAAATAGCATCATAGATTTGCTAGGATCCACTCCCTACCACTCCAACATGGACTTACCCCCTGTCATTCATCCCCTTCTAACCTGTGGCTAGAGCTGGCAACAAGCCAAACTGTTGATTCTAGAGAGCCATGCCACTGGAAGGTACGACACAAGAGAATGAGACGCACTTTACTGCCACTTCAACTTGCTGGAAATGTGGGCTGCTATTTAATTGATGGTGTGCACGTAAAGTTAAAAGGGCGGCATTTTTACTATGTCAATTTTATGAACACTGATGGTAGTGTATAGAAAAATGCTATTTTCTTGCAATTCTGATGGTAGTTCAATTTTTCTAATAAGTGTTTCCCGTTTTTACTTCAATATTTTCAACTGAATAATACAAAATTTAATTTAGTCATTGAAACCATTTATTGAACTGATATCAGAATAATTTCCTATTCATGATAGCAGCTGCTTGCCAAGCGTATTATTAGGTTAATGTGACAGACAGACAGACAGAAGCTGCTGTTCTATCATTATAATACTGATTATATTAGATCTTTCTGTTGCAAAATGTTCTATAAATTCTCTTGCACTAATCCGAACGATTGGATTTATTATATAGTTTGTTTTATTTAAGGCAAAGAATTTTATTTACTAAAGTATTAAAAAAGGAGCAATAAAGAATTCTGAAGTTATTATGATGGACATTGCACACCCAACAGTCAGCTGTTTCAATATTTGCACTCTGATATCATTATCTTCTATCAAAGGAACTTCTGACGTCACTTGCTCTAATTACTAGCTAGAGTGGGACACACTATAGAGTATATATAGAAAGAAAAAGTTATAATAAAAAAGCTTCTTGCGTGTCTTGACCCTGTCACTGCAACTCTACATGCAGCATATATGTGTCATTGCAACTCTACATGCAGCATATATGTGTCACTGCTACTCTACATGCAGCATATATGTGTCATTGCAACTCTACATGCAGCATATATGTGTCACTGCAACTCTACATGCAGCATATATGTGTCATTGCAACTCTACATGCAGCATATATGTGTCATTGCAACTCTACATGCAGCATATATGTGTCATTGCAACTCTACATGCAGCATATATGTGTCATTGCAACTCTACATGCAGCATATATGTGTCATTGCAACTCTACATGCAGCATATATGTGTCATTGCAACTCTACATGCAGCATATATGTGTCATTGCAACTCTACATGCAGACTGTGACATTAATGCAAGGAACGAGATGAACGGACACCCTTTGGGGTATTCCCCCGCATCATACCAGATGGACTCATCCCCCAATGGGGTATTTCCCCGCATTATACCAGATGGACTCATCCCCCTTTGGGGGTATTCCCCCCATCATACCAGATGGACTCATCCCCCTTTGGGGGTATTCCCCCCATCATACCAGGTGGACTCATCCCCCAATGGGGTATTTCCCCGCATCATATCTGAAGGACCCACCCCCCAATGGTGTATTTCCCCGCATCATATCTGAAGGACCCACCCCCCAATGGGGTATTCTCCCGCATCATACCAGAAGGACGGACCTTTTCTATTTGCTGGGCGCACGGACAATAATCGTAATGAAATAATAAATTACGTTGGTATCATACTTACTGACTTCTGATTTTTAATGACCTCTGCTTTATGAGAACACGTCTCCTTGATGACTTATTTTCTAAATAAGTTATTAGATTTCACAATGTCCATTTACCCAATGAAATTGTTATTATCGTTAGTTATATTGTTATTATAAATGCGCCCAAGAAACAGATATTGTTACCATCTTTATATTATTATTTTATTTATTTATTTTGTAGCAGTCAGACATATACTTCCAGATACTTCCAGCTCGTGCTGTTCTATCACTTCCAGATATTTGGCCTTGCTTGCGTGAGCCGAGCCTGCGGTCAGCTTAGTGCATAATGAATATTTCTTTTTCAGAAAGTGTTTAATGTATGTTAGATGTATCCTTCCTTTTAATAAATGGGGTCACCATTGATAGCAATTCCAAGCACGTTGATTCATCCATTCTCAAGTAATTACCGTAGTCTCCATAACCCTTTTTCGAGGTTGTTTAGCACTTAAGCAAATTGCAATCTTGAATAGGTCATCGGAATCTGAATTGGAGAAATCATGCAAACTAACGCTCTGCTCCTGTAATGTATGG
This sequence comes from Caprella mutica, assembly GCA_947561585.1. Lineage (NCBI taxonomy): Eukaryota > Metazoa > Arthropoda > Malacostraca > Amphipoda > Caprellidae > Caprella > Caprella mutica. Next base: position 108,618 of record CANNZV010000830.1, on the reverse strand, counting down.
GCAGGCAGAAAGCCCGAGACGAGCCAAGTAGACTCGCGCGAGCCAGAGGCCTTGCTGCTGCTCGGCTCGTGGATCGTGTAGTGAGTGGGGGCCTTTTGGCACTTCTAATCTGGGCTTTCAAAAACTAAATTGAGCCAATAATATAATCTTTTGTTATCAGAAGAATTGTCTATAACAGTTCCATGAAATAAATCCAACATTTTGATCGGATTACTCAACCTAAACTTCTAAAGTGAGGGAAGTCGCTATTTTTAATGAGAATACAAAGGTTTTCTAACTGATGCTCAAATACCGGTTCATACAATTACTGGAATGGACCATGAATTACCGGAACGGAACATGAATTACCGGAACGGACCATGAATTACCGGAACGGAACATGAATTACCGGAACGGACCATGAATTACCGGAACGGAACATGAATTACCAGAACGGAACATGAATTACCGGAACGGAGTTGTTTTATTGAGAAATAGTTCTTGTTAAGTCATTTAGGTATACATCAGGTCTGTTTATGTTCCAATTGATGTCATATTTTACCATTTTAAACTCATTTCTGTTCGTATATTCGCTACCGAACATCTGCAACATAGACTGAAAAATGACATGACATGATGACTTAGGTCTTAGGTAGTCCGTGATTCCGTGTTATAGGTTTAAAATATTTTTGTTTCATTTTATGTTATGTATATTAAGTAAGTATATATTAATATACATATTAATATGCATCAATATACATAATAATATTAATGCAGCAGGTATTGAACAATAGGTGGCATTGGTGTTCGGTTAATTTGATGGATTTTCGTTCTATATTTCTGTATTGGCTTTTAATATTATTTGGAGAAGTACGTAATATAATTTTTGATAATCAGTGGATAATAATTTTTTCATTGCAATATTTCGCTTTATTCCTCAAAGCATCTTCAGGCATTAATATACATATTGATATGCATATGTATATGTATATTAAGTAAGTCATGGGTCATCATAACTTCAATGCGACAGATAGCAGTTTGGAATTTACGTTATTTACCTACTACCTACCCGATTAAAAATGGAATAAATTTGTATATGTTGCATAAAATTAAAAATCCTGATTAATAGAATATCAACACATACTAGCAATCGATACACAAAATAAAACCAAAATACTTCTCATTAAAACTATAATATGGAATCCAGTATTAAAATTACTTTAGTTACCCCTCAAAATATTTTCTTAGAAAGATTTTGCAAAGAAAACGAATTTCAGCATATACTCTTGTAAAGTTTATGACTAGGTTGCAGATGCCTCGAAACGAAGCCAAATGATGATTTTGCTTCAGTCTAACCTGAAATAAATTTTCTATGAATTTTCACAAAGAAAACTTTCATTTTTTAAAGGGTCACTCAAATAATATTCAGATTGCATTTAAATTAAATATTCAGTAAAGATTGGAAACTGGTCAATAATCCCCGTATGTAACATCATCTAATTTTATATAGGTAAGGATAATTAATTAATTCCTAAAACATTTACTATATACAATCATACTCAGGATACATATAGTCACATTTAGGATTCTTTTTTTAAATATGATTATGAATGGATTCTATTCATACGATATAACTTATTAAAATTTCATAATAACTTAGTTAAGAGATCGATAACTTATTAAAGTAATACAACAAGAGTATAAGAGACTTATAATAAATGTATAAAATATCCATTTGATCTTCATTTTTCAATGGCTTGAATTTGAAGTATAGCTATTATATCACTTCCTATATTACATTAGAATTATAGTCATATTGCGGAGTAATTTCTCTAAACTCTTCTTTATTTGCTAAGCTGAGTTGTTTACGCTTTTCTCTCATTTTCTTGGCATATTCCATTTGCATTTGGAAAGTGTTGGTGAGAGGTCTGTACTGAGTCGCATCGTACTCATCTAAACTGGATATCTTTTCAAATCTTCTCCATCTTTCGGTGGGACTGATTTGGTGAATAGTTTGCTTCTGAAAATTGTAATCGAACTTCTGGTGGGGTAGGATGTTTTGTGGTCTGGGACGGTGTGGTTTAACTTCACTGTGACACCGATTATCAACTAGGTAAGTAGGGGCCTTGTTGTCTAGATTGTAAAAGTTGGAGGGAAGGAGAATTTTTCTTGGCGAGGTCTTCTTGCTGGACTTCTTTTCATTTTTCTCAAATTCTCTTCTGTCTCTAAAACATAAAAGAGAGAATGATTAAAAATACTGATTGTATAAGATTTTACAGTAATCAATATATAATAGGTTAGTGTAAATTGAATGTGTTATACTAACAGTCTTACTCCGGAGCTAATTGCTGTCTCTCTCAGACAAGAATCTATTCCTTTAGACAGTCTGTCGGCAAAAGGTGTTGCCCAGCTAGCGCCTATGGCTGATGCTATCACCATCCCAGAGTATGATGTGATGCAAATTGATATTGCTAAAATAAAATTATTGATTAGGATATTATATCAGCAATTTTAAACCCGTAAACTATTCTAAAAATTTGTTGACTTACCTGCTTCATCAATTGGTTGGCGCAATTGAAACAAACTTTTAACTTCACATCCCCAGAGGTCTATCGGGTCTTCAGAAACAGTGTTGTAGCAAAGCAAAACTGGATAATATTCAGTTAGCTTAGAAGCTACTCTTCTTAAAGTGGGAGAAGGTAATATGAATGCGTAATGTTGTAATATCCATGCAGAGATAAGACCCTTCTCCGGATATTTCTTTATTTCAAGTAAAGATTTCTTAACTGTTTTCAGGGCTTCTGGTGCACTCAATTCACCAGTGGGCAAAGTCAATGGCAACAAAGTAGGGGAAGAAGGACCTTTGGAACAACTTGTATATATTGGTAGAGTTGTCCTGATGGTTCTAGGTACTTTAATTCCAGTTGACCTTAGATGATCTCTCACAGCTCCTGTCGCAGCTGTTAATAAAACAGTTGGATATGAAGAACCGGTAGCATTCTCTATCCCATGAACTAGCTGAACAGGTGTTCCTTCATTCCATACTATCCTGAATCCAGATCTTTCCTTATATCCTTTCCAAATTTCCAGAGGAAGTGATCGTTTGGTTTCTAATAATTCTTCAAGTATTAATCTTGGGACAGATATAACTGCTCTGACAATCCAATACATTTCAATAGCAGCATCCAGTAATATCGTTTCTGTCTCTGTTCTCTTTTTCCTTACTCTGGAAATCCATCCAATCAATCTTCCAACATCAACAATTATTCTGACAAAGATGATTACTATGAAAATACAAATAACCATAATTTGTCTTCCAAACGTAGCTGCAATTATAACGACGCATCTTTTTAAAAGTACGGTGCCTTGTCCATTTTCTGTATACTTTCCTAATTCTCTAAAGCCTGATACAATGATGGATGGCAATCTTATGATCACATCAAGGACCATCATCGAAGAAAACAAGAAATCTCTTTCAACCACCACATAGTGAATTTCATAGTAGATTTTTCGGTAGAAATCTGGAGCAACTTCTTTCACTAAATCTAAAAATTCTCTTCCAACAATACCCAGGAAGATTCTTAAACTCTTGCAGATGTAAATTAGAGCTGGTAGAAGCTTCTTAGCAAGGAGTATGAGGAGCCTCTTAGTAGCAGTGGGTGCAGAAAGTAATGGGAAGGTTCTTTCCTGGTTGGCGAGCCATGGATCAATGTGAGTGTTTATGTTCATGTTAGGAATGAGATTGACGTTCTCCAGCAATGGATGAGTTCTATAAACCAACCAAGTTGTTATTTCTTGGTTAGATCCAACGCCATGGACGATGAACATTTGCCATGGAGGCTTATCTTCTGTCATAGGATTTCTGTAACACAGCGTGCTGACGTAATCCTGAAAAAATAAATACGTTTTAATAGAGAAAAATTTACCTGTGTGACAATGTTTAGATAAAGTGTTATGTATCCTGTACCTGAATGTTCTTATTAGATACTAGTAATTTATGAAAATGGGGTGGGGCTTCGATGACATGGTCTTCCAAATTAAAATTTTCATGCTTCATCCAAAATAGCATCCCAAAAAATTCACCAAGTTTTCTTTTGAAATTTGGGTGAAGCAATTTTCCTTTACTGGATTTCCGGTCGAGCAGCGACTCCTGTTTGAAAAACGTATATGGAATTGATATTAAATGGAGAAAAAATGAACTACAAATCACAGTATTAATCCTAATCGATCAGTACCGTTATTAAAGGTCTGATTTGAAGTGCTGTGAGTCGGCCCTCTAAGATTATAACTGTGGTTTTGATGGAGGCGAAGAGCGTTCCTTCCCATGCTGGGTACTGGGACGACTGAGCCATCTCTATGACGTCACTCTCTCTCCACCAGACATACCACGACAGGAGTGACCTGAAGGCGGACTTACCTAGAAAACATGAATATTACGTAGGATATCTTTGAGACGATTGCTTTAAAAAATTTAGCACAGTAAAGCTCCTGAGTTTTATGAATCACTTGAGTTATTAAGTAGTTTTCTATGTTTAAATCATAGAAAATAATATACGTCAAGAATTTTGTAACAGTTACCCTCAATGACCATCGTTCTCTAAGATTTTAATCATACAAAACAATCTAGTGCACCCGAGATATGAAGTGGCTCTGAGTTATGAAGTAACCAATACCTCATAACTCAGGAGTTCACTGTATTGACTACTTTCAATAATATTTTATCGTAGCTACTTCAGTATCGTAACCGATAAATACTCATACAAAGTCACTTACTGACGTAGGCAAAAATAACCAGAGGCAGTGACAATACGGCAACTGAAGTCATACTGACGAAGGCTAACACCGTCATCAGGAGCTTGAAGAGCTGCAACCTTCCCTCCATCTCTACAAGGAAAGTCTTTGCCACCTTCCAGCAACACAGACTGTAGTCGTAGATAGTTTGGAGTAAAGACCTCCATCTGGGTTGCTTCTTCTTCCTCCTGGAGCGAATGTATTCTCTGCGGAGAAATAGCGGACATATTTAGTAGTTTACTAACTTGTAAGTACATAATTAGGACACCAATAATTATACGACATCGCAAGCACTATATGTATCTAATAGTAATAATAAAGGGAAATATCTTGATATGGCTTACAATCAAAACCTGTTTTTAGATTTTTTTTCTGATAATATACTTGTTATGAAATAAAAGTGACAATAATTAAACAATTAGTTAAAAGATTGAATAATTCGGTTAAAGTATACTACTTAGTTACCAGTAGTGGTCATATATGATGACCCAACTAGAAGAGATCAAATTTTGAATGACGAATGTGACCTTAATGTAAGACGAATAATTAAAAAATATCTGCAATTAAATATTTCAACTTCACTGTATATACTTCATTAAGTTAACTTTTTATACATTTTTCTTTTCTTTTGATAATTTGTAAGAGAATTGCCTTAATTTCTCATCTCTTTTTAACTCAGGTAACTAATTAGTGATAATATACAAACATACGGCTTAAATACAAGGTGGTCCAAAAGTAAGGTTACAAAGGGATATTGAAGAGCATTAAGTGATTACAATAGAATGTTATCCAGTATAGTGAATGCGGTTTCCTGGGTAAAAAAATTAGCCTCTATATTGAACAAATTTTCCGTAGTGTGACATGAATGACCAGAACAAAGTGAACATTTTCTACTGAAGCACCAAAGAGACGAATTATTTACATCATTTCAATATTTGAAAATGAATCATATCTGCAGATTCCAAATTACGAGAGGATGTAGGAAAGGGAAAAGCTTTCATGATTTTAGTGAAACATTTTCTTGTAAAAAACACAATCTTTGTTAATAAGCTATCACTAATTATTCAATCATAGTACAAATTTAAAATTATTCTACATTCAAATGTATGTAAATTTATTTCTGAAACAATCTAAAGCCTCGTAGACACGAGGCTAGTTTACTCGCTGCTAGCTGGTGAGTAAGCGAGTGAGATAGTGAAGATGACACGTACCCTTCCAGAAGCCAACTAGAAAGCGAGTGGAAACCATCTGTTACAATCTTAAGAAAATATGATGGCACTGGGCAATTTTACAAGCTAGCTCGCCAGAGATGTTAACATGTTCAATTTTTCTCCGAGCTTTCTTACAAGCTGCTATTTCATTAGCAAACATGATGACACGGTCGAGTTTGCTCTTACCAGCTTGAAGCAAGTAAACTAGCCTCGTGTCATCGAGATTTAACTAAGTTCGAAAGAAACATGAATAAACATTCCTATTTAAAATTCACACACTTTCTGATTTATCTGTAACTTGATTTTTCACTCTATCACTTCATTTTAGAACAAAAACTCTAAAATTCTCAACACTTGAAATCATAACTCACTCCTCTATCGGATAGTTCGAACACGTCATCCCTGAACACCATCACAGATCAACCATTTTCGCAAACATTTCTCATGAGGTTTCTTCGTCTCATGGCAGAGACAACAAAGCTCCAAACAGAACTAATAGAGAGCACTTAAACGACCAACAGCCACTCAGCGGTGATAAGATCAGGAAATTATCGTAAGATTTTACCTTATCTGTCTCATCTAGTGAAGTGAACAGTCGTGATTAGAAGTACATACCATTCACAGGGATCTTAGTGGAATAATGTCCGTTTGAAAAATATGGGTAGAGTTTCAATTCAAGGTTTTCTTTCATAGTTTATCTATTTTATGTCGTTATATTAAACCCCCATTCGAAAACCCATTTGTAGACAGTATCCACAAAAAGGTTGCTTGTCCTCACGGATTGGGGAAAGGATAGGTACTTATATTTTATTTCTATAGAATCTAATTCTATTGAGAGTTGTAAACGTTTTTTGAGGTTATGAATCTAGGATTCAATATCTCTGTCCCTTTACGTCCTCAGGAGATCTGAAGGATAAGGTTGCTTCAGGAGTGCGCTGTAATTTGAAGTTAGGGGCCGCATAGATCCAATTATTTATATAGGGATTTTTTCGTTTTAATGCAAATTTGATTTTTGTGATATAGGGGAGAACCGGGGCATTCGGACACTTTTGGGGTAATACATAGGAAATCCTTCAGTAATACATAGGAAATAAATAACTTTAAACCCTCATATCTCAAAAACTATTAGTTTCTACAAAAACGGTTTCGATTTTCGGATTCTAAGGACAATAATACATATAAAAAAAGTAATTTGAATTAAATTTGGTGGGGGTCGTCAAATGGGAAAGACCCGTAATTTTTTTTTAAAAGGCCCAAAAAAAAAAAAAATCGGATATTACAAATGAGTTACCCATTTCAGTGTGCCAAAATGCATAAATAATTTTTCTAAACTTTAAATACTACTACTGGAATCTTTTATAACAATAGCGTTCATGGGTTGTTTAAAAAGTAAAATGCAATTTCAATCAAAGATGACCAATCATGTCAAAAACTGCGAATTTCAAGTTATTATCTGGTTTGATTTCACTCTTTGCTACCACTTTCAAAACGGTAGGACTATTTACTGAATGGAAGTTATTTTTAGCCGAATAGAGGTGGGTAGGATCAAGGGTAGGACTCCATTCGGTACCATTAGGTAAATAGTCATACCACTTTCAAAAGACGCCTATCAAACAAATCCTAAAATTTCAGAATAGTATCAGACGATACAGTCTTCAGTTTTCTTCAAGAGCTGATTTTTCGACAAGAACTGACGTCCTCCAACATACACATTCTGCTTCAGGAATCAAGATGGGCCGAAGGTGAAGTAAACTGCCTATCCTACATTTCAAAATGTTATCCTAGGGCCTAGACAATTTTTAAACATCATACAGCACCACTCCTAGGGTAGAAATAGTAAATAAATCAATTATTGATATTGGCACTAGAATGCAAAATATATTTTTCTATTGCAATTCTTGTTACTTCCTATTTTTTTTTCAGTAATTAAATTTATCTAAGTAGCTAATTAAATTTTTTATTGTAGTTTTATAATTTAATTATCTAAGTAATTAAATTTATCTATTGTTTATTTTCAGTAATTAAATTTATCTATGAATAATTTAGGACATCAGTTATATTGCATGTAACATGAGAGTAGATAAACTGTAGCCGAAACCTAGTTATGAAAAAAAATGTTCAGTTTTCGACAACAAGTATTTATCTTTCTCTTGCACCAATCTGAATGAAAAGTGCATTAGAGACTCCATATTTAAATTTGAACATCTTTTTGTTACTTGATATGATACCTAAAGCCCGGTTCGCACGGTCCTGCATGCCTGCCTAACCTTGTACTTTTGTACCAAATTTGGTACTTTTAAATCTCACCTTTTTGTTCAATTTCCAACCTAGTACTTTTTTATCACATTTTTAGTAGCAGCTTTTCACAATTTCCGTTTAAATTAAAAAAAATTCAATTCGTTTGTCAAATAACTCAAATCTGGTACATTTTCAGAGTCTGTTCTGGTACATTCAGAAAAATACTTTTGGCAACCGTAGACATGATTCTACTGCATATCACCAGGAATGATCGTGTGAACCCCTTATTTTCCATGAAGGAAATACAGGGATCAAGGGGCGGAGCTTTAATTCTACTCACACATAGAGCTTCAGTCAAAATGTTTTTCTCTCGGAAGAATGGATAATAAGCAGCTCAAAAATAGATAACATTAGATTTATAAAAGTTCAATCTGAGGATTATTGTAATTTTTTTAGACTGCTTTACTCGAAAATTTTCAAAAATCAATCTGACAGTGAACTAGCTACAATTTTTTAATACAAAAATTTAAATTAGTATCTCAGCTTGACATTCCTATATCTATTTATTTATAGTTTTCTCTGATAATTATTATTATGGTCACTGCAATCGCGCGTTTTGAGGAGACACTCTACTGCTGAATGACATCATGCATGATCGTGCGAACAAAGCTTAACTAATAATGTTCATCTTCGCACTGTTAGTTGTAACTCATTCTTCCTGTATTTTTCTGATGAAGGATCTAATCACTTTCAGTTGGCAAACAATGCCATTAGATAGAGTCTGATAGACCGTAGTAGCGATTAAAATCAATTTATCAGTTCCGCACAATCTTGAGAATGCGCCGCATGTTTTTAATCGCCTAATGCCGAGCGTGTGTCTATATCTTCAATGTTTTTATTAAGAAATCTAATATGAATATATATGTGTAAAGGGGGGCGTATCCCCCCTCCCTGCCAGGTCAAACAAGTGTGCTGTACAACAAACTAGCTACATATCTGCCACTCATATTGATAAATGAAATAATCTTCATTTACATATAAATATAAAAATTATTTTGAAATTCTCAACAGTAATGGCAGTGATGTAGTTTGTTGTATCCGCTAGTAACCTTAATGACCTGGCAGGCGTTTCGGGAGTGGCACGCCCCTCCCACATATATTAGTATTGGTTTCATAAATAAAAATGAAAGTATTACGCACGCTCGGTATTAGGGGTTTTATGAAACGCGCAGCGCATTCTCGAGATTGTGCAAATTCAGAAATGACGCGGAACATAACGAATAGAAGTCGAAACATTTCCAGTCTCCTGCTAGGATGAGTGATACAACAGGTGAATAAGTTTGCTCTGTATTCTTTTTTCGAATAGTCACTTCAGCACGAATATTCGTTCGGCAAGAGTATTAGTTTAAGTTGCATTTGTTTCAATGTTAGTACAAGCAGGCCCCGCTTTTATAAAAGCTGAAAAAATTGTGAGACGTGACTTGAAGTTATTGTTATGAACTACTAACATTTCCCTTTTCATAAAAAGAAAATGGTTCGAAGGGATCGATTTAGTGTATATTGCCAGATTCAGCGAATGGAAACATAGACACCAATTTAAATAAATGCCAAATAATAATTATTATATATTTTCTTACGTGATTCAGAATTTCCCCACTGGATGGAATATTTTACAGTGCATAAAAGTACCGAGTTAAGCTACGGTTGGATTTTATTTCATTCAATACTTTGAACCTTCGTCATTTTAAAGCCCTCAAAACTATTTTCTTTTACTTGAGTCGTGATTGTGGTAATAAAAGCAGGGCCTGCCTGTATTAAGATTATCGTTTTTGAAATAAAATAAAAATATTTTGTTTAAAGAACTGAAACTTTAAATTCAGTTTGAAGACCCAGAGCAACTTTTATATACTTTCTACCGAAATGGGAGTAAATTTATGTAACATCAATAATAAAATAATAAAGTTATTTGATTTTTAAAAGCCTTTTCAATTAATTACGCCATCTATTCGTCACCAAATCTGTACCAACACCATCCATCTAGCGGTACAACTGACTATTTTATCCATTTCTACAAACCATTATATAAAAATGCCTAATTTGTAGAATGTGTGCAAATAAAGTGTATCTATTAGTTAGTTTTAAAATGAAGTATGAAAAAGATGCGCTGGGCCTATAAAAATGTTCCACTTAAAATGTCGCCGTTGTGATGATTATCTCCAATGGTTGTCATTTTCACTCACCTAAAAGAAAAACAAACATTAGAAATATCACAAAGTAAAACTTCTGCTATATACCAAAATTTACCATCTAATTTCGCAAGATATTGTTTCAAATATCAGAGATGACGACATAAACGAAAAAGAAGGTAATGTGGAAGCAAGTTCAAAACAGCTAAAAAGTTAAGACACCGACTCCGCCATGTGAAAAATTTAGACTAATCGTATGAGATGTTAACGAATGAACCAACTCTGTAGATGGAACCAAAAGAAAGTGAATATGAGTGACGATACATGCAACCTATGGCTACTATTCACTGGCAGCAAAAAAGAATCACGATGACACTAGTCTGAATAGACAGCGATCAGTTGATGCGTTCCGTCAGTTAACCATACATACACCGTGAAAAATTTCTCCCAAAAAAGCAAACATTGCACCACCCATTTTAACATTGCTAGAAACATGCATGAGTTGTTCTTATTTGAGAAAAACAGTGGTTTATTTTTCACCTGATTGCCCATCTGTAAATCAAAAGAATTTAAGCAATCAACGTTAGAAGTGGTTTAAACATCCAAAAATATGAAGGGTACAAATAAGCAAAGTTAAGGGCCGTACACACGTAGGGTTTTTTAAGTCTTTCTACCAGACTTTTTGATAAGCTCCTCCTACTTTTTCAACGAGAACTTAGGAAAAAACGACCTCATTATTAATTATTTTAGTTGGCATCCATGATACCTGTAGGCATCATGGATACCAACTAAAATAAATAATAATTCTATAGTTTTTTCTTATATTCTCGTGGAAAAAGGAGGAGCTTAGCAAAAAGTCTGGTGGAAAGACTTAAAAACCCTACGTGTGTACGGCCCTTTAGAGAAATTCAACATTTGGACTATAATGTGTTCAATTGGATACTCAAGAAAAAAAGTCAACAAATTCAAAACGATATTATTCTATATTTCAAATATCCTTAAAAAATTAAACAAGAGCGAATGAAACACTAGTTTTTGAAAGTGTTTGTGACGAGTGATACCAAAAATGAAATTGCTGGAAAACTTAAAAATGAACCAATTAGCTGTTGCGAGATCAAATACACACAATGATGAAGAAGCGTAACTATCCCCTTCGCTGAAACTTTTTACACTTCATCGTCTCAGGAGTGTGAAATCATTACACACAAACAATTCAAATTTCAATAAGAGGCCGAAAAAATTGATTTCAATAACAACATAACTCAAAAATAACGGGATGCATACATTACCTTGTTCAGAAATTACAAATCCATACTATTATGTTTAGCTACTAACCTTCTTTTTACCAATGAAAAGTTCATCATGAGCGATATGAACATTTTTAGATATGTCATTATTGAAAGATATGCCGTTACTGAAATTAATGAGCAACATGAACATTTTAGAGATATCCCCTTATTGAAATCAATGTCCGATATAAACAATTAAGATACGCCCTTCTTTAAATTAATGAGCAACTAAAAAGCGAGTGGAGTTTCAGCAAAGGAGAATTATGTGTTTGTGAAGTAATCAGAGAGATGGTAGGAGGTACGTTGCACTTACCGCATTGGACACCGAGATGCAAAACTAGAGACATCCTTCCCTTACATCACAACAGACCGATATATTAGATAAAACATATTGCCAAAGCAGTGGAAATCACGGCAAATTCTTAGTACACGCCCCTATTTCATTCAGGGACAAGAACTAGCAAATGATCCAAATACCTCAATTCAGACACGCAAGAAAAAATATATATCAAACAATTATTACCTAAATTTAATTTTTATTGGTATCCATGATATCTGCAGGTATCATGGATACCAATTTGAATAAAAGTTAAATAATAATAATTATATATTTTTTCTTACGTGTCTGAATGGGAGACGTGAACTAAGGGGGTATTTGGATCGGTTCCTAGTTCCCGTCCCTAAATGAAATAGGGACGACAGGAACTAGAAATTTACCGAATTCTTTGAACTCTTTTCCAGTGAACAACGGATGGAATGTCACAGATGCGAAGACTAGAAACTGACTGAAAAGTAACTCGGGTTATGGACACGAGGAGAAAATTGGAGACGAACTCTTTCCATCAAAATTTACTCAAGGATAACTTCTCGAAGTGAATAACAAAAGAGTTGAACACACAGTGTATTTATTTCAATGCAGAGAAAATCTGAACAGAGTTCTGTAGGAACATCGAAAACACAACCTGCGGGATAGGAATTAATGACACATGGCAGTAAGAACGACATCGTTCGGAGACTACCTTCTGGTGGTTGACATTTTCAGACAAGTTTATAAGTCACATCTATGATACATACAAAGAACACTAACCTAACAATAGTTTGAAATGTTTAGAGTAGTCTATTGATAGTCTACATAGGAGCTAAAAAACTAATCGTGAATCTAACCACAGGTGGGAATACAAAAAGTCAAAAGCATAAAAAGACACAACCAGATGTCCTAGATCCAAATTAGTCCAATAGTTTAATTAACTGGAATAAGATAACAAGCAGCATCGAGAGCAGTAACACTTCCCAGCCATCAATTGAAACTCAGAATAAGAATTTGTCAAAAAGAGATAAGACCCATTGAGTGTTTTTACCTCTCGTTAGGACTCCAAAGATTTAGATGGGGCTAACACTGTCCTCTCTGCTAACTATTAGATGGAGAGAGTGATTAGTCGCCACAAGTTTACTAACTTTTGAATAATAATTCATTATATACCATAGTTATTAAACTACCTATATGAATGTAGATTTAAATCAGCCACTGATCAGTTATTTAAGAGGATAAAATTAACTAATCATTAAACGAACTAAAAGTAAATAAATATTTGCTTTGCCAGCTACGAGTAGCAAGATCTCGAGTGTTTCTTGGGGGCTCTTCAAATAATTCTTGCTTCCACGATTCGTCCACTGAAACGTTGTCTGTCCAGCAGTTCTGAGGAGAAAACGGTTAAGGAAACAAACAAAAAGGGCAACAGAATTAAAAGCAAGAAGATATTAAGTACAGGCACAGAATAGAGAAGTAACATCTTCTACAGATGGTAAAAGTCAATTAGTTACATTACTGGTATTAATTCAAATCTATCTACAGTTTGATAAAATAACTGTTTGATGTCATCAAATGAACTCCTTTTACTAAAAATTATCTTCATTTTATTTAATCAAGTCTAACACCTAATCTGTTGCTTATGATCACCAATAGCTACAACTCTTCAGTAACTATTCAACTAAAAGAAGTTTCTATTACAATATTGTGACGTCATTGGTTGCGTTCTAGATAATAATTACCATGTGATGTTATTACTTCCCGTATACTGTGGTATAGTTATTAGATAGAACAAATAAGTACTTAGCGTCGGGGCGGGCGTACTTACGCACTGGAAATTCGCGGGCGTATTTACGCACCGCTATTAACTAAAAAAGTAATGGATTAATCCAAATTTGGATTACGCCATCGTAAAGAGCAGGTTCTGAACCCTTAGAAACAATGTTGAAAGTTCGTTTGTACCGCACTTGAAAAAAAAGTTATACGTTTGAACAAGTAACCATTAAGAGAGCATAGCTTCAATATTGCGGCAGGTGGAAAGATAAATCGCGCATAATTTGCCATTACGGAAAAAGTTATGGATCGAATTACTTTAAATTTTGCATGGACACGAGAAAATAGTTGTAGTTCATTGATATTAACTCAGGTAAGATTACAGACACATACTTTTTATATATTAATGTTTTCGTTAGTGCGTAAATACGCCCGCCTAATCAAAGTTAAGTAGGGCGTATTTACGCGCTTATCAAGGAGTTATATTATTAAGAATTAAACCATAAATAACGTATAAAATGACTTAAACAATTTCAGTTAAAACTCTTTGTAATAATAGTCATGGTGTATAAATATAAGAAGAAGGGTAGTGGAATTCCCATTGATGAAATAAAGGTGAATGATGCCATCTACAAAATAAAAGCGGGGTCCATCAGCATCAGGAAGGCCGCCAGAGACATCAAAGTCTCAGAAGGACTACTCCGATTCAGGATGAAGTGCATTGAAAAAGGACATCCTGTTAAATTACAGGCAGGGCCACTAAGCTTGCCCCCAGAGAGTGAGAGGGAGCTGGCCTTGATGCTGAATGTGAAGGCCAAGTGGGGGTTCGCGATGGACAGAGAAGAGCTGGCTGAATTGGTGAATGACTATGTACAATGCAACAAAGACTCTGATGGACCTGTGGGAGAGCACATAAGAAAATATTGTCAATTCAAGGTAAGAATATGGAATGTTTGTTCATGTCTAGTTGTTAAACGTAAATATTATAACATGTAATTAAGTGGTAGACTTATCTTATCTTGCAGGACCGTCCTCCAGGAAAAGACTGGATAAGGAACTTCATGAAGCGCCGTCGTCTGTCGCTGAAGCAACCCTCTGCACTCGAGAAGGCTCGAAAAATTGCTGCCAGCGATCCAGACACGATCTACGGCTTTTATGATACCCTGGAGAAGGTGATAAATGATCTGAACATCAAGGATCGTCCAGAATGCTTGTGGAACATTGATGAATCTAACCTCTTCCTAGAGGCTCAGCGTTCTAAGGTCATTGCTCCCAAAGGCAAGAAGGCGAGCCGCACAACTGCAACAAGTGGCCGTGAAGCGATAACTGTGATGGCTGGAATTTCGGCGGACCAGTCAGTTCTTCCACCCTTTATTGTCTTTAAAGGGAAATACCTCATGTCAGGTTGGTATACACCCAACTCCTATCCTGGCACGACGATGACAGCAACTGAGAGCGGCTGGATGACGTCGGACGCCTTCTACAATTGGTTTGTTAAGTTCTGCACCACAGTGAATCAACGGCCTCTTCTCATCATCATGGATGGGCATAGCACCCATGTCACATACCAGGTGATTCAGCACGCTCGTGAACAGGATGTTACACTGTTGCGTCTTCCGCCGCATACGACAGATCGTCTACAGCCACTTGACGTGTGTTGTTTTAAGGCTTTGAAGTCCCGCTGGGACAAGGCCATAGCCAAATGGACAACAAGGAATAAGGCCAAGAGAATCTCCAGGCCAGAGTTCGTTGAACTTACAGGTATGACAATCCTACTTACTTACTGACTACTTAGCAAACCGTTATAAAACTGTTAAGCATACAAACTAGCTAGATACATATGTTTTCTTTTTTTCAGGAGAGGTCTGGAAAGATTCCTTCAAGGATGAAACCATCGCATCGGCGTTCCGCAAGACGGGCATCTTTCCCCTTGACAGGTCAAAGTACCCTACTGACGTATTCAACCAAGAGGTTTACCAGCAATATCTGGACAATGTTAACTTCCAAAGAAGGGAGCACGTGCAAAGACCAGCTACACCAGCTGGCACACCAGTAAGGACTCCAGTAAGAACTCCAGTAAGAACTCAGGTAGGCACACCGGAAGTCACACCAATGAAGGTTGTGCAGTATGCGCAGGGATCACCAGACATTCCTCTCAATAATGTACAAGAGGATTCCGCCATTCCCAGTTGCAGTCGTCAGCTGTCTATGAATGTGCATGAGGAGCCCGCCATTCCCAGTTGCAGTCGTCAACTGTCTATGAATGTGCACGAGGAACCCGCCGCTCAGCGAAGCCACTCCTCTCAGTCCTTCAATGATGATGTGCCTGAAACACCACCGGCAATGGCAACTGCAAACAGAAGCTTTGAACAACTTTTGGCAAGTTCATTTTCTGCTTCATTCTCTAATCGGAAACAGCCAAAGTCTCCAAACGCGCGACTTCTCAAGAACTCTCCAGTCCTCACATGTGACGAAGTTTTCAGGGTGATGACAAAGAAAAAACTGGAGAAAGAAAAGAAGGAGAACGATAAGCAGGACAGAAAAGATAAAAGGGAAGCAAAGAAGATTAGTAAAGTAACAGCACCTCCAAAGCAGAAGAAGGTTGCACAATCACCAGAAAACATTGAATGCTCATCAACTGATGACGAGGAGGATGCTTTGCCAGACCTAGATGACATTCTTAACATCGGGCAGCCATCAGCGGCGAGCACGAGTGATGAGGACGAAGAAGTGTCAGATGGGGAATATATGCAGTCGTCAAGCGTGCACTTCAACACACGGCAGCATAAATGTATCCCCAAAACGATTGAGACTGAGAAGTATTATGTTGTCAGCTATGCAAAAGACCTCGGCTACGTAGGCAAAGTTACGAAGATTGGAAAGAAGAAGGTCACAATGAAGTTCTTGACAAGAAAACCACAGGAGATGTATGATTGGCCCATCAAAGATAAGATTGAGGAAGTGGAGGTAGCTCAACTGATTTGTGGTCCAATTAAATTAATGACAGGCCTTCCTTTCAATATACCAGGGGTTCAACAGGCTGTCAAGCAGTATTATAAATATCTAGAGGAGTGAACTACTAGAATCATGTAGCTAACTTTTGTAACTAATTGGATTTATGACCAACATAAAATTACTAGTTAACATCTACTATTATTCGCCTCTAAACTTTTGTCTATAGTAAACATGCAGCTATGCCACAGGGAACAGTGATACATAGCTACATGTATCACTGTAAGGGAAAAGAGCACTCTTTTGGCATCCCGAGTTCATATATTATCGTTCCTAATGCTCACAGATACTCTTACAGGTGCCCTTTAAATAACTTTTATACACCCTCTTGTTAGACGGGTGTATATACGCGGTGCGTAATTAGTCCATTCGGAAACAGGGCGTATTTTCGCAGTGCGTAAATACGCCCTGTTCATCGCGTAAATACACCCTACTTCTATAGCAATTTGTTACGCACAAAAATGTCTAATAACTTTTTTTCCAATAGTTGAAATGACATAACTATCGTACAGTATTTACCCCTTACCCATGCCATTACACACAATAAATTTGGTTTGCATAGCTTCTATCGTATCTGTGCTACCGCAATTTGCGGTAAAATGCGTAAGTACGCCCGCCCCGACGCTATATCTTCTTAGAAATAATTAGTTATATCTTCTAACAAATAATTGTCGCTCAATAAAGGATACCAGCTGCTCTGCGTGCATCAGTCTCTGTCATGAACTTCACAGTTCCGGTTCCTTTAGTTCTGATCTCTGCAAACCGGATCTCGCCGTAATCACGGCACAAATCACGCAGATTCTGCCACGTCGTGTCCAAAGGTAACTGGATGGAAAATAAATTTGCTAATTGGTGATGCAGACATAAAATCACTGAGCTTTCAAAGGCTAACTAGATATAGGATACATCTTCTAACTCAGTTACATGTTCCCGTACAGCTAACAGGATTCCATACAGTTACATGATCATGTACAGTTACATGTTCACGTACAATTTGTGAAAAACTAATAACTATCTTTATTAAGATAAGTGTTGAAACGATTCAAGTGAAACCCCACTGTGACACGCTTTACCAAACTGCCAGTATATTCATATTATAAATAGCTAACAAATGTACAATGTGCCCTACAATAAATAACAAGTAGGTCCGTAAATAACAATTTGGTAGCTACATTACTCACATTAGATATCTGAACAATGTTTCCACTAACACCTCCACTGCTGTTACTTCCCCCACCAAAGTTGGAGCCTCCATAACTCCTATCATTGCCACTGTTGCCTCCAAAACTGCTGCCATAGCCCCCTCCACTATTACTGTTCCCCATTCTGCTCATGACAGACCCCTGCCCCAGATTGTTTCCCCCCATGACGTTAGCCATCATAGAGGAGGTGTTCATGAGTCCACTGCCCATGGAGTTGTCAATGCCAGGGTTGTTGGTGTTCATGCCCATGATGCCAGAGGCCATATTTCCCATGTTGCTACCTAGGGCGCCAATGCCAAGACCTGTGCCCATGTTGGGTGTTGTCATGTTGCCCGCCATGTGGTTCATGACCCCCATTGCAGGTTGGGGGGCTATGGCGGATATGTTGCTCACCCCCTGCATGGAGTTCATGTTCTGCATTGTGTTACATGCCATTGAGTTTGTGGGATTAACGTTTGTAGAGAGAACTGAGGGAGAAAATGGGTAACATCAGTAAGAATAATTACAATTTAAAGACATATATACATCATTTTACATTAACTCTTTATGCATGACTAAGGTGACATATATGTCCCCTTTCAAATGACCGGTTAAACACACGTGTATTCTTACATGTGTTATAGCACATCTGTTTGCTTACAATAGTTAGGCACAATTTGGCCTTTTTTATTGTTAATATGCTTTCTTAGCCCATCACATGAATATCTCAAAAATTCCCTTTTATCATGATAACTAAATTAATTTATTTATTTCCTAGTGAATGAATGTAGCAAAATAAAACAAACCTGATACGTCAGTGAGAGCTGCCCCATTCATTCCCAGTCCCATTCCTAGGCCCTTGAGTCCCTGTGGCAGCTTGCTACCCCCCGCCCCCTCCCCCTTCTTGTTCTCCTGCACCCTGTCCATCCTCACACTCATTTTCCTGTCGTAGTACAACTGCCCATTGAGCATAGAGATGGCTTGTACAGCTTCAACTGGGTGCTCGTATTCTGAAACAAGATTATATTTACATAAATATAGAATTTGTATATCAAATATTTATTTAAACTAGAAGAATATTGATTTCATATTTTCTTTGAAATTAATATTTAGATGAACAAAAATCCTAAATCTTCAACGAAAGTTAGAAAACCCTAATTAATAATAAAATCTAATAATTTCATCTTACTTTAAAAGAGAAAATTACATGGAGCTGTACATTATAGTAAGATTGTATCTAGGATACTATAGCTCTTCCATTTATAGTCTGATTGTATCTAGGATACTATAGCTCTTCCATTTATAGTAAGATTGTATCTAGGATACTATAGCTCTTCCATTTATAGTAAGATTGTATCTAGGATACTATAGCTCTTCCATTTATAGTCTGATCGTATCTAGGATACTATAGCTCTTCCATTTATAGTAAGATTGTATCTAGGATACTATAGCTCTTCCATTTATAGTAAGATTGTATCTAGGATACTATAGCTCTTCCATTTATATAAAGATTGTATCTAGGATACTATCACTCTTCCATTTGGATGTCATTAGAGTTCATTTTAATTGAAAAACAGGGTTACTGTAGCTTCTTCAGTGCGCAAACGCACAAGCAAGATTAACAGAGTTTAACAAACAAAAATTTGTATACACAAAGTATTCTCTAAGAAATCACTCACCCACAACACCAAAGCCTCTGCTCTTATTCGTCTCCTGGTCTTTGGTTATTTCAATATTCATAACTTTGCCTGCCACTTTGAACACTTCCCTCAACTGGTTCTCATCAACACCGTAGTCGAGCTGAAAAATTAAATAAACAGAATGTATTGTCAGATTTAAATGGGTAAAGGAAATTATCAACATCTAGCAGCAGTGCGGATAAAGTTCTTTAATAAAAAGCTAGCTAATTATATAAATAATTAGTTTTCACATCAAGATTCAAAATAATGAATGCATATATTTAAAAGTCCTCTCCACTCTAAATTAAAAAATTCTGGTATTGCTTTAAATATGTAGAGCTAAGGTTATATAACATATAACAGTAAGCAGAATTTAAATCGATCATGTATTCTGTTCACAATTAATTATACAAGAAATATTCACATTTCGCTTTTTTTCATTCTGAGATTCATAAGGAGATAAAGGCCCCATAATTGAGTAGGTATATACATAGTACATACCTATTCAAATGCAGTGTTTTAAAATGAACAGTTCTATAGATAGGAAAAATGTTATGATATATGAAAACTATTAGTAAGAAATACTTAATTAGGTACTTGGATTCTTTATATGAATCCACTATCTTGGAATCAGCTTAGTTATTGTTTTGAATTTGTCGGATCTAGTAAGCCTATCAGACATGCAGGCTTTTTCTTTGCTTGAAATTCAGAGGGATAATAGTAAGAACGGAAAAAAATCTTAAATTACATATTATAATAAAACTATAGAACCAAATTCGAAATGGTTTGCAGTTTAATTATCAGTAACCTTAGTTCTAATGATTAGAGAAATAAAAAAATAGAGTGGAGGGGACCTTTAAGATAATAATGAATTCTTAGCTTGAATCTGCCTTTGGAATTTTCTAGTTTGTGATTACTAAATAATTTTTTCTATTATTATGATGACAGAGGCCAGGTTTTAGAATCTAAGAAAACTTTACAAAACCACTCGTTTTTAGTCGGAAATTCTTGAGAGAGACGAAGCATTTTCTTACGAGGCAGAAGATGAACGAGTCTTAAACATGTTTTAGTATATGATTATTTTCCTAACCTTGATAAGTCTTAAGAACTCTATCCGCAGAGACAGTCGTTACAGACTATAAGATTATTGACTCACGTTAGCTACAAAAACTTTATTGACGAGAGGCCCAGTTATTCCCAGTGACTCCAAGAACACCACAGACAAGCCGTAGGTGTTACCGTAATTAACTGGTCCACTGACACTGCCTCCACCTCCCCCCATGCTTCCACCACCCCCTCCTCCACCACTCAACCTTCCACCAGAGTTGAAATTGCTTCCTCCACTGCTGCTTCCACCAGAGCTTCCCAAACGCGCAATCTCTTTGCGGATGCGGCCTTGATTATCGCGGTCAAGGTCAAAGTCCTGCAGAAGAAATGGTAGATATTTAAGAGACAGATTGAAAATGTTTTATGTATTAGCTTTGCAACAAAAGGCCAAATCCATGACATCAAAATGAAATTTGATACAAGGGACTCACAGAAGCAGTCAGAAAGGAAAGTGGCTCCACGAACAAAGTCACCTACCACCAGTCAGTGACAAACAAAGTAGAGGAAAGGATACAAATACTGTGAAGCGAAAATGTTATAACTTTGATGAGAAACCTTAAAAAAGAAAATACCAGAAAGTTTGTATCGGATAAATCATATCCAGATCAAAAATAAAGACAATACGAGACTTCAGCACCTACAACATCTTCCATCAATCTCTTTAGTGGTTTAACATTCATTCTGAAACTGAAGACCCTATTTAAAAGCCAAAATTATAAAATAAGGTACTTTCTCATTGAATAAAGTTACCTGATGCAGTTACAGTGAAACCACATTTTGAGACAATGGATATATAGGCACAAAATTGGCTAATAGTTCATTTTACAAATAGCAGAATCCGAGGGAGAGATTTTGATGGAAATTGAATTGCAGTCAGAATTATTAATGAAACAATGAGATAGTTTTTCTATTTGAATGCGTGTTAAACATGTACCTAGTTATTGAAAATGAAAAGAGAACATTTAGCTGCAACTACGAATACTCCGATGATTAGAGTAATGCTTTATGAAGTAACTAATCAATTTAGTAGAGGGGGTTAAACATCTGCTTCAGAACAAAGGGTCAGACTATCGCTGATGTCAAAAAGAAATTAAATACAATGGTCTGGAAAAAGCAGTCATAAACGAAAGTGGCTTCATGAACAAAGTCACCTACCACCATCAGTGACAAAGCTCATGGATTCAGAAAAGCTGCTCCGTGAATGCAGTCGCTTACCAAAGTATATGACAAAAAGGGACACTAGCACTGGTGGCTACACTCACGGATGGAAAAGTAAAATGAAGAGGTGATGGTACTTGAAATTATGAAGCATACGAGCCTACCTAGCACAAAAATCTAAGACCTCGTATTTGAAGAGCATAACCCTAGCGCTATCCTTTAAAACTGCAAGTAGTGTTCAAAATTAAATAAGAAAATAAATACTCCAAATTTCAACAGTTCAGAGGTTAAGGGAGACCGCTCCCCTTCTCTTCCATTCACCACAAACAGCTTCAGAATAGAGACTATGGGGTTAAAATTGTCTATGTGTTAAAACATTTATTTTTTAAAACTGATTGCGCCATCTTTGTTCTTTACTCTAAATACAAGTTTGTTTAGGAATGTTCCCTAAATTATATGAGTATTATCGACAGATGTACCTAATCTAACTCAATAGCTTAAAACCCTATTTGAAGAAACTTTCAATTTAGTAGTAGAAAAAACTATTCCTCTAAAGAGGCAATAGGCATTAAATTGAAGGATTACAAACGTCCTAATGCAGTAATTGTCTCCAAGGCTGTAGTTGGTTGCTACAATGTCCTACGATCCTATCATAGTCAACATAGAGCAATTCAATCAATGCAAAATGAATTCCATTTACCATGAAAGTACAGAACAAAAACACCGCAAATCCACTTAAAAACCATAAAACAAACCTCTTTGACAACAAGTTTACGGCCAGCAAGTTCATATCGATGCATCTGGTCGATGGCTTTCTGAGCAAGCTCAGCACTCTCAAACTCAATAATTCCGCAACCCCTGGGCCTGCCTGTGTCATCCTTGAACATTTCAACATAATTCACTTCACCAACTGTGAACAAAAGCAAGTCAAGTTAAGGACTCTGCAAACAAGGCGTCAAAATAGGAAAAATATGGAGACAACACCTGTAAGAAGAAACTGGTTGAATAATGGATTAGTCTGGCAAATGGAATTAGGCACTACTTACAATAAAGATCAACGAGTAGCAATTTTGAAATGAAACAGAAAATTACACATCTCTCTCCAAGAAATTGGTACCGTACCAAAGTACAAACTGCAAAGCGCTGGTAAACCAAAACAAATTCAAAATGGTAAATATTAGATGACGAGCTTTAGCTACATTAATTTCTGCCTCATTTTTCATCATACTTATGTTTATTCAAGAACTGAAAATGACAAAAATAGATACCACAGAATCTAAATAATGGATTCAAACTCTCTACTACCCATTACTCCAATCTGTACCTAGAAGAAGGACTATTTCCTGCAGGTCAGGTAGTAGCAGGTTAAGGTTAGTCACCTAATTATCATAAGTAGAGCAGGGTAAGTTATGAATTATCAGTCGGTGTCACATCTTCTTCAGTTATATAAAAAAACAATATAAATTATTATATCGTTTTATCTCCTATGACTGAAGATCTGAATCTGATCAATGATTCTCAACTTACTCTACTCTAAATATTAAATATAATTCATCAATTCAAGCAAAAACCAAACCAAACTGAACTATTATCCAAAAACTGTTCTCTTCATCTAAAAGGACATCACTAGCCTACATCTCACCTTCATTTCTGAAGAGGTCCTTCAGGTCCTGCCACTTGTACTCGTATGGAATGTTAGAAACATACACTCTGTGATTGGGAGGAGCTCTGCGTCCTCCCCCTCCCCCACCACCACCTCCTCCTCCACCCCCACTGAAACATCAGTAAAAAGGAAGTGTTTAAAAGCCAGCAACAGTTGGTAATTATTTCAGAGACTATTATATTGATATATTCAAACTCAAAAGGATATCAATAAGTTATTCAAACTAATCATTGAATGTGTTTTTTTAGGTTTACAGGATTCAAAGAGGAAAATTTCTATACATCATCAGGATAGGAGAAAAACTATATAATGATACCTGTTGTGCAGGTATCATGGATAAAGATCCAGGTATCAAAAAAATTGAAATAAATCTTTTTTTTTCCCTGTCTTGATGATGAATAGAATTCAAATTCTCCTATTTGGAAGCTTGAAACCGGAAAAAACATTCAGCCTTGAGTTTAAATAACCTCTTGGTAACATTATCAGGTTAGAGCTTACCCAATCTTTCTTTGGGGTTTTCTGTCTGATCTACGTCCTCTGTCTCTGTCGTCATCACCTCCACCAACTGGAGAGCGAGATCTGGTAAAACAAGAAAAATGTTATTGAATGCTTATTGTGAACATGATGGAAAAGATGACTAAATTCACATAGTAAGATGATTGATGATCTATACTTGTCAAACCTCCTGCAACGGATGGCCTGATACTGATTAAATCAAAGTGTTTAATATCAGTTGAAGAATGAAAAATGAATGGTAATAGAGGAATAAATATAGCTAAAAAGCAATTGCAAGAAAATTTATTTTATGAACAAAAGTTTTACTATAAAGAGACACTTTCTTGTTATAATAAAAAATTCAAAAATTTAAATTAAAAATTTACAAGACTGAGATACAAATGTTAGAAAAGTAAAAACAGTCAAATAGACTGCTTGTTAGTTCTAGTGTTAGATGTTTCTGATTCTGAATGTCACTCTAAGAATGTAAGCCTTGCAACTTATTCCATGGGAGTGGGACCACCCAATCCAAAGTTACCAGTGTGATAATTTACTTAAATTTAGTCTTAGAAAGTCTCCAGCTGAGTCTGACAGCATGGAGACTTTATTCATACAGGAATCATAGTTCATACCTACTTGAAATATGGATTTCCTCTTATATTTACAATTTTACATGTAATCAAACTTCAGAAAAATAGAGTAGTTCTTGGAGATTACTTTCCAGTCTGCAGAATATGGGAGATAGGGTGAAGCAGGTAAATTGCGGCACACTAACAAACTGCGGCCTCTCCAGTCTGCAGAATGTGTCTCTTCTCCCGCAGAGATTATAATTTGAGAGACAGTTACTCTCTGACTCTCAGTAGTAGATTCAGAATCTCCCGCAGCTAAATTAATGGTAACATAGGAATTAATTAAAAATCTCCCGCAGCTAAATTAATGGTAACATAGGAATTAATTCAAGATTTCCCGCAGAGATCTCAAATTTCTAAAATTCTATCAAAAACTCCCGCAGAGAGTCTTGGAAAAATGTTCCAAATTCTGCAGACTGGCGGCCTCTAACAACAGCCAGACTACAAAATATGCGTGAAGTTTATCCGGCGACAATTGATGCCTTGAAATTAGTCTCCCAAATTATCCGGCGACAATTTCCCAATTAATTTCTATGTTTACATGTTATTACTGTTACTGGAGAGTATTTTGAACTTTTTGGTCATTTTGCAAGTTTGTGACAGTTATAAGTTATTTACTATTTAGAACCCTTCAATTGCAAATGGGAATGGCAAGAAATATCTAATTTTCTTCTATGCTTAGACAGCTTAGTATGCTACGTTAATGATACGTATCTAGAAGCTGAGCGGCGCACCAGTGACCACTGTACATTCTATTAGATACCTAGGTAATTTGAAAGAAGATTAATGATAGGTATATGGAATGATTTTGATAATTGTAATTTGTTGTAGGCTATCAAATTTATGACAGACGATACTTGAATCCAATGTTTATACTACAGAGTTTAATTCTTAGATTGAGATGTTTAATTTGGAATAGTAATAAATTATAGCATGCACTGCGCTTAGTATGATAGCTATGCAACATTTTAATGTAATTTCGGTTCAGTTCAGAATGTTTTAGAAACTAGACTGTCTTGAGAGGGCCGCAATTAAAAATTAAAGGGCCGCAATTTACCTGCGTGACCGGGGACCCTATCATGGTTAATTAAAAAGTCAGTGGGATTTTGTGCACCAAATACACCTAGTTCCCAGTCTGTATTTGGTGCACAAAACTCCACTGACTTTTTGAAAAAGCTGAAAAAATCCACCATAAATTTCCAGTAATTAGTCTGGCCTATGCCCTATGGTGCTAGGTATCACTGCTATCATGCTAATGATGGCATGCTATGGAAGCATTAGCATGTCATACATGATATAGGCCGCTATAGCTATATTCTAGGAGATAATAGGATGGAATAGCTAAGAATCATAAATAAAATCGAAGCCTACTTAGTTAGATAGGGGGAATTAAAAAAATGCACCAAATTACCTACCAATAACTAGAGATAAATCATACCTTTCTCTTTTGGTCATCTCTTGTGAATCTACATCAGACATGTTGTGCATTGATATACTAGACACCTATTTGAAAGCCTAATGTTGTACCTAGCTATGCTGTGTTTAAATTATAACAAATACTTGACACTTTGATATGCCTAATATATATAACGAATGATTTAGATAACGATTGTTGCGTTTGGTTGACGCCACGAAATCAAGATTGATAATGAACGAGTATTGCCAGATATATTTGAGCATCGGTTAGAAAACCTTTGCATTCTCATTAAAAATAGCGACTTCCCTTACTTTAGAAGTTTAGGTTAAGTAATCCGATCAAAATGTTGGATTTATTGCATGGAACTGTTATAGACAATTCATCTGATTACAAAAGTTTATATTATTGGCTCAATTTAGATTTTGAAAGCCCAGATTAGAAGTGCCAAAGACTGTTAAACTCACCAAGAATAATATTTTTCGTAACTAGAACAGCAGCGTCTTACCTATACAAAATTAATAGTGCAATCCAATTTGTTAACATTTTACTGATGAAATTGTGTTAACTACAAAATGAGTAGCCATGAAAGAATAATATTAAATAAATATTACCTAAATAAGAAGGCATGTAGGTACAGAGTTATCAAGACTTAAATGGTGATTTTTCTAAAACGGAGAAAAAGAGAGGGTTATCTTTGATAAAAGTAGTCTGTCTTTCATCAAGTTAGACTTGGACAAGGTATGATAATTTATACAATCCATGAATATTATGATCGAACATACTTTACCCAAGACTAGAAATATTCTTGTACCTAAAATTAGAAATATACTCTTTCTTCTATTAACACATTTCAATATTTGTAACAACTATTGTGCATTTTCTGGAAGGTTTCATCATCATTAAAGATATTATACCGGCAATAACTGGGTCAGTAAATTCAACATTAGAATAATGAGATACCTATAATTGATTAATGTATCAATTATCTCCAGGTGAACTTCGACTTAAATGCAGCCATCAACAAAGTGATAAAGAAAGTTCCGAATCCGGATGGAGAAACAATAAATATTTTGCTCGAATATTTGAGCGAAAATGCGGACAAATTTCGTATGCATGAAGATTCTTCATAGAACACTGGCATGATAAGTCCTAATTTTATAAACACATTTTCGTGTTTTTGGTAATAATAAAAGCTGAGCCTGCCTCTACTCAAAGGTTTTATATTGGCTGAATTTCCAATTAAAGTGATGGTTTTCCTATATGTAACTGGAATTAGATGCTTTGCTTTCTTTATCTTACTATTGTACATGATTTCACTTCCAAATATGAAATTCTTACTGAAATCAAATTGGAATTATATAAATAATATAATCCCCCCCCTACCTTCCAGTGTTAACTTCATTTATATATTTAAATAAATATCAAAGATTTTCATTTTCATCATGTGTGTACATTTCGAAAGTTAAAATGTTACAATTCACTTTCTTTTTCTCAGAATTTTCCTGGATTTTCTTGGGTACAGAGGTCTGTTCTGGAAGATAATGTGCCACGCCGACAAAGATTGGACTTTCCATGCCACTAAGTAAGAATGCCTCCATTTTGTCGCTTGTAGAACTAACCAATAATTAACTTGGAGCTTAGTACCCTACTGCCACAAAATGAAAATTGTAAGAGCATATATAAAATTGTTGTTTGTGGACTTTTCCCCGCCGGACTATTCCCTGCCGGACTTTCCCCCGCCGGACTATTCCCTGCCGGACTTTTCCCCGCCGGTCTATTCCCCGTCGGACTTTTCCCCGCCTATTTTATTGTAAATTTAAACCTTGAAAGACAATTTAATATTAAGATTTTTTAATTTTTTTTTTTGAAAAAAAAAAATGTTTTTGACCAATAAATCTATTGCCGTGAAATTGTAAATCAAAGTCTGCCGTCGCAACTAGCCAATTTTTTGGATTTTTTTTTATTAACATTAGTTGCATGTAAATTTGTCACTTACCAACTCCTTGAACCGAACCCGTTTTGTAGTTACTCTTTCGATAATTAGTTTTCATTGGAGACTTTTCGAAAAAATGTACAACTTTATATCTAAATCGTCCTCAAATCTGACTACTTGAAAAATCTTGATTTAAGGATTTCTACACTCTAACTTATCTATTTTCATAATAATGGTTAATCCATTGTAAGTTCTTTGAGGAATAAATATTAAATAAGCATAAAAGAAAAAAAGACACTATAAAAAGAAGCCAATATTGAGTGTAATAAAAAATATATAGTAGGATTCATAATTCTGTAGTCTATTGTATTTATTAATCGTCAAATTAATAAACTATAATTATATATATACTTCTGTAAAAGTATATATTTGAACTAGAACATTTTTATAATAACTGGCAAAGAAAATAATAAATTCGCAATATGTATAACTTTAGAGCAGAAATAAACTGAATTAGTCGTAGCTTCTTTGACTAAATTGCTATATTTTACAATTCATTAGAATTGCCTTAATGTTTTGAACTTTGTATCATATCCTAATTCTATGCAAATGTACGAAGGTACAGTCTTAAAATATAAACGACCAATATCGACACATACATGAATCAAAGCTAAAAATAAGACTTTATTATTGTGCAAGTCTGTTAATAAAATGTGCCTTCTATTAATATATGGTTTGTTTTATCGAAATTATAATTTAATAGCCCATAATGCTATTATTTCATTAGGCGGGGAAAAGTCCGGCGGGTAATAGTCCAGGCGGGGAAAAGTCCGACGGGAAAAAGTCCGGCGGGGAATAGCCCGGCGGGGAAAAGTCCTAGTGCCGTATATACGAACGAACATCCTACTCAAGTATGGGGGGCTTTTTTTTCTAATGAAATTATGAATCTCAGAATGAGAAAAAACGAAATGCGAATATTTCTTATATAATTAATTGTGAACAGAATACTTGATCGATTTAAATTCTGTTTACTGCGATATGTTATATAACCTTAGCTCTACAAATTTAAAGCAATACCAGAATTTTTTTAATTTAGAGTGGAGAGAACCTTCTTTGCAGAAAATTTGGTGAGAGCGAAATGAACTCAGGCAGTTTCAAAAGTTTCTGTAACATTCAGTTTCTTACGCCTTTCTATATGAACAACCATATGCTTTCGAATGAATCTTCGGAATAGCAATTTATTACATGTTAATTTTAATATCTATATCTTTAATTGCATGAATATATTTAACCATTTCACTTTAATGAATAATCCACCTCCAGATTAAATAATTCATTCGCAAGTAGCTGTGATCAATAAAAGATTGTGCAAACTTTTTAGGGTTCTATTTTTATCATTATGATTTATATGTTACTATTAATGAGAAGTTAATTTAGGAAACCTTCTGTATTATTTGTACTCTGTTTTTGGTTTCAAAATGGACTAACTGTTATTCTATTTTTATAAATAAATTTCGTTTTGTGTTTTTAGATTACGCATGAAATCGATAATGTTTCTTATTTTATCTTTATGAATATTATGATGGAAATAATTAATTACCCATGTTAAAGTGAAAATATTTTTTTCATTTTTAGGAAATTTAGGTTTCTATCTTTTTTCTATTTACTTGCAATAATTCAGTTTTAGTCTTTATTATAAACTAAGTTGTATATTGCAGTGTTTTTGTGACCTTCAGAGAACTGTTCGATTGCGTGGGACATCAGAATAAATATATTTGAATTGTTATTAATAAGATTTATTCTATTTTGAAATAAGATAACCGGTGCTATTCATTCGACATTATGTTTCTATGGTTTTATATAAATCCATTAAATCTCTCATGAAATATTTATTAACGATTATATTATTTATTTTTACAATTAGTGATCCTATGATTATTACCATCGTTGGTTAGTCTTTTACTTATTGGTCATTATTGTTTGACTCCATTTTAACTTTCTCTCCATTTAACTTTGGCTTAACTGATAATTGTTCGATTTTAAAATAAATTGCGAATTACCTAATCAGGACATGTATTCAAATAAATCACATCACCTGGTAATTAGCTAAATGAGAGTGGACTTCGCATTCTCCTGAGGATGTTCGTCAGCTTCGTGTAGTGAGAGATAGCGCACACAAATACTGTGCAGGAGTCACGAGGAAAGTTAGTTCCGATGAGATTACGTAATTAAGTAGAGATGCATTTAGTACCTGTATCACACTCAGTGTTAGGACGAAAGCTGGAGTTTCTCGGTTATATTGAGTGAGTGAGAACTCGGCCTGATAATCCAATCATCATATTATGATTCTACGTGTTCCTTCCATTACGCTTTCAGTAATTAGATATAAGCAAATTCGGTATGCATGATGCTACAAACTAAACATCTTATTTTTGCCTTTTATATTTTCCTCTTTATTTTCTTTTGTGTTTATTTAGTAAGAGGTGAGGGTGAAGACGGTGGGGGAAGAGAAGGTGGGGAGGTTAATTTTGGGGAAGTGTACGTAGGTGGGGGAAGTGAATATGAAAGTTGTGAAGGTGGGGGAAGTAAAAGTGGGGTACCCCGGTCTGTGCATATTGTCTGTACATAGAATAGGAAGTGGGTTATCTCCCATTCATTATTTTTAAATTTATCCAGATCTGGGTTGTGACGCACTGAAATTTAGGGACAGTTGAGAAAATTAACCCTGAAGTACAACAGAACTAGTAAATTTAGGTGTCATTATGAGCATTTATTTAGATAATAACTTTCTTGTTAGTTGTGTGCATATCATAAGACAAAATGAGCAATTCCATGTCTACATTAATTTTTCATATTTTTATATCTTATTGACTATATACAATATCATTAGATTCTTTTATTCATAAGTTATAAAAATACAAAACCTGGTTATTTCTTATGCAGATTCCATAGTGTATCACACAGTAGACATACCTATAGTCATGAAAAATGAAAATGTAACCAAATATAACCATCAACTATTTCAAATATGGCAACATCTTCTTATGACGTCACGACCCAAAATTCCTTAAATCAAGATACTGGTACCTCTTGATAATCTACTTCCTATTCTATAAATTGTGCTCAGCTCTCGCCTCTCACACAGACCAGTAAAGTAGAATATGTTCCAATAATCAATATAGTAATTTCAAATACATATCTAGATTCTAGCGACTAGTGGCACGTCAACATGGTAAGTGTGTGACGTTTCAATCATTCTTACTAGGTACATCTCAATGTTCCTGTACCCAGCATCTCACTATTGTATTATTTCTGATGTTATTTTAATGTATATTTTATGATATCTCCTAATGCGAAAATTATATTTTTGTGATGGTAAATATTCATATTTCTTTATTGTTTCAAAATATTCATATATAATCTCATATAATTAATTTTTGTATAATTTGAACATGTTCTGTTTTGTTGATCACTCTTCTGTTCACGAATGACGAATCACGGAAACATTCCGCTACAGAGTATGGGAAGGCAAGGTTGTATATTTTATTGCTCTCGAAATAAGTTTATAGAAAAAATATAACAATCGTTTATCTTATAGAGCTGTGTGTATACTTCTAAGTATTTCAATCAATGTATAACTTCATAGTTTTATAAATTTATTATTTTTAGAATAACAGTTGAATTCTTGTGACAGATAGATTAGGTACCTAGCTACAAAGATATTTCTATTTTCTCTGCCACCTGGTTTCGAAAGCGGGACTAGAATATAAATATTGTAAGGACAATCGAGGTTAAATTGTTCGCGTGACGTCATAATAGCAACACTAAAATCATATTCAAAAAAATTCTAGAACGTAACATTATGAAAACTGTTAATTTATTTCCATTATAAGAAACAGTGATGAATCCATTCATGTTATTCACACTGCTTAACCTTTATTTTCTATTTATGTGTGTTGCCTTGTTGACTTCACGGTCAGAAATTACTCGATTTGTGACATAAGCTCACAAAGCTTTACTCTTCAATACCTACCTTAGTAGGAATACCAATATTGATAGGTAGCGACAATTGAGTGATTTGTGACGTGACACAAGCAAGGGAACAAATTCAAAGAGAAATTTAGGGGTTTAGCTGGTTAAATAATTTATTTAATACCTATATATTTATTTATTATATCATGCAAATTGATAGCTATTTTTTACAAATTTACCTTCTTCAATTGTTGTAATATGATTTTAAGTGTTGCTGTTATCATGTGTCTATGCACTTATGCCATTCTCGTCTGCCTATTTTCGGTGAGTATTTAAATTAATAATCTTGACCGTACCCCATAAATAGGTACTAGGGTAAGTTCTTTAAATTTTCGACCACTGAAGAAAAAACGATGATTTAACACCTCAACTCGTTAGTTCATTTGGTATCCATGAATGATGATACCCGGAGGTATCATGGACGCTAAATGAAATAATGAGTTAGAAAGTTAAATTCGGTAGGTACCTAGGTATCATAGTAAATAAATAGAAAAGTATACTAAGTTTCGAATTAATTGACGATGAACTTGATCCATTCTTCAGAAACGATGTAAACAAATGGCGTCGCATACAGTACTCTCATGTATTATAAGTATTATAAGGTGAATATTATAAGTGAATAGAGTGTAAAACGTGATAAAAACTATTTTATGTAAGTTAATTTCCATGAAAATGCACGTTTAACTGAATAGTAGAACATTTTTTATTTAAAAACAAAATGGAAAATACTTTGTATGACGTCACTCAGAGTATTTTTTGATGTTCCAATATTGTACTTGGTATACTTCTCTATTTATTTACTATGCTAGGTATAGATATTTTTATTTCTACGGTTGAAAATGTGGAAACGATCGATAACTCTGAACTAACTAACTTTAAGCTAAGGTTATTTCAAACATTATCATCTTACTCCTTTATATATGTATTGTTTTTATATTATATATATGTTATATATTATAACAACATATATATGTTTTCCGGGGGGTTCTTTTAAAATATAATCATGAAATGTGCAGTGCAACAAAATAGAGGATACAAAAAACTACAAATTCTATTGAGGGATTGCACTGTACTAATTAATATTAGAAATAAAGTAATTTATGATAGGAATATAAAATTATATAAATGAAAGGATATGATCAATTGTATAGTGGAAGTATATCGAATACAAAAACAATATTA
Organism: Caprella mutica; assembly: GCA_947561585.1. Taxonomy (NCBI): domain Eukaryota; kingdom Metazoa; phylum Arthropoda; class Malacostraca; order Amphipoda; family Caprellidae; genus Caprella; species Caprella mutica. The sequence goes on along the minus strand of CANNZV010000830.1, from coordinate 75,356 downwards.
TATCACCAATCGGAATAATTAATTTTATTTAAATAATATTAAATGATGAGTGAACAAATTTGTATCTTAAAATGGAAATAATTAATCGTATAAAAATAATATGCATATCTTATCACTAGGATTGTGACTTTGCATATCTTGCATTTTTTTTTATTCATATAAAAAAAGCATATGCAAATCTTGAAATGCATATGCAAATCTTGAAATATTATTATGAGGTTATTTAAACTCAACGTTGAAGGTTTTATCAAGTTTCAAGCTTTCGAATAGAAAGATTTCTATTCATCATCAGGAGAAAGGTGGAAAACCTCGACCTGACAATGAATTTTATGACCAATGGTTGTATGTTGGATACCGTCTCTACTTCAGAAATTTATATATTATAGGTTAGGTTATAAAGAGGTGGGAACTTGGTTGAACTCTGCTTCTTAATATTCCAGATAGTTATCAGAGAGAACTTCAATAACTTCTACAGAGCATAGAAATAATGAAAATATATCTTGCGTTCTTAGATTCAACATTCTCAGTAATTCCAGCAACAATAGAGCAAATTGAGGCGCGAGGCAGGTCAATCTCAAAAGTGATCACTAGGGATGTGACCATATTCTTTATCATTTTATGAAATAGGCTTTCATCCTTTAAGCTTGTTAAATAGGCTTTCATGCTTTGTATATATGCTTTTTATGCCCAAAAATATTCTTCTATGCTTAAAATATGCCTATTATGCTTAAAATATGCTTTTTTATACGTTCAGGTTAGCTTTATATGTTCTGATTTCTTTGAAATAAAGCCAATTGTAATTGGGAGTTTTCATTGATGGTATATTTCGATGGTATAATTAAACCAAAAACGAAATAAAAATAACTAATTTAATTTCTTGATTATTACTTTTTTGTTTGGTGTAAATAAATGAAATACATATTACTATATAATATAGAATAGTTACACCTCTTTTCAATTTCTATAGAACTTTTCTAATCAAAGAATACGTGGAGGAATAGGTTGACAAGATAAAATTACTGAAAAACAATAAGTCAAGTGTTGGTTTTAAATTGTAATACCTCTGGATATAATCAATGTTTGACTAGATACTAGGTAAACTAAAAAGATATTTGTTTAACAGTATTATTTAAAGGGGGGGGGGGGGGGGGTTGGTTTGCGTCTAATTTTCATATCAAATATTTTTTCATAATATCATAAATAAACATTGATTAGTTACGGATATGAAATATTTCATCCCAAATCACTGTATTTTCAGAGAAAATAGGGTTTTTATAAGTTAACAAAAGCTTATGCGATCATCTCATAGATGGCGCTGTTTACATTATTTCCAGAACGTTTTCCAGAACAATCTTCATGAACGTTTATAGAATGTCTGATTATCTTCCCGAATAAGCTATAAATAAATAAATTTGTGATTTATATACAATATACTAACAAATAAAGTATTTTTAGAGTTATAATTGATAATATTACTCGCAGATATACTAAAGTTTTTTGCACAACGTTTGTGAAATCACAGCAAGATGGCGTCAATGACTCGAGCAAAGCTTATGCTGTTTGTCACTAGATGGCGCTTTTTCAAAATAAATTAAATGATCTTTTCTTTAATAAGTATTATTTAGATGAACAGAGTATGTAATCATACATAATTAAATATGCTGATTCCATTAAAACACATATTAACAAATGTCTGATTTTACCCGCACCCTCCCTTTAAGAGGCCGTTGTAGGAGTTGCATGGTCAGAAGAACGGATAATTTTGATCTTTTTTAGTGGGTGACCGTTTGAAGATCGTCCGCTGTACGAGCTTTACCTGTATAAAAGATACTTCATATTTATGACTTGTTGGACTTGGAAGTATACTTTATAAGAAGTGTTTCAATATATTAAAATTGACAATTTAAAGATGTTAACTTTCATTCTACCTCCCAGTGTTTTATTATTTTTAAAATTAATAAAAAAATATTTGGTGAAAAATACATGGTCTTCTTAGTAACAGCCTATTTCGAGAAATAGATGTAAATCTAGAATGTCTACTTAACTGAAATACGTATAATGTTTTTTTTAAATTAATTATTTGCTGCATATATTTTGCATATGCGTTTTATAAATGCATATGCGTTTTATAAAATGCATATGCATTTTATGAAATGCATATTTTAAGCGAATGTGCACTAAATATCTCAAGTTCTCAACGCTACTTATCACTATTTTTGAAGTTAAAGGTCCCTTCCAAGCAATTTTTTTATTGTTTCTTATCAATTTCAAGCAAATCTATGAAATTTGAAAGCATATTTTAAATTTTATATGCTTTCAATATTTTTATAATCAAAACTCTACAATACATATTTTATTTCAGATTTTCTAATTTTCAGTCTGACGAAAAAGAATGTACACCATTTGTTTTGAATGTCAACTAGTTCCTATAGGTATAATAAATCCATTTAATATTCGTGTAAAGGTATAAAATTGGATAAACTTATTACAGAAACGTTTATATACTTCAGAAAACAATTGGCATATTAAATAAAGGCCGAAAACGTTCATAAAATTCGAAATCAAAACAAAGAGTGTACATTGTACAGGGTGGGGCGTAAGTTTGGAAGCAAATGAAAGTGCATAATATAATCCAACGAAAAATATATTTCATAATTTAAAGTTATGTATTATTACATAAGGGTTTTAAGAATTCAAAAATCATAAATTTATTCAAAATGTCCCCCCTTGTTTTTAATAACAGTCTCAAATCTCCTCCGAACTCCTCCTACTGCGGCACGCAACTGTTCTTGTGAAATTTCCTTCCAAGATCTCTGGAGCGAACGCTTTAAATCATCCACACTGCGATGGAATTTACCACAGGCCTTTGATTCAAGAATGGACCATACCGAAAAGTCCATAGGATTAACATCTGGGGAGCAGGGAGGCCACATTTCTTTGGACCAAAACCGTGGAAGATGGTCATGGCACCAGTTTTGAGTGACATTTGCAGTATGTGAAGTCGCGCCGTCTTGCTGAAATGTCCATAGAGTGTCATTACCGAAGTGATCCTTAGCTGACTCCAACATTGGCGTCAAAATATCTCAATATAACATTTAGCATTGATTTTGGCACCTTGTTCCACAAAAATTAAAGGAGATCTCCAAGTTTCTGAAACGGCGGCCCAGACCATTACTGAAGCAGGTTTCATGGTTCTGTGGACAGTTTTTTGGTTGTATGGGATGTCTTTTGCACTTTTACCAATTATTCTGTCATTCCTCCGGTTGTGAGCCATTTCCACTGTGAAAATTTTTCGTCAGACCAAACAATTTCACCAGCCGTGCCAGACTTCAATTCTCTCAGAAGTGCTTTGATTCTCTCCAATCTCTTTTTCTTTACAGCTTCTGACAGAGTCTGTCTCTTTTGGAGGGTGAAAGAGGACATCTTTAGGTCTTCTTTGACAACTCTTCTCATTGTTCTGGGACTCACATTAGCTGTTTTGGCTAACAATCGTATTGACCTTTTTGGGTTCCTCCTGATCTTCTCTCAAACACATTTTATCAGTTGTTTGGTGCGTTGTGAGCGTGGTCTACCACTTCTTGGACGATCAGTCAAGTCTCCTCTCTCATTAAAACGCTTCACACACTTCCAAACAGTCGATCTCGCTATTGAGAGAGTCTTTGAAATGACGGAATCTGACTTCCCGGCACGGTGTAGAGCAATAATGGCTTCTCTTTTGTCTGACATTTTTGAATTGACTAAATTTTTGTAAAAAATAACACTGCCACGTCATAATGTAGTGTCTCTACTATAGTTCAAACCCTATCACCTACTTAGGAATTTATTTTTAAGAATTATATTAATGTTTGAAAAATTGCTTCCAAACTTACGCCCCACCCTGTACAATCTTTTTCTTCAGCGTCAGGTTAGTGATTTGTACAATTGTTGCACAGAGAGTATTATAAACTTTAACAACAAATAATGAAATATACACTAAACCGAATTCAGCGAATTGTATGAGGTTTGCAGAATATTGATCCTAGACCTTAGTTCTACAAATTGTGAAATAAACTCATTTTTTTCCTGGAGCCTGGGGAGGACCTTAAGAGGCCTAAAATAATGATTAGGGTGACAATATTGTCCGGTCACGAGTTTGGTTGTGAGCTAAAGATGTACAGAAGCATAAAGCTCATCAAGATTCTCCACCTCCAATATTCTCCTTAATATGAATCATGTTATGTTTTTTTCCTCAATAATATATGATTACTATTGTAAATTCACAGCTCAATTTAAATCAATCAATACGGATAACAGTTACAATGCCTTTCAAAAGTCAAAGTTGTGATGTTCGGCAGCAAGGCAGATCTGACATGGCGGGAAGATTTACCTTTCAACAAATGAAAAGGCAATTGAGATGTAAGCATAATTATCAAAACGGTTAATTTTTTTCATCATTTTAATGTAAATCACAGGGAATTTGATACTATATATAATTTTAAAGATTTTTATGATCAAAACTTATACCGTATCCGTTTCACTTGCGTGTTATTAGTATAAGTCCAAAGAAAACGATTGTACACCGTTTGTTTTGATTGTCACTTAGGTAGGTATAATCGATTTTATATTCCGGTAGAAAAAAAGAGAAAACTAATATAGAGTTGTGTTTAATTAGGTAATCATTTACAACATTTACGAAGGCTGAATATGCGCAATGTTTTTTTTTATAAAATTATAATCTCAAATTAGAACTAAAGCGTACGATTTTTTCTTCAGCGTCTGAGTACTTTTCTGTAGTATTGTTGCACACAGAATATCCAAATTTTAAAAGCATATAAAAATGTATATTGAAGAAAATTTTATAATATTTCAGATTAATAATCCTAGATCTTCCTTCTACCATATTTCATTTGTCCAAATCATTTTTCCCCGAATCCTGGAGATGACTCTGAAATAGTAGAGCTATAACAAAATCTCTTCATATAGAAATAACTGTTCCATTCCATGTAACGGTGGTTTTTCATTTATACGTTTCTTCCACTAGATCTTCAACTGTACCCGAATGGCAGAAACCCATCTTAATTGGTGATTTTTCTCGTAACAGAGAAAAAGATGTTATCTTTGATAGAAGTGGTCTGTCTTTCATCAAGTTAGACTGGGACAAGGTGAAGGTATGATATTTAAACAATAATAAGTATCATGATCAAACATACTAAAGTATACTATTACCTAAGATTAAATTTATACTTTTACCTAAGATTGAAACTGTAATTTTACCTAAGACTGAAATTATAATTTTATCTAAGACTTAATATATAATTTTATCCAAGACTAAAAAATATCCATGTATCCCAAGTTTATGAACCCATTTGGATATTTGTAACAAGATATTATACTACAATAAGATACACTACTCTCGTTAATTTTTGTTTCAAAAGGTCTTTGTGCTGCCATCTGGATTTCATTGCGGTAAATAGAATTTAATTATTTAAATATAGTGAGGACAATCGACATATGTTGTGTGAGTGACGTCATAACAGCAACACTCTAAAATCACATTCAAAGCAATTGATAAATGTAAAATTATAAAAAAAACGTTTATTAATTGATATAATAAAAAACAGGTATAGATTTATTCAGTTATTTAAAGTGCTAAATCCTAATTTTCTCTTTAGATCTGTTGTCTTGCATACGTCACGGTCACAAATCACTCAATTGTCACTAATCACAACTATAAAAATTATTTATTCCTACGGTGGTACTAAAACAGTTGCTGGTCAATATTTGTGAGCTGTTGTCCGTGTTGACACAAATCGAGTGAGACAACACACATAAATAGAAACTTAGGGGTTAAGCAGTGTGAGTAACTTGAATGAATCCGTTACTGTTCTTTTATAATGGTAATAATTAATAAATGAACTTTTTTCATAATTTTACGTTCTTCCATAATTTTTAAGACACTATGGGTATTTACATCTCCAGGTGAACTTCGACTTAAATGCAGCCATCGACAAAGTGATAAAGAAGGTTCCGAATCCGGATGGAGAAACAATAAATATTTTGCACGAATATTTGAGCGAAAATTCGGACAAATTTCGTATACATGAAGATTCTTCAAAGAATACAGGCAGGTAAGTCCTAATTTAAAAAAAAAAACAGATCCTTAAATAACTATTTTCGTTTTTGTAGAAGAAAGAATGCTGTAAACTACTACCTATAGACTATTTGGCTTGGAGATTACAATGTCTGTATTAATATTTTTCAGTCTAAACTATAATCGTTTTATTGCTTTAATGAGTTTAATCAATGAGGTTAATGTTTTTATCATTTTGCAGCAAACCCCATGAAATTTGATAGCGTATTTTAAATTTTTTATGCGTTTAAATATTTTTATTAGCAAAACTCTACAATACCTATTTTACTACCAACTTGCTAATTTTCAGTCTGAAGAAAAAGAATGTATACCATTTGTTTTAATTGTCAACTAGGTATTAGGTATAATAAATCCATTTAAAATTCGTGTAAAGGTATAAAATTGGGCAAACTTATTATAGAAAATGTGATTGTCCCCCATGGGGTGTCTTCGTCAACTGTGGTACCTTATAACGGTCCACTGTATGGGTTCTTCTAGTGATTAGAATCTTACTCTTTTGTTTATATTTTCTGATTCCTCTTTATATCTATTAATCTCCTTCAACTAAATACTCATTGGCATGCCCTAGAACCAACTTGCTTATATGGTTCCGACCTCAGGCCTCTGGTCAATGCTCAAACGTATTTAGGTTAAATAACACTTTATTATTGTGACTCAAAAGGGATTGTATCTATAGATCAAGCAATAATTATAACACAATGCACTTCACTAGGTATTCACAAGTATTTGTCTCGTAAACTAAGGACTTGAGATTTAGATGTTAATCTCATGCGAGCCAAATGGTAACTAGCTGTGAATGCTCATTACACATAATCATATAGGTTCGTCAAAGCAGTTATGCGAACACAAGTAATGTGTTTTTGCATCATTACAAAAACGTTTATATACTTCAGAATACATTATCTTAAACAAAGGTCGAATATGCATTGATTGTTTATAAAAATTAAAAATCAAAACAAAGAGTGTACAATCTCCTTCTTCAGTGTCAGATTAGTGATTCGTACAATTGTTGCACACATAGTATTAAAAACTTTAAAAAGTAATAATAAAATATATACTGAACCAAATTGAATGCGGTTTTCAGAATAATCATTCTAGAACTTAGTTCCGTATCAATATGTAATAAACTCATTTTTATTCCCGGAGCCTGGAGAGGACCTTTATTAATATTTCTGTTGCCATACATTCATAAGTCACATAACCTATGCACCAAGCTAACTAAATTTCAAAATCTACCTACCTTTACTTATAACTATATACTATATAGCTACAGGCAGGTTCTGCTTCTATTACACCCCGCTATTATAATAGCTGAAATAATTGTAAGGCACGTCTCAAAGTTATTACAGTACGTAGACATAGAAAGCCGAGACCATTTTTTGTGCTGTTTATTTCACGGTAAATACAATAAATATTATTATGCAGATGAGGTTATTAGAAGTAATTGGTTCAGAAATTAGTCTTTATAACAGAATAAACTTTAAATTCATTCACTACCTCAAAATCATTTTCTTGTGTTCTAACTCATAGAAAATGAAATGTTTAAACACACCGAAAATCGAACAATCCAGAAAACTGAAAAATCCGTAAAACAAGGAGAAACATAATATTCGGAAAACAGCAAAAAGGGAAAATCCAGAAAAGTGAAACACCGGAAATAGAACACAAAATCAGAAGAAAACACCTTAACGGAAAAAACAAAAATACGAAATGTAAAAAATTCGATACAAGAAAAATTCAAATAACTCAAAAATCCCACTAACAAAAATCATTTTTTTTTTAAATTCTAATAATTTTATTCGGATAATTTCACAAATTGAAAAAGTTATAGTCCGTCATATTTTTCAGGGGTAATGGGGTAATATACTAGGAAATCCAGATGATAAACAAATCTGGATCAAAAATATGAATTATTTTTATATATAAAATCTGGAAGACCAAAAACTGAAAAATTGAAAAAAAAAATCGGATAATAATAGCCTTGATAAAAAATTGAATTACAAAAAATGGATAATTTTTTGAAATCTTATTGAATTTATTTGGGTAATTTAAAAATTGAAAAGGAAATTACATTCAGTCATTTTGACGAATAATACACTAGTTTGAAGTAATTCTTAGTTGTGATTTTGGTAATGGATATGGATCCTGCATTAGTGATGGGGCGATACCAAGATTTTTAACGATTCTGATACGATTCCGATTCTATCCAAATGTACCGATTCCCGATACGATTCTCGATACGATTCCCGATAATATTTTTATTGGCCTAGATATTTAGCTACCTTATGGTACCTTACCAAGTACCAAATTAAATCTTTAATATATTAATAATTCCATAAGTTAATTTTTACTTAGTAGTGTCACTGTTTACAAGTAGGCTGAAACTTATATGGTGTAGCCATATAGGTTTTATTGAAACTGTTTTAACACATTAGTTTTCATTTTATCGAGTAATCATTAAAGGTCCTCTGCAGGCTCCAGAAAAAAAGGAGTTTATTAAATGATATTGTAGAACTAAGGTCTAGGATCATTAATTTGCAAACCGCATAAATGGTTCAGTATATATTTTTCTATTATTCTATATGCTTTTAATAATTTCTTAAAGCAACAATTGCACGAAACAGTAATCTGACGCTGAGAAAGTGATTGTACACTCTTTGTTTGGATTTCCAATTTGAATTTTATAAACAAAAAATGGATGTTCGGTCTTTATTAAGGATTTAAATTGTTTCCTGAAGTATAAAAACGTTTCTATAAATAGTTTCTCCAATTATGTACCTTTACTGTAATATATAATAATTTAATAGTGAATTGATGATACCTACCCAGTTGGCAATCTAAACAAACGGTGTACAGTTACATTCCTTTTCTTCTGACTGAAAATTAGCAAGTCGGAAGCAAAATTGGTTTTGGAATGTTTTGCTTATAAAAATCTTTTAAACCATATATAATTAGCTATAAATATGCCTTCAAATTTCATGCGGTTTGCAGCAAAATTATTAGAAGCATTAGCCTCATTGATTTAAATGATAAAAAAATTGCTTGGAGGGGACGTTTAATGTAAATACTAATTAAATAATAAATAAAAACCTAAATTATGTTGATAGTTAAGACTATTGGAAGTCTGGAATATATTTAATTTAATTGACATTACTGTAAAAGATATTATTTTAACTAGTTACTAACTTATTAGGCAGTATTGTGCTTGACCTCATCTAGAAATACATACACTACATTTTAAGTTTTACAGGACATATATCGTATTACCATGTTACATACAATACACAAATAATCGTTTTAGGTATCGGAATCGCCCTAAAATTTTGGTACTCCGATTCCGATTTCCGATACCTTGAAAAACCCCGATTCTCCGATACGATTCCGATTAATCGTCCCATCACTAATATGTACCTGTAATTAGATGGCCAAATATTCATGCTTTGAATTCATTATTTAAATATTTTATACGATTTCACTTCCAGATATGAAATTCTTACTGAAATCAAATTGGAATTCTATGAACGTCGTCGATAATGTACATTTTGAAAGTTGAAATGATACAATTCACTTTCTTTTTTCAGAATTTTCCCGGATTTCATTGGTTACAGAGGTCTGTTCAGGAAGATAATGTGTCACGCCGTGCAGGACTGGACTTTCCATGCCACTAAGTAAGAATGCCTCCATTTTGTCGCATGTCTATTACCATGTACACAATAAAGGTGTGCCTCGCTTATATTACACCCCAATCTTACAAAATCTGTAATAATTGCTAGGAGTGTCTCAAAGTTATTATACCACGTAGACATAGAAAACGGAGACATTCTTCGTGATGTTCATTTCACGGAGCTATAATAATCATTCATTAATATTATTATTCAATATTCATATTAGGTTATTAGAAGTAATTGGCTCAGAATTTTATTTAACAATCTATAGATTCTATGAATCTATACTATAATAAGAGCTGCGTCCGTCCGTCCGTCCGTGTGTCACAGTTTTTATCTGAGAGTATATATTCTTATAACTAGAGAGAGCGACCAGTTCCAGTGATGCAAGGCGGTGTCTAATAATAAATGGTACAGATACTACTTTCCTAACCTTGTAACTCTTTAACTAAGCATTTTAGACCATTCCTTCATAGAATAAAAAGTGTTTACTTCGACAAATGCAACCTTATGTTAAAGTTTGGCGACAAAAGTGTTGGACACCCTGTAGTAATTATTATTTTACTTTTATTTCAATCGGTATTCATGATAACAATTACAATAGAAGTAAATAATTATTTAGATTTTCTTTTCTCACGTGTCCGAAAATGTAGACTAACCAATTACTTGCAACTAACCCTACTGCCGGAAAAAAAAACTATTCGCACATGTGTCACTGGCAGTGAAGTCACATATACGTTTCATTTCAATGAACCTGCATTTTAAAGTTTATATTATGTATTATTTCTATTTATGACTCAGTATATCATTCACAGAAATATTTATATGCTCATTACAGCATTAGAATTATTTGTTCCTCACGCTAGGAATGTATTTTTTCTTGGTTATAATTTATATTTTAGTTAATCCTCATGGCGAATTTTCCAACGGCGTAAATCCCGACGGCGAAATGTTCCATGGCGAATTCTCCGGTCACGCTGCAGTCAACTTAGTTACAGTTCGCAATTCAGGATGCAATTATTGCTAAGTCCTTCAAACACTATCAGTGTATCTAATTCTTCAGGTACCGAGGAACTATTTATTTTAGTGAAGAGGAACCTGAGGAGCACAGGACTGAAGACCACCAGAAGTCCTGTACTTGGGGTTACAAATTCGAACATTACATGACTGAGGGTGAGTGAATTTGTCCTGTGATTAGCTTTGAAAGGAAAGGCAGTCATTTAAAATTAACTTCGCAACTGTTGGAGAGATGTGATTAGTATAGGTACTAACTGACATTTCTCATTAGTGTGCTAACTGACATTTCTTATTAGTGTGCTAACTGACATTTCTCATTAGTGTGCTAACTGACATTTCTCATTAGTGTGCTAACTGACATTTCTCATTAGTGTGCTAACTGACATTTCTCATTAGTGTGCTAACTGACATTTCTCATTAGTGTGCTAACTGACATTTCTCATTAGTGTGCTAACTGACATTTCTCATTAGTGTGCTAACTGACATTTCTCATTAGTGTGCTAACTGACATTTCTCATTAGTGTGCTAACTGACATTTCTCATTAGTGTGCTAACTGACATTTCTCATTAGTGTGCTAACTGACATTTCTCATTAGTGTGCTAACTGACATTTCTCATTAGTGTGCTAACTGACATTTCTCATTAGTGTGCTAACTGACATTTCTCATTAGTGTGCTAACTGACATTTCTTATTAGTGTGCTAACTGACATTTCTCATTAGTGTGCTAACTGACATTTCTCATTAGTGTGCTAACTGACATTTCTCATTAGTGTGCTAACTGACATTTCTCATTAGTGTGCTAACTGACATTTCTCATTAGTGTGCTAACTGACATTTCTCATTAGTGTGCTAACTGACATTTCTCATTAGTGTGCTAACTGACATTTCTCATTAGTGTGCTAACTGACATTTCTCATTAGTGTGCTAACTGACATTTCTCATTAGTGTGCTAACTGACATTTCTTATTAGTGTGCTAACTGACATTTCTCATTAGTGTGCTAACTGACATTTCTCATTAGTGTGCTAACTGACATTTCTCATTAGTGTGCTAACTGACATTTCTCATTAGTGTGCTAACTGACATTTCTCATTAGTGTGCTAACTGACATTTCTTATTAGTGTGCTAACTGACATTTCTCATTAGTGTGCTAACTGACATTTCTCATTAGTGTGCTAACTGACATTTCTCATTAGTGTGCTAACTGACATTTCTCATTAGTGTGCTAACTGACATTTCTCATTAGTGTGCTAACTGACATTTCTCATTAGTGTGCTAACTGACATTTCTCATTAGTGTGCTAACTGACATTTCTCATTAGTGTGCTAACTGACATTTCTCATTAGTGTGCTAACTGACATTTCTCATTAGTGTGCTAACTGACATTTCGCATTAGTGTGCTAACTGACATTTCTCATTAGTGTGCTAACTGACATTTCTCATTAGTGTGCTAACTGACATTTCTCATTAGTGTGCTAACTGACATTTCTCATTAGTGTGCTAACTGACATTTCTCATTAGTGTGCTAACTGACATTTCTTATTAGTGTGCTAACTGACATTTCTCATTAGTGTGCTAACTGACATTTCTCATTAGTGTGCTAACTGACATTTCTCATTAGTGTGCTAACTGACATTTCTCATTAGTGTGCTAACTGACATTTCTCATTAGTGTGCTAACTGACATTTCTCATTAGTGTGCTAACTGACATTTCTCATTAGTGTGCTAACTGACATTTCTCATTAGTGTGCTAACTGACATTTCGCATTAGTGTGCTAACTGACATTTCTCATTAGTGTGCTAACTGACATTTCTCATTAGTGTGCTAACTGACATTTCTCATTAGTGTGCTAACTGACATTTCTCATTAGTGTGCTAACTGACATTTCGCATTAGTGTGCTAACTGACATTTCTCATTAGTGTGCTAACTGACATTTCTCATTAGTGTGCTAACTGACATTTCTCATTAGTGTGCTAACTGACATTTCTCATTAGTGTGCTAACTGACATTTCTCATTAGTGTGCTAACTGACATTTCTCATTAGTGTGCTAACTGACATTTCTCATTAGTGTGCTAACTGACATTTCTCATTAGTGTGCTAACTGACATTTCGCATTAGTGTGCTAACTGACATTTCTCATTAGTGTGCTAACTGACATTTCTCATTAGTGTGCTAACTGACATTTCTCATTAGTGTGCTAACTGACATTTCTCATTAGTGTGCTAACTGACATTTCTCATTAGTGTGCTAACTGACATTTCTACTATTAACAGGTAAAAACAATTTTGATCTGATGGACATAGTTTAAGAACAGGTAAGCAAAAGGTTAGGATGATTATTTTTGTTATTTCGCGAAGGTTATTCTTAGAGCTAACTCTGTAATTTTACTTACTAAAAGACATTGAATAAAAGGAAAAAAATATAATGGTAGACATGATAATACATGGTGCTTACACTTCTTCCTTGGAAACCATTTGGAAATAGAACAACTTCAGTGACATTTTGATCTCATTGAAGTTTTCACTCTGAATATTCGTTCTTCGTTTGTTCATTGTACGATTAAGACCCGCTTCACACTTGCATTTTTAACAGCGCGGAGAAAAGCTCTTCTTTTAAATGTGTTCACACATCCGGTTTTTATCGCTTAAGAAAAAATTTAATGTGTTTTTTAAACACATTTAAGAAGAAATTTTTTCCACGGTGTTAAAAATGCAAGTGTGAAGCGGGTCTTAATCATGCAATGAACAAACGGAGAACGAATATTCCTTGTGAAAACTTCAATGAGATCAAAATGTCACTGAAGTTGTTCTATTTCCAAATGGTTTCCAAGGAAGAAGTGTAAGTACCCTGTATTATATTGTCTACGATTATATATTTTTTTTCCTTTTATTCACTGCCTTTTAGTAAGTAAAATCACAGAGTTAGCTCTAGGAATAACCTTCGCGCAATGACAAAAATAGTCACTCTCACTATTTGTTTACCTGTTCTTAAACTATGTCCATCAGTTCAAAAATGTTTTTACCTGTTAATAGTACAATAGGAGTCTGAGAAAAAGAGACCAAGATACAGTTGTTTCGTCCATTGGCTAACGATTTAAAAGTATTTGAAAAAGCGGAAACATTTTTGTGGCCCATACTGTACATCAGCCACAGGTGGAATACATATAGTAGTCAGGGTTTGTTTCAATGTCACCGGCGAGTAAGAGGAGGGAGATATGCCGGTTCATACCACCACCCCCCCCCCCCCCCCCCCCACTAGGGAAAAAAGAGCTCTGGTGTAGTGCTGTGATGTGGACTATGCCCAGGGGGCGACTCCCTGTTGGGTCTTGCAGTTGGGAGACCTTTCGAAGGCTGGACTTCCGGTCTTGCCCTGCCTCCACGTGCAGGCGACTCCCAGGACAGGATAATTAATAATCGTTAATTATACTATAGCTACACAATATAAAAATAAATAATTTCATTTCCTGATTTTATTTTTTGGTTTGGTATAAATGAATGAAGTATATATCACTATAGAATTGAGAATAGTTACACCTCTTTTTAATTTCTATAGAACTCGAAAAAAATGTGTCGGAAAAGAGTAACGAGATCAAATTTCTGAAAACAATACATTAAGTGTTGATGTAAATTGTATTACCTCTGAATATAATCAATGTTTGACTATATACTTGGTAGACGAATAAAATAATTGTTTGGTAAATTATATAATTCAAAGAGGTCGTTGTAGGAGCTACATGACCCGTAGAACTGATAATTTTTGTCCTTTGTACGGTTGTCAGTTTAAAGATCGTCCACTGTACGAGCTTTACCTGTATAAGATTTATTTGTGCATCGGTGTAACTTGCATTATATTTTTGGGGTCAATTAGGTGCAGATCCCTCGACTGGCCATGACTTAACCGTTATAGTTACGTCTGTATCTTGAGATCGAAACTCGGCAACCACACTATGGGTTATCTTGCCGAGGTGGATGGGGCTGATAGGTCTCTCTATGACTCTTCACACAAAGATCTTAGTGCATTTGTTGAGCTCAAAACAAGCAAACTAATCAAATCAGACTGGGAAAGAAAGAAATTTATCATGTACAAGACATCTAAATGGTGGAGCCAGAGCTTCCTTGTTGGTGAGTTTAGATTCTAGTTGTACGTATTCTGATATATTAATTTTCACTTAAGAAAGTTTATGATTAATTCTTATTCAAAATGTAATAGTATTAAGGAAGGTAAAATATACAATTATAAAATGATTCAAAGACTGTCTACTATTACAGTAGAACTTTTCTGTGACGAAATCCTCTATAGTGAATGTAGACTCCTGAGTAATGTGTATGATCTGGAGCCTGAAAAGGGTTCTCTTTATTATGCCTTCTTTCTTTTCTTTTATTTTTTCCATAAAATTAAATAATTTACAATATGTAAGCTCTTTATTTCACGTGGTAGCGTGTTTTTGATTAGTGCCGAGCGGCCATATAATTACGTGGGTTACGATTCTCCCTAGAAATAATAATCAATTTGTTCAATTAAATGTTTAGGTTACTTGTCAATAATAATCATTAACAAGCATCAAATATCGTACCAAAATAACAAGATTAATAACAACACACATGGTTTAAATTAGGTGTACAGGCAGACCCGCTTTAAGTCAAAAATCGTACCACACAGTAACTTAGAAATGAATTTTAAAACGGGGGAACCCCCGCTTTCAGTTTAGCATTGTTACTCCAATCTTTTCGTTTTCTTTTTAAAAAATCATAGTACACTAATACTATATACCATATTTTGTATGGTTCCTTCAATGTAAATAAAATTGTTTAAAAATAATTTACCGGTACAACTGATGTAAGTAAACTCGGTGTCAACTCCGCTTTTAAGTCGTCCTGTTATAATAGCGAGGTCTACTTAAAGCGTAGTCAGCCTGTACTCCAATTAAATAATAGATCAAACATTAGGTTCGAGAAATAATAAATCGTTCATTAACATTGTAATAATAATTTAATTATTCAATGAGCAACCTATGGAGGAGGTTAATTTACAACATGGGTCAAGCTTTAGAGGTTAAGGGTTTCACCTTTCAATAATTAACATAAGGGGTTTAGCTCTAGCACTGTCGGGAAAACGGATGAGGGTTGCTGAGTTTCTGATGGAGTGGGTGCGGCTGTAAACTCTTTGAAACCACTGTTCTAGTCAGTCGGGAAATCCTGCAGTCCTCCACTGGAGCTTTGCTAATTGGTGTAGACGAAAAATCGTGTAAATCATGGTGTTAGAATGGTGACTCTGACTTCAGACTCTTACTTCTCTGCAACATAAGAAACTGTTCTGCAACATCAGAAGCTGTTCTGCAACATCAGAAGCTGTTCTGCAACATCAGAAACTGTTCTGCAACATCAGAAACTGTTCTGCAAAGTTAGAAGCTATTCTGCAACATTAGAAACTGTTCTGCAACATCAGAAACTGTTCTGCAACATCAGAAGCTGTTCTGCAATGTTAGAAGCTGTTCTGCAATGTCAGAAGCTGTTCTGCAATCGACTTCAGTTGTTGGTTCTTTCATCTTATCTCTTCTACGGGTGTAACTCTGTCGTAAAGAATGCAATCTCTACTGCCGGGATCCATGGAATTGCAAGATATAATCACTCACTCAGGATTCTTTCTCCACCACTATGGCGGGTGGATATCTTCATCGACCAATTAAGTCCTGCCATGGTTACCTAACTAGGCTCGGTTTTAGGGAAAGGCTCCCCCCGGCCTGAGCCTGAAGGCTCCGATCGTGAGTGTCAGACAACTAAGGGGAGTTAGAACATGCCGTCATAATCTCAATCCACCTCTTATGTACTTCCAAGATTCATCTAAAACTCCACCCAAATCTAAACGTAAGATGTCTCTGCTCTCATA
This sequence comes from Caprella mutica, assembly GCA_947561585.1. Taxonomy (NCBI): domain Eukaryota; kingdom Metazoa; phylum Arthropoda; class Malacostraca; order Amphipoda; family Caprellidae; genus Caprella; species Caprella mutica. The sequence continues at coordinate 58,655 of CANNZV010000830.1, read as the reverse complement.
TCTCTATTCCCAATTGGTCCTCAACCCTCCTGTAGGGTGTCCCTAATTTAACCCTCAACTAATAGGAACTGACTCCTATATTTCCGACTAAACTGATTACTCTGTCACAGAGAAGAAACAACATATTTGTAATATGTTAGGATATATGAAACCTCCAGAGCTCGTTATTTCGACAAAGTAAACCACAGAAAATTTCTGGTCTATAGAGAACAGCAGGAGTTAAATTACCCTCGCAAATGTAACAAAATTTGAAAGTCTTACGAACTCTCTTAAAGCAATGAATATTATTGATTTATTGTCATACAACTCTTCTAAACCACAATCATTTGAGCAGAAAAAATATGCAATGACACTTTTTTACTTCAAAGTCACAAATAGTTATCTTCAAAAAACAAACTTGTTTGAAGATTTTATAACAAAAAGTATACAAATGAATTACCTCGCTAAGAGAAAAAAAATTTCTGCAGTACGCCATGAATGGCCATCACTTTTTTGAAAACTAATGGCAGTCTGAGGAAAATTTGTTCATTATACGGGGTAGCTTATTAGTTATTACTCAGGAATTTCTACATTCACTATAGAGGATTTCACTATAGATGAGTTCTACTGTACTCAATTGTTGGTGATGTTATTTCTCCTCCTAGGAATTCCTCGAATTATTTGCGGTTACAAAGATGGCAATGGGATTGTGACAGAATTGGAAACCTTCAAAGTGGATGAAATGCCTAAAGAGGCTAAGAAACTCAAATCAATTGAGAGAAATCCCAGATTAGCTAACAATTTCTGGAATGATGACCAAATGCTTTTCTCACTGGACGAATTGCTCTCATTTGTCAAAACAAAAGTAAATTGAAAGATGATGTTACCAATTAAAGATATGTGGCTATATGTCAGGTTAAAAATATATAAATTGTTAAATCTATTTTTCTTTCAGGTAACTGATGATAACCCAGATCTTGTTTATGAATTTGTTAAGCGTGGCCAGACAGTCACTTGTCGTTGTTTAGGGGAAAAAAGCTCTGAAAAAACTGTTCTGCACGAGTGGTACATCCAAAAGATAGGTAAGTTGTAGTTAAAGGGGCGCATGTAAATAAAAAAATTTTAAACTCTTGAGTTATGAATCACTCGAGTAATGGAGGACCTGAATTATGAAATGCATCTGAGTTATAAAGTAATTTCTAGGTTTAAATTATAAAAAATTGATATACGTCATGAATTGCGTCAACTTATCCCTCAATCAGGGTACTGGAACATAAGGGTATAGTAACTAGTAGACGACGCAAAAATATGACGTCACCAAAACAACACATATCTCAGGGTACAGCAGGATACAGTAACATAGGGTATGGTAATCAGCTGATCGAATCTAGTTTGACGTGACCACCGGATGACTGGAAATGGCGATTCTGACCACACTTTGAAACATGGGAAAACCTACTTAAACTTAATCGCTCCCAAATGTAATTTTTTCTTTATCAATTACTAACTAGGCATTGGTTAAATTGTATTTCCATTATTTTATTCCTCAATTGCTATTCATGGGAACTACAATTTAGCAGTTAACTATCACTAGTTTAGGTTCCTATAGGTAGCATATGTTCAAGACCCTTATTTTTATAGATCAGTAAAAGAAATGAACAATAAAAACACACCTGAATTATATCTATACTAGTGTATTTGCCCGTTAAAAATAACGGGTCTTCAATAGTAATTTATTACCCGTTCTTTGGTCATTTTCAGTGAACTCTAATAAAATATATTTTTTTGCATAAACTGATACTTTTTTCATAGATAAAAACATTTAAAAATTGAATAAAAACAGGGGAATTTAAATACCAAGTCAATATATTCCCGTGCGTATCATAGTTACATTCTTCAGGTTTAAAACCAATCGAGTAAAAGCGGACACCAAATAAATAAACAAACTATGGAAATTATTAGTATAGATATTCAAATTTGAGGTTCAATCGCCTTTTCCGCTTTTCTTTTACTCGAAACCCTTATAAAATGACTTCAAACTTCCCGATATTAACATGCAAATACGATGAATTAGGACTGCTTTTTCGAGTACCTTGTATTCATTTATGTTTTATGTCGATATCGTGTTTGATGCTAAAGCAGACATTCAACTGAATTTGTTATATATAATATCATGTCATGAATCTAATTCTTTAATTTACAACTCAACCTTAATCTTTGCAGAAAATTTGGTGAGAGCCAAATGAACTCAGGCAGTTTCAAAAGTTTCTGTAACATTCAGAATCTTTCGTACTTCTCTACGAACAACCATATGCTATGAATCTTCGGAATAGCATGTAAATTTATTATATGTTAATTTTAATATCTATATCTTTAATTGCATGAATATATTTAACCATTTCACTTTAATGAATAATCCACCTCCAGATTAAATAATTCATTCGTAAATAGCTGTGATCAAAGATTGTGCAAACTTTTTAGGGTTCTATTTTTATCATTATGATTTATATATTACTATTAATGAGAACTTAATTTAGGAAACCTTCTGTATTATTTGTACTCTGTTTTTGGTTTCAAAATGGACGATCACTGTTATTCTATTTTTTTACGAATAAGTTTTCGTTTGATGTTTCTGATTACGCATGAAGTCGATAATATTTTTCCTTTTATGTTTATGAATACAATAAAATAATTAATTTCATTTATAGGTACAGGTAAATTTGAAAATATATTTTAAAAAAGATTCAGGAAAAATATTATGTTTATTAGTATCTTATTTTATTTACTTATTTTTTGGTATATACTTTCATTTAAATTGTCTTTCTTTATCAGTATCTATATTTTGATATTCACTTCATAAAAAATTAGTTGTCTAAAACCGTTTAAATATAAATATATATCACAATAAATATATTTATATTGAATAAGATTTTTTTTAATATGCTAGGTAATTGATACTATTTATTCTACATTATGATACATTTTTTTTATACAAATTACTCAAGAAATATTTATTAACGATTGTATTCTTTTGTTTAACAATTATAGTGATCTTATAATTATTGCCACAATGCCACGCAATAGATTGACTGAAGGGCACATTAAATAGAATATACTATAATATAAAGCCTTTAGTGCTTCTTGAACTTCCTTGCTATACTATGGCCACAGATCATTGATTCAATGACCTGTGCTATGGCTATACCAACCTTGTGGAATAATGATTTGAATTGTGAAAGAAGGAAAAATACGTCATCAGCAGCTGAATTTCCTATAAGGTTGAATGTAAGTTTAATTTATTTGATGCCAATTAGCCATTACGATTTTAACGTTTATTCAAGCCGTATCTATGAAATCGATATAAAACTTATTTTTTGGTAAATTATTTCTTACGTTTGATTGAAATAAAAACTTAATTAATATTTATATAAAAAATATATTTGTTATGTACCTCACAGTTTTACGTGACGTAATTTGACTAGGCTACAGTCAAAGTTTATAAATTATATATTAAAGTATATTAGCCTTGGTAACAGTACCCCTTATTATATGATATATATGTAGTGCATATACAAAGATTTTACGCATATGTATGTACTCCATATACTTATATTATCATGACTTTTGTACTCTTTTCTCCCACTGACTAGGTAGCTATAAATTATAAAAGAAAAATGTCTGTTTCAGAAGTGCCCGCGAACAGCTGTTGTCCATGCTCTTGGCACTTTAAAGTTTAAATTAAGTTTCAATAGATTTATCTATTGAAAATTAAATATTTCCAGTTTGTTACCTCTTCTAATTTACAATATTAAGTTGAAGATAGTAAAATCGAATTTTGGGAGCAATTCCTTAGGCTGGTACGTATATTATATTTAATTCACGTTATTTGCCCTATACACCCCTAGTAACTAGGCTATAGGTTTCCAGCCTCAAGGTTAAGGTTATTAGCTTCCTAACCAGTGTAAGCCAAATCGTATCAACCGGTGCTCCTTCAAACCTGAAAAAAATTCTTTAATATTCCAAAAGTTGTTACTTGTTAGGTACTACTTAAACATATGAAGGATAACTGCTAAGGTAGCCTTAGGTAGGTAACTAACTAATAAGAAATATGAATAGCTAGGCCTTGTTAGTTAAGAACAGGTTTCATGAGGCTGAGGTTTGGTTTAGTGCCAAACTAGCCACTCTGTACTATGTGTCTTCTGACTCTCAGTGATTTTAATTTCAGTTAGTTACTCACAGTAGCAGATTTAATTACCTTATTTACCTATTTGTACAGTGTATTGAATTGCTCTCTGAAATCATTAGTTTTTCATACCTAATCTCCCTCAGCTCATCAGCTGAATTAATTGGATATTTAGAATGCCAAAACTGAATTCGGTAAATTGTTATTATTATACCTACTGGCTAGTGGCTACTACCTAATACCTACTGTGTAAATAAATTAATAAAAGTAGATCCTATAGGACCAGACTTGAGACTGCAGGAACTGGTAAAGACTAAAGTGTCTTCTATTTTGGCTTTTGTTCTCAGTAAAATAGTACCTACATGTAAATATAGGAGGAAATTAGGGATTGTTTGCACAGAAAACATTAAAAATGTCCCTTACCCTGCAGACTGGATTAATTAAATTTTTTAACTAGACAAGACAGCCAGTGAAACCACAAAAAACAATATAAAAAAAATCATAGCTTCAAAACACTCATTCCAAAATCCTATAGGCTATAGGTAGCCAGTCTGTAGGATAATGATATCGGACATTTTTAACATTTTCTGAGCGAACAATCCCTAGTCAATCCCTAATTTTCTCCTATATTTACCTAAGTAAAATACTAAATAGTATGGTTCATAAACTCTCGATTTATCTCTCCAAAAATCACCAAATTTCTCTCCAAAATGATCAAATTATCATAAATTCTCTCTAAAATAACATTATACTGATTGTAGCATAGGACTAGGAGAAAAATAGATATTTCTCACCATTTGCAATTTAAGAGCTCAAAATAACTCACATTCTCCCCATTAGAATGACAAGTTTGGACACGCTTTATTACTTGGAATTATTTACATGTATTTTGCTGAGAACAGAAGGCAAAATAGAAGATTTCTTGGAGAACACTTCACCAGTTCCTGCAGCCTGCTCTAGTAGACTAGTTTAAGACCAGTGGACCATCCATATTTCTAAGTATGGACAAAGTCTCCCAATATATTGGCGACTTTTGAGTGGAAAAATAAGTTGAAAACTATAAATAACAAATGAATAACTCCTAATATTGTTTCAAGAGATAGACATTCATCAGACATAAAGCATAAGGTTGCTTACAAGTGTAAAATATTGACTAGGAAGTCAAATTTCTTCTTTAAAGTATCTTATGTGGCAACCTGGATCCATTTTCTCACTAAGCTGGCGACTTTCCTGACCACAGTTAATTAGCCTGTAGTCTGTAGCCACAAGGCCCAGGCTACAACCTACAGAAAACCTCAATTTTTGCATTATTTTGCCTTCTGTTCTCATCAAAATACATGTAAATATTAAAATATAGAAAAAAAATCAATATTGTTTACACAGAAAAATTGGAAAATATTAAAAATGTCCCCATATGCTTGTATTAGTGTAACTGTAACATACCTAACCAATTTAAAAATTAGTTTAATTACCTACTCCCAATCATGCAGATCAAAATTTTGAGTTTTGTCCTTTTGGAACTAACTAAATCTCTCAAAATGAATAATATGAAACAAGGATGGTTTTCTGAACTCTCTTCCATGTGGCCTGGACAAGCTTTTTCACTTGAAGTAAGTTGAAACTGTAGTTAGCTATAAATGAATACAATTCTCTCTGATTTCTCATAAGTTTCAAAACTTCTGCTGTTTTTTGACAGTTTTTAAACAACACCTTTCAATACATTATCTGTGATAGTGTTAAGCCATACAAATTTACATTAGATTTCCTGGTTATATTTCTCAAAGATATTTATTTATAACACTTGCATATTATTTTTATTTTATCTGATAGGAAAGTTTTATCAAACTATTACCTACCTTTCATGAATTCTTTGTTTAACTTAGAAGAAAGAATACAATGAACTTAAGATTTGGGTTACTGAATAGTGTTAAATTAATCATTTATATTAATTGTGGTTTATCTTTCAGGTTAAACATTCCATCCTAGATAAGCATTCCAAATATCAACATATTCAAATATTTGAGAGGTAAGATTCTAAGAGATGATTTAGAATTTTATTGACTTTTAATTAGTTAGCCATGAATTTAAATTTATGTATCCATTTTTCCATTTCTTGGTCCAATAGAAATCTTTTTCCCCCCTTTGAAAGTAAATAATATCCTAAACTATTAAATGATTTTACGTAATATTCTTTCAGTTTGATGAAAAGTTAAAAATTGTTCGATAAGGTCTGCTAAATGCCATTACTTCAACAAATTAACATATTATAGCTTTAGCTACTTTGAAATTTAAAATGAAAACAAGTTAGGTTTTTTGAGACACTGATTATAGCTGATGTTTAAAACTATGAAAAGATAAATAAGTGGGAGTAAAATGTCTGAAACTGATTTGAAATAACTATAGTTATTGGTAAAAAATTGTCCAATATCTTGAGCATGTTCAATCGTTTTTAGCCTCACTTACGGCAAGGTTCTCGTTCTCGATGGCGTTATTCAGTTAACGGAGAGAGATGAGGCCTCCTACCAAGAAATGTTAGCCTTCCTTCCTCTCAATTCACATCCCAACCCAAAAAGGGTGAGTTTTATTGAGCAGAATATAGCTAGGGTCACACAGGTAAATTGCGGCCTTAACTGTCAATTGCGGCCTTTCTCGAGAAAGAGCCTCTAAGTATTTCTGCTGAATCGAATTTATAGTACAATAATTAATTCAAAAGATGTGCATTGCTTGTTATAATTAATTAATATAGTTAATTAGTTGATAATGTTTAGTTAATAATGATATAGTTAAGCTATTATTTTTATTACCTAGTGTATCTGTGGTTTGAGACCAAAGTTGGTTTGTGTGCTGCAATTTACCTGCTTTACCCTACATCTGTTGTACTAACTGTTTATCATTAATGGAGTGTCTGGCAAAATATTTAAATCATTCTACCTGTCACTCATCAAGGCTTTCTCCTCTCAGGTGTTAATTGTAGGGGGTGGAGATGGAGGTATTGTGAGAGAAGTCTCTAAACATCCTTCTGTCAAGGAGATTGTTATGTGTGAGATAGATCAGGAGGTGGGTGGTGTGATCTTTGTAATAATTCTTTTATTGCACTTACTTATAAAATTTTTATCAGTGATCCAAAATTGTAGATGAATTTGCACAAATCTTTAGCTACAATTTTTATAGAAAGGGAATAGAAGGTAGTTGCAATACTGCCTTAATAGTTGCATATCTAAAATTCTCTATCGCAACCTGGTATTAAGCTTCTCTTTAAAGTTCATGACATGTGTCTTGTCTTGTTCCTTGGAAAGTGAATTTGTTCACATAGTCACTTTCCTTTCTGACTGCTTTTTCCAGTCCATTATATTTAATTTCCTTTTGACATCAACGATTTAGCTGAAGCGAACATTAAATTCCTAGCTACACTAAAATGGTTTATTTCGTTGATGCAGGTTGTTCAAGCCTGCAAAGATCACATTCCCTCCATGAGCTCTGGTTTCTCTGACCCGAGACTGACGCTCCACTTTGGTGATGGCTGTGAGTTCCTCAAGAACTGCACCACTAGCTTTGATGTGATCATCACAGACTCCTCAGATCCAGAAGTTGGAGAGGGACTGGAGTCAAAGGATGGTGGGTAGTGTATGAATGGAATTAATATTTATTTCCTCCAGGTAATTGATAGGTGATGAATACAGTCTTATATGCATGGGCTGGCTACTGTAAAATTTAAGTTAACTGGTTAACAACTTCTTGCATATCATAACTCCAAATTTTAGTTTTATCTTGAAAGTTTGGCTAGGATAATATGTTTACTTTTCTCTGTGCAGGTCCAGCTGTAACTCTTTTCACTGAAGACTTCTACAGTCTACTGCACGCTAGACTGTCTGCTGATGGTATTTTAGCATCTCAGGTGAGAAAATAGACCTAGCGTTATTAATTGCGAAAGATGATTTAACACTGAACCTATCGAGCAGTCAAGTGACTGCTTTTTGCTCTAAAAACCTTTAAAGCATTGGGTAGATACTTGAAGTGTTTAAATTATGAGACACTACTCGTTATTTTAATTGGTATCCTGATAGCTGGAAGGTTCATGAATACCCCTAAAATAACGAGTAGAGTCTGATATATAAAAAAAATTAAAGTTCTACCAATAATAACTTAAGAGATACAAATGTTTGAAAAATAAAAAGAACTCAAATTAATTAAGTAATTCATATTTACAGTCAATACAAATAATATCCCACTAGGGATGAACTCTCATGAGGAAAAGCTCAATAAGTTGTGATCAGTGATTACAACATATTCAGATGTCTAAATAATTATTCTTCTCTGGAAAATAATGATAAATATCACTCCTGATGAACTTTTGCAATAAAGAACGTTGTCTGAATACAAATTATCAAAGTAAAACTAGAAATATTTCCGCTAACTCCTGTTTAATCATTAGTAGGGTTGTGACAATATGCTTTAATAATCATAGATCTTAAGAATATCATACATAAATGGTATGGAATACTATATGCCGCTGATGTAGAACCGTTCAGTACTTATTAACTATCTCCGTCTATAATATTTTGTTTGATCTTTGAAAAGCATATTGTCACAACCCTACTCGTTACTCCCTCTCTTTAGGGTGAAAATATGTTCCTACACAAGGAGCTAATTGCGAGACTGATGAAAAAGTCTCGCTCTCTGTACCCTGTGGTAGACTATGCCTACACTTGCACACCAACTTACCCAGGGGGACAAATAGGCTTCATTCTTTGCAGTAAGAGTGAGGTAAGTAGTTAACAGAGGGCCGTCAAGTGGTGAGTCAGTGGCCAAAATAATATCACGTCTTGCAGGACGCTAAATTCCTTATTTTGGGATCATTCAACTGGCAATCTCAATGGAGTAACTGACACAAAATAAGGTTTTCGGCGTCCCGCAATCGCTGCAACGATACCTCTCTAGTGTAGTTTATCATAACTCTATGAGGGCCGTCCACACGTGCAGAGTTTTTGAGTTTTTCCACCAGACTTTTTGCTAAGCTCCTCTTACTTTTTCCCACGAGATTTTTCAATTATATAAGAAAAACAATAGCTATGTTTTTTATTTTATTTTAGTGGGTATCCATGATACCTGAAGGTATCATGGAAATAATTATAATAGTAATTATATCGTTTTTTCTAATATGATTAAAAAATTTCGTGGAAAAAGTAGGAGGAGCTTAACAAAAAGTCTGGTGAAAAGACTTAAAAAACCCTGTGTGTGTACGGCCCTTTAGATGTGTTATTTCAGATTTTTCAGATAGGATCGATAACTTTAGAATATTTTTATCTAATGCCTCTTTAAAAGTAACTACATTGGATAATGTAATATTAATGCTATAGGAAAATGGTCACTAGAAAGTAAAATTGATGTTTAAGTGATTTGGACACTAACTATTAATGAAATGTAAGGCATTATTATTACTATTCTAAAATCAATATTAAAAACAATTCGGTACATAAATATGTATTTTCTTATATCGTTTGTATTTTTAAATAATTACCAAAATAATTAGTTGATTATTTATGGCGTTTTTAATCAATTATCGAATTTTATATGGTTTAATTGAATCTTTCTATTTTAGAAGACTAATTTCCAAGTGCCTGTCACTGAATGGAGTGAAGAACAACTGGAGAAAATGCAACTGAAGTACTACAACTCTCACATCCACAGAGCATCTTTCGTCTTGCCTACTTTCATGAGGAAATACTTAAAAGAAAATAGTTAATTGTTATTCTGATGTTATATTTTATACCTATTAAAGATATTTAACAGTTATTAAATGGGTGTTTGAATTCTACTTCGGTAGAGCGCTTCGAATTTTACGGATTTTAAATTAGGGACCAATTTTTTTTTTTAGAAAAGTTGTGATTTTGTGTAATAATCTTTTTATAATTACTTTCATATTTTCCATAAAATTATGTTTAATATAAAGGTCTATGATATGGAAATGTTGATTTCGACAAAATAAAGAGAAGTTCCTGAAGTTCTTAACATTACGTCATAAATTATTAGAGATTATAGAAAAATGGTAAAATTTTATTATTTCGTAGGAAAAAGATATTCTTTTACTATACTTACATAAAAGATGTTTTTTTATGAAAAATATTTTAGTTCCACCTTTTTCGTTCAGTTTTATGTCAATATGCTATTTATTTATCTGGGTAAGTTGGTAAGTAAAAATAACATGAATTTGCATTCTTTATTCAAGGTATATTAATCCAATTATCTTAATAACACACTGCCAATTAGTTAACTTTCTTCAAACTGTAATTTAGTCAACGATCTTGTCAAATGTGAGGGGCCGTCCACACGTAGGGTTTTTAAGTCTTTCCACCAGATTTTTTGCTAAGCTCCAACTTTTTCCCCGAGAATATAAGAAAAAACGATATGATAATAATTTATTTCAGTTGGTATCCATGATACCTGCAGGTATCATGGATACCAACTGAAATAAAAAATCATTATCATTTTTTTTATATTCTCGAGGAAAAAGTAGGAGGAGCTTAGCAAAAAGTCTGGTGGAAAGACTTAAAAAACTCGACGTGTTTACTGTCCATAAGAGGCTCATCTGAATCTGAAAAAAAATGAAATTAATAACATTCTTAAAGGTCCTCTCCAGGCTCCGGGAAAAAAATGAGTTTATTACATAATATTATAGGACTAAGGTTTACGATCACTATTCTGCAAACCGCATACAATTCGGTTCAGTATATATTTTATAATTTGTTTTTAAAGTTTTTTAATACTCCGTGAGCAACAATTGAGCGAATCGCTAATCTGATGCTCAAGAAGAAGAATTAGAAGATTGTACACACTTTGTTTTGATTACAAATTTGAATTTTATAAACAAATCATGCGTTTTCGGCCTTTATTTAAGATATTAATTGTCTCCAAATAATATAAACGTTTCTATTATAAGTTCATTCAATTTTATACCTTTACACGAATATTTTATGGATTTATTAAACCTAATACCTAGTTGACAATCAAAACAAATGGTGTACATTCTTTTTCTTCAGGCTGAAAATTTCTTAAATTAGTAAGTCGGAAGTAAAATAGGTTTTGTAGAGTTTTGATTATAAAAATCTTTTAAAAGCATATAAAATTGAAAATATGCTACCAAATTCGATGCGGTTTGCAGCAAACTGATAAGAAACATTAGCCTCGTTGAATAAAGCAATAAAAATATTTGGTTGGAGGGGACCTTTAAACAATGTCAAAAACTTGTCCTTCTTAAATATCAATTTTAATTTATTTCATATTATTCAGGATTGAATTCCATTTATTTGTAAGCTTAAAGATCACCAATATACCACTTTTAACATCCGATCCTTCACCTAATTCTAATGAATATAATAAATTAGTTAGGATTCTATATTATCAGATAATGTTGTCACTTAAATTTAAACTAAAGATTGATTATCTATTTATTTTACAATTCGATCTCATGACTCAATAAACCATACTTCTGGTAGCATCTACTCAAATTAATAGTGTAAGAATAATTTATGAAGAAAACGAATTAAATTTTCACCATCAAACTATTAACATTTGGCACATTAAAAGTTTTACATAATCAAAATATCTCAATACTTTAGGAGTAACAATAATTCAAAACTGGGTTAACTTTTTTCTGGGACACCCTCTATACTTACCCTAATTTCGAATGTAGACCATAGTCCTGTTTTCGTAGTTACAATTCTCCACCTCTGGGAATCTTTCTACCTCGACATAGCTCATTAAGCAAGAGGAACCATTCCAAAAGAAGAGAGTCATGTCTGTAACGTTGTAGGCATTTCATGACACAAATTCTGCAGCTACATACTCCCAATTCTATATTTAATGAATTTATTACGTATTATCAAACACTTTGTGAAACTGGTTAAAATCTATTAACATTCAAACGCTAAAATCAAGAGTTTGAAGAGATCCAAACATGTTGGATCTTTCCTGTTTGGGCCATACCACTATATATTTTTTTTCTTGTGTACTTTTGTTCAAAGAATCCGAAAATCATCACCGTTTTTTTGTAGAAACTAATACTTTTTGAGCTATGAGGGTGTGAACTAATTGATTCCCTATCTATAACTAAAGGATTTAAAACTATTTTTATATGAAGTTATAATATAGTTTTTTTATATCCGTTCGTTTGTTGTACTGTACACTTCATGATTGTCTAATAACCTGGCAGGGTGGTTCGGGGGCGGCACCCCCTCCTGTATACATATATGTCGGAAGTCGGAACATTCCTGCTTCGGTGATATTTTCCATTTATTACTGATATACGTGTACCGTGGGGCGGGCCTCCCCAACCGCAATGCCAGGTCATTAAACAATCATGAGGTGTGCAGTACAACAAACTAGCGGAAACAACAAACTGCATTACAGCCATTCATGATGCAATTCTTCAAAATGAGAAGAAATTTCAAACTTTGCATTTCATCAGTACCTATTATTTAAATAGGGAATGAAAAACTTCAAAACCTCTTAGCTATAATAAAAAAAAAACAATTAGGTAGTTTCTACAAAAAACGGTTGTGATTTTCGGATTCTTTGGACAAAATTGCATAAGAAAAAAATTAAATTTGGTTGTTTGCCTCAGACTGGAAAGATCCAAACCACAGAACATTGAATAAGAAGAAGCTCAGATCGAACGTGTACACATGGTGTACACAGTCGTAAAATTTCAACCAATCACGTCCATTGATCGCTGACGTCACTATAAACACTCTCGAAAACAGTTTGAGCGTGCATTCTACCTCAGCTCATTATCTTTGCTGGGAGTCATATCTTCCTACCAAATTATTTTAGGTACACGATTATCTATATTCTATAGCCCAGCTAATAAGCAATAATAAACTAATCTTCTTTGCAACAAACACAAATTGACACCATTTCGGTTGTAATACGCATTCAAAATACGGACTCAAACAGAACTGGTGAAACGAAGCCTCTGATTGGCTGAGTGGCTCTATTTGAAGTGACGTCACTGTAAACGGCACTCAAGAGTAATATAATAGGATCTACACTTCTTCTATTCAATGTTCTGTGATCCAAACTGTTTGCCAATAGTTGTTACATTCGAAAACTAAGTTCTTGTATATTTTTAAACGTAGGTTATTATATATAACTTTAAAAGTCTTCTGACATACAATCATGTTTATGATTAATTTGTTAATTAATTTAAATACAATATCTATCATTAAATTACTGTACCAAAAGATAGCTCAGTTTGTCAAACATCACGAGGCAGTAAAAACAAAAGAAAAATAAATAGATTAAAAGGAAATGACATATAGGGTGATCGAGTTCCGATTATCGGTCAGAACTACATCTTCGGACATATAAGAAAAAACAATATAAAATTGTTATTATTATACAGTGCTACCTAGTATCTAACACTTCTGAAAACCCGGGTTTGCAGAAGTATTAGGTAGCACTGTGTACACTGAGAAAAAATTGCGAGTCCGCCTGACTCATCGTTTGAGTCAAGGCTGCAAAACTCCAAATTGGAGTCTTTTTTTCTTGATTGACTCTACCTGAGTCAATCTGACTATGAATTAGGAGTCAATACGACTCTAGTTTTTGAGTAAAATATTAAGAAGAGTCAAATTGACTCACATTTTTGAGCTGATTTTGGGACAAACTGAAAACTTAAATTTTGAGTCAATTTGACTCGTATTTTTTTATCAGTGTAATAATAACAATTTCTATATCTCTTTTTATTATATGACCGAAGATGTAGTACTGATCGGTAATTCGGAACTTACCCTACTATACATTTAAAAAGGGGCGAACAATTACCCCCCTCCACATAAACTGATGCTTGAGTGAAATGAATTGCTATTTCAAATACGTACTAGCATTGTCCACCAATGTTGCACATTCTTGAAAGTCACTTCCACTGCCTGGATCCAATATGAACCCTAGACTCTGATCGGTTGTCAAGATGTACTTCTCAAACTTGTTATCGCTACCGGCAGCTTCGAAAGAAGAGATGGTGCAAATGATCTCGTCACAAGTCGTACAATCGTCAGAAGGAGCTTCCACGATCTCCACCTGCAAAATAGATCAGTGATACATTAGTACATCAGCATACAGGTAACTTCAATTTATCCACGTCTCAATCAGTCACTCTCTAGATTTATATAGTTTGTTTGCCTCGGTTAGTCCGCACCATCTCGATTTATTTACCCTTCGCGTTCGTCGTGTATTCTGCAATGTTTCTATTTCATTGTAAGAAAAATGTAAAAAGGGGGTTTTGTAAACAAAAGCTGTTTTTCAATGTGTGTTGGTTCACTATATGGACCAATATGATAACCCTTATAAGTTCAATTTCTCAAATGATAGTTTTCTTATTTTTTATTATTTTCAAATCTTACAAATTTATCATCATAAACTCAGACTAATTTTAAAATATCTACAAACATTACAATTAGTAACGTTTATTATTGGGGTAAATTCCTAGTTCGCGTCCCTATTTCATTTAGGGACGTGAACTAGGAACCGATCCACTTAGCCCCTTCCTAGTTCACGTCCCTATTTCAATTAATGACGCGAACTAGGAACCGATCCAAATACCCCCTTCCTAGTTCACGTCCCTAAATGATTTAGGGACGTGAACTAGGAAGGGGGTATTTTTAAGTTATTTTTTCTTAAATTAAATTACCTTTTATCTGATTAAAATATATTGCAGTAATGAATACTAATTGACAGAAAATTTAGTATCTTAACTACAAATATAAATGGCTAATACCAAAAAGGAATATTTGAAATTGAAATACAGCAATTCCCTATATCAATTAGGGACGTGAACTAGGACTTTACCATTGTTGGGAATGTGAAATTTCAACTGTTTACCATCCCTATATATTTTCAACATATATGTTTGTAACGTATAAGACCATTAAACAATTTATTTTTTGAATATTTTCGTTTACATACTCCTTTTTGAAAAATTTTTGTATGCAGCGTATAAAGTTCTCCCTTAACTAAGAAGTTCACATTTTCTTTTTAACCAAATATGGTACCTTGATTTATCCACCATCTCTATTTTCCCAGTCCCACCCCAGGAGACAAATCGAGAGTTACCTGCAACCCATTTCAAATAAAAAAAGTTCGTCCGGGAACGAAAAATTTGGTAACGAAACTTCCTAGTAATGAATCGTCCGGTCACCAGTCCCAGTATTCCACTGAGATGAGATTTTGTCCATCTCTTCATATTGCAATCTACAGTAACCATACAATTAACACTACCTTTAAAGGTCCCCTCCAAGCAATTTTTTTTATTGCTTAAATCAACGAGGCTATTGTTTCTTATCATTTTATTGCAAACCCCATAAAATTTGATAGCATATTTTCAATTTTACATGCTTTTAAAGATTTTTATAATCCAAACTCTACAAAACCTACTTTACTTCAGACTTTCTAATTTTCAGTCTGAAGAATAAGAATGTACACCATTTGTTTTGATTGTCAACTAGGTGTTTGTTTTAATAATTCTATTTATTATTCGTTTCAAGGTTTAAATTTGGATACACTTATTAAAGAAACGTTTCTATACTTTTAGAAACAATAAATATCTTAAAAGAAGGCCAAAAACGTATTGTTTATTTAAAAATCTAAATTTGAAATCAAAACAAAGAGTGTACAATCTTTTTCCTCAGTTTCAGGTTGGAGATTCGCTCGATTGTTGCATACAGAGTATTAAAAACTCATTTTTTCCAGGAGCCAGGAGAGGTCCTTTAAGATTTTGGCTTCAATCTTTAATAAATTTTGGCCTTTAATATAAAAATACATTATTCTTTTTTCCATTATTCATCTACAACATACGTTATAAACGCAATACGAAAAAGCAGATTCAGTCTTATTATTTATTTCATTATATTAGGGTTTTAATTAGTGCCTGCTCCAGCAATTTTTTGACCGTATCGCTGACGTCAAAAGGAAATTAAATACAAGGGACTGGAAGAGGCAGCCAGAAAGAAAAGTGGCTCCATGAACAAGTCACCTACCACTGTCTGTGACAATTCTCAATTGCTCATGGATACAGAAAAGCTACTCAGTGAATACAGCCAATTTCCAATTAATGGGACGAAAAGAGACACCAGCACTGGTGACTGCACTCATGTTTGAAAGAGGAAAATAAAGAGGTGATAGTAAATGAAGCCTACATAACCCAAAAGCTAAGACCTCGTGATTTAAGAGCATAACCCTAGCGCTATCTTCTAAAACTGCTAGTAGAGTTAAAAAAATGATCAACAAGGTAAAAATAAAAAAGACAATAATCCAAATTTGAAGGAACGCCATAGACAGCGTCAGGATAGAGCCCCTGGGGACTCATGTCCATTAAAAACTCTCAAACTACTACAAAATAAAAGAGATAGCTACAGAAAGGTTCAATTTTCTTGGAGTTGTCCATAATTGAGGCACTCTACTGTATTTTAATGTCAATAAGCTATTTATTTCAATTGGTAAGTTGTAACAGAACAAAGAATAGAGATCAAAATATTTATTTGATACAAGTTTATATAAAAAATTCAAATAGATATCATTTCCAGAATTTGTCTAAATATCAAGAAATTATAATGGATTATGAAAATCTTACAAATTTAATATTAGAAACCCTAATTAACTACTTACAAATAGACACTGAATACAATGACTATAAATGATGTCTGCTGATTCATATCATTAGCCATTATAGATTTAGACAACACTGTCACATGTTCAATATTGGCCAATAAGTACATCCACAGACTGATAGAGCCACTCTGTTTCCTCAATGTGGTCCAAATGCTTTCTCAACTCCTTCATCCTTTGGGCTGAATCATCTTTCTTGATGTGGTGGAGAGCCTTCTCAGCATTTCTCTCAAACCACACCCTAGCCATCGTCTTCTTGAGAATCTCTTTTGGTTCGGCCTGCTGGTCAGCACCAGGTGACCTGAGCACTGGACTCGTTGCCGCCCCCAGGTTGGTCTGTTGCCGTCGACTGACCCGCCTGCTCGAGGGGATGTTGTTGGGGCGCCTGAATTCCACCATGAAGGGAGCTAATGAGAACGCGTTTTGGGTAGAGAGGGAAGAATTGGAGGAGTCCTCCAAGAGGTCCATTAGATTACAAGACACAGAAATTTTCTGTGCCAATCATTGAAGTGATCCCTGAAAAGAATTCTTTATTAAAATTGGGTATTTAAGAATATTTAACACACATAATTAGCTAAAAAATAGTTACCAGACACATGAAGCAATTCCACGTGAAATTGACCAGGAACTTATTCAAATGGATATTTCTCAACTGAGTTGCTAGCTACTTCCAATTTTCAGGAAAAATTGGCTACAAAAATCTGTAATGTAAAATATGTTATTAATAATTAGGTGAAAATTCATATATAATTACTAATATCTTATATTCAATTAGCTGTAAAGAACTAACTAATCACCAAATGGAAAATTTCCAATGAATATTATTACAAACTATGTTGGCTTATGACTATCAAAATAGCTAAATTAAATAGAAGAAACTGCAATCTACCAAAATGAATTCATTTTGGTAGTCACAGGTCATCCTAGTTTATAATAATTCATAATGGAAATTTTCATCTGATAACAAATAAAAATAAGAATCTGGTGATTTGTCATTACACTGATCAAATAAACCTATGATTCATTGCTGAGCTTCACAGTGCGAGTGATTGGAGATATTATTGCAAAATAGTTGGCGAGCATTGCAAAAATTAATTAATTTATGTTTTTATTATAGAGAATAATCACTGCTTTCTTGGGTCTTCCTTTGTGAGTCAGCAGTCACCAATGATAGTGGACTTCTTCCCAAAAACAATAAAATCAATGCTTAGATCTCCCTAGTCCCTTTCAACCCTGGATCAGCTAGCTTCAGAAAAATCAAGAATTGAAAAAGAAAATTTCTATGGTTTTTTTTTCTCAAAAGTCAAAATCAAACCTACAGGTGTGTAGAATACATGGTGCAAATATTACAGTGATAGCTCTTCTGTAGTGCATATAGTGGAGGTGAGATGTGGTTAGGAATGGGTATCCCTATGCCTCCCACAGTACAGAGGAGGTATGGGAGTACCAGGGAGTTGATTTGAGGGAAAGTCAAAAAGCACGTAAGCACTCTAGATGCCAATAAGAAATCAGTGCCACACTAAGCACTGACATATCGTTCTAGAGTCAGATGACCTGATGGAAGTCTAGTAGAGCTGTTTCAGTCTCTCCTGAAAAATTATGTTTTTTAAGCAGAGCTAAATGTTACTGGTCAGTTTTTGTTATAAACTTGCAGAGAGTCTAAGAGATATGGCAAGGCTAGTTTGAAAGAAAAAGAGATGCAACATGGTTTTTTTAAGATATTTGAATTAGGAAAACAACTTAAGCTAAAAATATTCAAAAAGTAGAGTTTTCCCACAATTTATTTCAAATATACCTAGGCCTAAGTCCTAACTTCTAAATAAAAATTAGCTTCGAAATTTGAATTAGTTAATAGTTCTAAGTTTCCATGTTAATCTTTGCTTCAACAATGAGCCAATATTGGGCTGATTGGCTCAGAAATTGGCTTACAATTTGCCAGCATTCTAAACATGGAGGCTGGTGCAGAGTGCAGACTAGCAAGTGTAAGCCAATCAAGTTTGAGCCAAAATTTCATGAAAAAATCTGAGCCAAGTCTATTTTGGCTTATTTTTGAAGATTTTAAGCCAAAATTAACTTGAGAACTGAGAACATAGGAATTGATTCAATTTCTAAGCCAATTACAATAATTAGGTACATCATTTACATGTATTTGAGTTTTTATCTTTTAATAGTTTCTGTGCTAACAAGGAAAAATCTTTAATTACTAATTTACTTCCAATATTTTTGGTAAATTTGTGCTTTACGTACCCCAATGATTTTCGATATTTTGACACTTAATATAAGTTAAAGGAGCCATTTTAAGTCTTTTTTCATGAATACCATTTGTTGTGCAAATGCTTCATTTTCGAGATATAGTGCAATTAAGTTTTTGGTAGGAAAAACATTAAGTTTGTAGAAAGCACAAGGCTTTCTGCCTTTTAGATTTTTGTGCCATGAAATCTTGGTGCCATGAAACCGTTAATATAGTTCACTGTATGATTCTATCCACTAGTTTGTTGTACTGCACACATCATGATTCTTCACAGTTTAATGACCTGACAAGTGGCAGGGGGGTTCAGGGGGCAGCACGCCCCCCGATATATGCGATATACGTACCAAGTAAAATAGTATGTCTCATAAACTTGCCATTTGTCTCTCCAGATCTCTCCAAAATACAACAAATTCTCTTCAAAATGATCAAATTATCATTAATTCTCTCCAAAATAACATTGTAGCATAGGAGAAAAATGGATAAAACTCGCCATTTGCAATTGAAGGGTTCGAAAATACTGTCACAAACTCGCTATCAAAATGGCAAGTTTGGACATGCTTTATTACTAGGTAGGTATACGTATTTGTGATGCTAGCTATATCCGAAATAAACTGCCCCAAACTTAACCTAACCTATTGGAAACTTAATTGTGCTATATCTGGAAAACTAAGCATTTCCACAACAAATAGTATTCTTGAAAAACTTCTTAAAAGGCCAAAAATGGCTCCTATTACCCCAGTCTGCAAAAGATGAATGAAGTTGTGAATTTTATCCGGCGACTGTTGAGGCTTTAAAATTAGTCTCCTGAATTATCCGGAGACAATTTTCTAATTAATTTCTATGATTACTTATATGAAATTATTGGAGATTGGCCATTTTGGAGAGAAATTTGAAAATCTTTGGAGGGAAATTGTTCCAAAAATTAAATATCTGATTACTGATTGTGCACAGTGCATCATTGCATGCTTTGCAGACAGGCTTTTACAGTTTTACCTACATTAAGTGTCAAAATATCAAAAATCGGTGGGGGACCAGGGACCTAAAGCACAAATTGACCATATTTTCAAACATTTTTGATTTTACTGAGAACGAAAAGGAAAATAGAGAATTTCTTGGAGACCTATTCAGCAGTTTCAGCAGGCTGGGACTACAGAAATTATTTCTGCAGTACCAGCCTGCAGAATGAGAAATTATATATTTTTTGCGTTCTGACGGTTCTGGCTAGCCAGGCTAGGATATATTTTAAATTCCCCAGGAAATAGTCTCCTAACTATTATACAGACTCTAACAGATAAGTAAAAATAGTTTAAATAAAATTAATCCTACTTTTCTATCTCTAGGCTAAGTAGCTAAGCTAGGTACCTATAACATAACCGTGTAAGTTTATTCTTGGAGAACATTTTCCAGTTTCTGCAGTCTGACACACAGGCCCACAGTGTAGACTAAAAAATATTCAATCATCCTACCCTTTGATGGAATTGTAACTAGGTACCTATTGAATCCCAGTGACCAAGTAGATAGAACATTTATTTCCATTTATATTTTCCTACATGTTGGTTTACATAGAGCAGAAGCCAAAGATGAATTTGCTTCAGTCTAACCTCTATTCAATTTTCTATGAATTTTCATAAAGAAAACTTTCCTTATTTAAAGGGTAACTTAAATAATAGTTGGATTGCACTTTTGATGCTTAGTAAAGATTGGAAACTGACCAATAATTCCCGTATGTAACATCATCTAATTTTATTAGGTAGGTAAGGATAAATAATTAATTCCTATAACATGTAGGTACTATATACAATCGTACTCAGGATATATATATACATAGTCTTGGATCCTTTAACGTATTTTATTTCATATACATACTGTGTCTGAACACACACATTTAGGATTCTTTTTAAAAATATGATTATGAATGGATTCTATTCATACGATATAGCTTATTCAAATTTCATAATAACTTAGTGAAGAGATAGATAACTTATTCACTTCCAAACAACTGATCCTTCATATACTAACACCACTCATTCCAAATTCTCTTCTCACACACTCATACCATTCACACGCACACAAAAGATGCTCCAAACTCTCTACTTCTCCTAAGTCACTCGCAACACAATCAACATTTCCATTCACATATCTCTCTCTCCACTTTAGCCTCAGACTATTACTCCTGTCACCCAGAAGAGAGCCTACACGCGGTGGCGGCGTGGCCTAAACATGGGCACGAAAGACTCTTCAAACCCGGAACCCCCGACGTCCTCACCCTGTGGGGACGCAACCCGAGTGTCGCCCCGGGCTTTGCTCACCCTTGTACACACACAGCCCCAGAGCGTTTTTTCCCCAAGGGGGGAGTGTGACTGTGTGAGCCGGCATACTTTCCCCCTTTCACTTTCCTACTCTTACTCTCCGGTGACATTGAAACCAATCCTACACGTGTTCAACGTGCAGTCTTCCCTGGACCCGCCGAACAGGCGGAATTCAGTGTGAAGCCTGTAGCAGCTGGACACACTACAATAAACGCTGCTCTGGGGTCCACCAACATAGACATATCCCACAGGGTTGGCGGTGTAAAAACTGTCACTCTTCACACAACATTACTCCAACAACACTCCCAACCCCACTCCTGTCTCTCCTACTGTCGTTACCGCTTCTCTTCCATCTACATCTTCCCCTATCACTCATCCTATTCTTCCACCGGTTACAGTGTTACTCCACCTGGCCCTCCCCTTCTTCAATCTCCACCTGTCCTTCTAACTGCTCTTTCTACACCACCATATATATCACTCAACACCCCTCCTGCTATCGCTCCCACTCCTCTTGCTCAGCCTGTTCCTGCGCCATCCTGGTCCTCCCCTTCCCCAACCTGACCCTGTTCTTCCTGCTACTCTTCTTTCTGGTCCACGCAACACACTGAAGATTTGACAACTAAACATAAATGGCATTCAAAACAAGCGCATGCAATTAAAGACACTCCTACACGAACACCACATACATATAGCCACTATCCAGGAAACAAAACTCACCAATAACAAAATCACACCAAACTTTCTTGGATACACAACACTCAGACACGATCGGCCTACACGAGGCGGAGGGGGCCTCATTACACTGATCCAAAAAAACATACCCTTCACTATCACAACTGCCGAAACACTCTCACGAATAACATCAGATCCCACACTCGAATTACAGTCTATACGTATACAGATACACAAACGCACATACAACATAACAAATATTTACATACCCCCACAGACTCCACACCCCCAGGATACACACCAAACCTAGAACACCTTAGCACCCACACTTATACTCTCATTTTGGGGGATTTCAACGCTCACGACTATGATATAATTACTACAAGTATGCTCGCTAGAAAAACTAAAATGACACATGTTCTGCGCATCGGGGTTGTGACGTCACGTGGATCCATTATATATTGTTTACTTTTAGTCCGCTGCTGTATATTGACTATATTTGCACCTGCCTGCCAAAGTTTCACTCGAATAGTCTTATACTAATAAATTAAATAATAATAATACTGCCGAAGCCGTGTTTTGAATAAAACAGGTTAGGAGTAACAGAAATAATATCATTTATTTAGAAAAAGGAGAATAGATCACAATATTTGAAGAAAATATTTAACTAATACAATTTTGTTTTAAACGTTAAACTATTATGAAATATATTCAATGAAACTTAATATCAAATAGCGTAAAGCCTATTTAATGTCCAGAAGTAAAGAGATAAATTAGTCTACCAGTGAATAGGTATAATTTTCTACGACTAAAGACAGAACAAGTTTTCTATGAAATGATTGAAATAATTTTTGAGGTGATACTAATACAAATGTAAAAGAGCAAAACTTTAAAAATATAAGTGCAAAGAGAAGACTGACATGTTATTAATTAATAAATTAATATATGGGATTATAATAATGGTACAAACAATGAAAGAATTATTGGACGATATAGGTATTAAGTACTGTGCTAGAAAAACTGAGTTAGGTATATATACATTTATAAAACCGTGAAACAATGGAAACGAGACGAATGAAACTAAATAACTATTGATCTATATTGATGATTAGGTATATAAAAATAAAGGATGGGGTGTACCTATTTCTCTATAGGTAGTCTAAGGTAGGTACCTGCAGGTATGAAGGTACCAGCCAAGATATCAGCCATTCTCTACTTTGGTAAGAATAGAAGGCCATTTCATCTTGGTAAAGCTATTATAATGTATTAGATACCTAGGTACAAAATCCTATATATAACTAATTTACACTACCTTATATACTTTTCATAACAGCAACTCTCACTAGGTACCTAGGTGACTAGTACGCTATTGTGTAGTGCGTATAAGTGAATTGAAGAAAAACTACAACCTGAGTATGTGATTGATTAAAGGTCGATTTCTTACACAAACGTATTAAAATTTTATATAATGCTGATGTTATCGTATAGAATAGTGTTTTCTCTTTCTATTCTAAAATGGTTTGCCAATTACCTTTAAAGCCGCTCTGGCAAAACACTCTACAACGGCAAGTCCTCCAGAACACGACATTACACTGACGGAGTACCGCAGGGCTCCGTTCTCTCACCGACTGTTTTCAATTTATACATCCACGACCTCCCCAAGCCAACAAACACCTCGGTACACACCCTTACATATGCGGATGATGTCACTATCATGTCGCAACACCCCAAACACGAGACCGCAGCCAACAATTTAAAAACATACATTTAATCACTAGAAAACTGGCTAGAAACAAACAGACTAAAGCTCTCCGCAAACAAATCCTCCCTCACACTCATCTCCCCACATAACCGTGAGTACAATACCCACCCAAACATAACACTTAACAACACTCCCCTACCCATCAACAACACGTTTAAAATCCTTGGAGTAACAAAGCCGAAAACAGACTGAACGTCAAGCGCACCTTCACTCACACTACTTACGGACACTCCAAAGAAGACACAACACTATATAAACAGTTCAAAAGACCCATCCTCACATACGCGCACACAGCTAGGTCACCTGACACAGACACCACACACCTACACACAAACTCCAGCGTACACAATACACTGCACTCCGGATTGCCACCGGCTGCACACAAACAACACCCACAACACACCTCCACGAGGAGACACGAGTCCTTCCGTTCGCTACACAGATGGATATGAGGGGTACACACTTCTACACCTCCACACTAAGTCCCTCTCATCCTTTACACTACATGCAAATTGAGCGAACAACAACTATTACTCCTACATCTATACAGCAGAGCAGATCCTCAGTCATTCTCATACAATCTTTCATCCCTGATCTCACTCTTACATTCATTATACAAACTAATTGTTCTTTTTTGCATTCTCTTCTCATTCCACCTATCACTTTCCCATGCATACACCTTTCTCTTTATACATTCATTACTCATATCATCCAATTCATTCTCACTCGCACTCCCACTCTCTCTCTCTATACACTTTCACAGTCTCTAACCATTTACACTTGGTCCATTCACACATATCCTCATACATCATTTTCAACAATTCATTCTCACTATTCCTCATATGCTTATCATAATTCAACTTCGCCTTCATATCTCTTGCTCACATACTTGAAGACCCCACCTCACCCCTGGAGAGTTACCAGAGGTGCATGTGATGGGGCCCCCAACACACATCTCCATACAGCATTCTCACATTTTTGCAGTCTCTCAATATCACTCGCATTTCAACAAAACACACTACTTTCATACAACAAACTAGGCATCACCACACTCTTCCAATAAGTCTTCCCAATCAGTACTCTGTTACATGACTTGTGTATAACAGAGTACGTCATGTTACTCATCCTTCTAGCTCTCATCATAACATTCTCTCTGTGCACTTTAAAAACATCCTTCCCACTTGACACTCTCAATCCTAAATACTTCACATCCTTCACTACATCCATTCCTCATATACTTCTAACATCGTTCGTTCGTGTCGACCCCCACCGCTAAGCCCCACGGCCGGCTGTGCTCACTCCCCGTCCCCTCGGCGCCACCCCAGCTTATCCCCCCACTCAGCCAGCAGAGCCGCCGCAGCCACCGGGTCGCAAAACAGGTCTATCGTCTCCAGTCTCGTGGGCACGTCAGGGCAGTTGAAGAGGTGGTTTGTGTCATGGGGTTGTCTATTGCATAGGGGGCACAAGTCAGTTGGGTGATTTGTTTCGTCTATTTTGTGAAGATATGTCTGAAGGAGTGGTGATTTGTTGGTCCGTAGTTGGGCCAGTCTTCGTCTAGTCAGTCTGTCTGTCTAGTGTCTCTTCAGATTTGTCTATGTCTGGGGCTGGGGCATTGAGTATCTTGTTGTCCGGTCGCTCCTGTAAGTATTTTTCTACTGCAGATTTGTGGTTTGCTTTTAGTCGAGTTTGTATGGAGTCTGTACTATGTGGGTCAGGTGCTGTCGTATAGTTATTGTTGTTGTTGAAGGTTGTTTGTTTCATGTAGCGTGGGTATGGTTGTTGGTCAGTCAGTTTGTGTAGTGGGTGGTCAGTCGATGTCGCTTTTAGTCTGAGTTGTGTGGCGTGTAACTGTAAATGTGTGTCTATAGGTAGGACCTTTGTTTCGTCATGTATGTGATTATTATTTGTGTCAGATGTACAACCGGTGGCCACCCTTAATGCTGCATTTTGAATGGTTTGCAGTTTTTGTGTCTGGGTTTTAGACGTTATGGGTGACCACACGGTGCTGGCGTATTCGAGAATTGGTCGTGTTATCGTCTTGTAGGTTGTTGTCAGAGTCTCTTTGCTTTTTCCGAAGTCGGTCGCAGTCAGAGCTTTGAGAATTTTTATTGTATTTTTGGCTGTGTTAGTCATGGTCTTTATGTGTTCGTTGAAAGTTAGTTTAGGGTCGAGAGT
The DNA here is from genome assembly GCA_947561585.1 of Caprella mutica. Taxonomy (NCBI): domain Eukaryota; kingdom Metazoa; phylum Arthropoda; class Malacostraca; order Amphipoda; family Caprellidae; genus Caprella; species Caprella mutica. Next base: position 32,664 of record CANNZV010000830.1, on the reverse strand, counting down.
CAGTCCAAGTATTTTGGGATGTTTGCAGGTGGGTAGGGTGGTGTTGTCAATCTTTAGGGATATAGTCTTGCTGTATTCGGCAGGGTCTGGTGTGAAGAGAGTTGTCATTGTTTTGTCAGCGTTTAGCATGAGGTCATTGTTTTTAGTCCATTGTACAATTTGTCTCAGGTAAGGTTGTAGTCTTCGTTGTGCAATTGTGTAGTCGGGATGTGATGAGTATATTGTGATGTCGTCGGCGTATGTGATTATGTGTACGTGCGGTGGTGGTTCTGGAATGTCGGAGGTATAGATATTAAATAGTGTTGGGGATAGTACGCCACCCTGTGGGACGCCTGTTTTAAACTGTTTTGTGAATGAGTGAGTGTTGTTGTAGGTGGTAAAGGCCTTGCGGCCTTTAATGTAGTTGGATATGTATTTTATGATGATGGGAGGGATTGTGGTGTTATGTAGTTTGTGAATGAGTGAGTGAATGTTTACTGTGTCAAAGGCTTTGCTCATATCTAGTGCTATTGTGATTGTTCTGTGTGGTGGTTGTTTTTGGTTAAATCCTAGTGTGATGTTGTGAGCTAGTGTGTGCAGAGCAGTCTCAGTCGAGTGTTTAGTCTTGAATCCGTGTTGATAGTCTATGGTCGGAATGTTACTGGTGATGTGGGGTAGTATTATTTTTTCTAGTAGTTTTGCTATTGGAGAGAGGAGGGAAATTGGTCTATATGATGGGCCTTGGCTGGGGTCTTTGTTGGGTTTGGGGATAGGGACTATTTTGGCTAGTTTCCAGTGATGTGGTATGATGTTATTGTTGATGGAGATGTTGTAAGTCTCAGTCAGGTAGTCAATTGCTGTTGGTCCAAGGTGTTTGAGGTGTCTAATGTTTGTGTTATCTGGTCCAGTCGAGTTATTGTTCTTAGTGAGTTTCAGTGCTGCTATTGTTTGGTCTCTGGTGATAATTAAGTTAGTAGTTTGTAGTTTTGCAGTCTTCCTATCTATTATTCTGTTTCTAGGTCTGGTCGTATGTCTGATAATATTTGTGAATTGTTTAGTGAATTTGTTTGCTATTTTATGGTGAGAAATGGCTATTGTACCATTGAAGGAGATGGTGTTGTTAGGTTTGGTTTGTGGTCGTCTGTTCATGAGTCCGTTTATGGTTGACCATAGTTTATGTGTGTTGTGTCTGTGGTCCCAGTCGTCTTCTAGGTGTTTTTTCCATATGCTGGTCTTGTGTTTGCTTATGTCTTCAGTGATGTCTCTGTTAAGTCTGGGTAGGTCAGGGTCTGTTGGGTCGTCTTTTTGTATTCTGTTTCTGTTTTCTATTTTCTGCCTGATTTCGAGTGGGAGGAGTTTTCGTCTGTTTTGGTTGCGTCCTTTGGGTATGTAGTGTTTGTCTGCGTCAAGTATTAGTTGGGTTAGTGTTTTGTTTCGTAGGTGTACGTCGGTTGTGTGTGCAATGTCTGTTAGAGCGTCTTCTATGTGGTTTGTAAATTCAGTCCAGTCCGCTTTCTTGTAGTTTGTGTTGTATCGTCTGTGTTGTTGCAGTCTGAAATTTGATTTGGTGTTGAATGTTATTTTGATAGGTCTGTGGTCTGAGTTAAGGTCATCTAGAGTAGTCCAGGTGATGTTTCTATGAAGGGAGCTAGTTGCAGTGGATATATCGGGAGATGTGGCTTGCTGGTCACGTCTTTGTCTTCTTGTCGGAGTGTTCAGATTTAGTGTTAGATGGTTTGAGTTCGTTAATATATCTGCTATTTGATGGCCTCTATGGTCCCTCATGGGTGAGTGCCATAGCTCGTCATGAGCGTTAAAGTCTCCTGTAAAGATCGTCCTGTCTCTCGTTAACATGTATGTCATTAGATTGGTAATATCTTGGTCTGAATTGGATTGGTTGGGGTTGTTAGAGTCTCTTGGTGGGATGTATACATTGTGGATGTCGATTGTTTTAATTGGGGAGAGGTGTAGTCTTGTCGTTTGTATTTCTGTGAAGCGTTGGTTGATGTGGTTTGGAATTTTTATTGGCGTGAATGAGATGTCCTCTTTTATGTATGTCATCAGTCCGCCTTCGTTTCCGTGTCCTCTGTCGGTTCGTATACCCTTCGATGGCCGGGGTCTTTGAGGTTTGTCGTAATTTTGTCTCCTGTATAGGCGCCACGTCCACCTCCTCACGTCTGAGCAACAGTGAGATTTCCTCAGTTTTGGAGTTGAGTCCATTAATGTTTATTTGTAGTATATGTAGGTTTTTCTTTGGTTTATGTGTTTGGTTGGTTGAGGTTTGATTTGGTGGTTGGTTTATTCTGCCTGGTAGCTGTCTGACTGGGATTTGGTTTGTTGGTCGGTTTACTCTGCCTGGTGGCTGTCTGACTGGGACCTGGTTTGGTGGTTGGTTGGGGCAGCTATTGCATATCCATTGTCTATTGTAGTTTCTAAGGGAAATGTTGGTGCATCCGAGGTGAAGCCAGTGATCTGATCTATTGCATTGAATGGATGTCTGTCTTGTCGTGATTTTTCTGGTGCATATGCTGCACGTCCATGTCTGAGGTCCAGGATTGGACTCGACGTCCCCCGCTAGCCTTAGCAGCTCCGCCAGCCACATGATGGGGTCCACGGGCTGGCAGGCCGAAAAAACGGTTCGTAGGGCCCCCTTTGCAGGGGGCAGGGAAAAGTGATGCTGATTTGGCCAACAAGTGGGTCCACCAACCACGGAGAGGCCGGCATCGACTTCTAACATCCATCTTCCTATTAAACACAAGCACTTTACTCTTGTTCACAGTCATTCCTATCTCTGCAGTCTTACTCACAAGCACATCAATCATTCTTTCAACCTCTCTCACACTGTTCCCAAAAATCACACCATCATCTGCAAAGAACAAAGCTGGCACATACACACACTCGTTCTTAAAACCTAAACCATTCCTTTGCAAACCACTAATTATCTCATTCACTGCCATTATAAACAACTGGGGTGAGCAAGTTCACCCCTGCCTAATACCATTCCACATCCTTCTTCCCATTTTCCCTCTATTCACACTAAACTCAGTACTATCATTCTCATACACTCTTGCAAACACATCAATCATTCTAGGATCACACTTACACCTTTTCATACATTCAATCAGACTTCCTCTCCTAATACTATCAAACGCCTTAGCAAAATCCACAAACACAGCAATCAATTCCTTCTTATCCCTCCTACACGATTCTATCACATAACTCAGAATAGATAAATTATCTTCAATCCTTCTCCCACTCGTATAAACAATCTGCAACTCATTCATCAGCCCATTCACTCTCACATGCTCAATCAACTTCTCTTTCATTACACTCATAAAAAATATTATACTCAACATTCAACAAGGCAATTGGTCTCAAATCTTTCACACTAGGTTTATTTACATTCGGAATCATACAAGTCTTTGACACACTTCATTCACTCACAGGCACACCACTATCTAACACACTGTTATAATATCTACACATTTCATCCATACATCTTTCACTCTCTAGCATCCACTTATACACTTCTGGTCAGTGGTTTAATACCATCTATTCCAGGTTGCTTTCCATCTAAAGGTTACAAAAACACGGATATGGATAACTAATTTTTTATAAAGTGAATATCAAAATATAGCTAGTGATAAAGAAATTAAATTTAAATAAAAGAAGTAGTATATACTAAAAAATAAGTAAATAAAATAAGATAGCCTAGGTATGAACATAATAATATTTTCCAGACAAAAATTTTAAAAACATATTTTCAAATTAACCTGTATAAATGAAATTAATTATTTTATTGTATTCATAAACATAAAAGGAAAAAATATTATCGATTTCATGCGTAACCAGAAAATAGAAGTTTTACGAATATTACGGTAAAATAGTTTTACGAATTTTACTTATTCGTAAAAAATAGAATAACAGTGATCGTCCATTTTGAAACCAAAAACAGAGTACAAATAATACAGAAGGTTTCCTAAATTAAGTTCTCATTAATAGTAATATATAAATCATAATGATAAAAATAGAACCCTAAAAAGTTTGCACAATCACAGCTATTTAAATAGCTATCACAGCTATTTAATCTGGAGGTGGATTATTCATTAAAGTGAAATGGTTAAATATATTCATGCAATTAAAGATATAGATATTAAAATTAACATATAATAAATTTACATGCTATTCCGAAGATTCATAGCATATGGTTGTTCGTAGAGAAGTACGAAAGATTCTGGATGTTACAGAAACTTTTGAAACTGCCTGAGTTCATTTGGCTCTCACCAAATTTTCTGCAAAGATTAAGGTTGAGTTGTAAATTAAAGAATTAGATTCATGACATGATATTATATATAACAAATTCAGTTGAATGTCTGCTTTAGCATCAAAAACCATATCGCTGACATAAAACATAAATGAATACAAGGTGCCCGAGGAGCAGTCAGTAAGGAAAGTAGCTCCATGAACCAGTCGGTGACAATGCTCATGGAAGCAAAAAAGCTACTCTGTAAATGCAGTCACTTACTAAGAAATATTAACTACAACTTACCTATCTTTTGGAGGTACCATTTAGGCAGAACAGTTTTTTCAGAGCTTTTTCCCCCTAAACAACGACAAGTGACTGTCTGGCCACGCTTAACAAATTCATAAACAAGATCTGGGTTATCATCAGTTACCTGAAAGAAAAATAGATTTAACAATTTATATATTTTTAACCGGACATATAGCCACATATCTTTAATTGGTAACATCATCTTTCAATTTACTTTTGTTTTGACAAATGAGAGCAATTCGTCCAGTGAGAAAAGCATTTGGTCATCATTCCAGAAATTGTTAGCTAATCTGGGATTTCCCTCAATTGATTTGAGTTTCTTAGCCTCTTTAGGCATTTCATCCACTTTGAAGGTTTCCAATTCTGTCACAATCCCATTGCCATCTTTGTAACCGCAAATAATTCGAGGAATTCCTAGGAGGAGAAATAACATCACCAACAATTGAGTACAGTAGAACTCCTCTATAATGAAATCCTCTATAGTGAATGTACAAATTCCTGATTAATAACTAATAAGCTACTCCGTATAATGAACAAATTTTCTTCAGACTGCCATTAGTTTTCAAAAAAGTGATGGCCATTCATGGCGTACTGCAGAAAATTTGTTTTCTTTACCGGTTAGTTCATTACTCAGGACTCTACATGCACTATACAGTATTTCATTATAGAAGAGTTTTACTGTAATAGTGGACGGTCTTTGATTCATTTCGTAGTTGTATATTTAGAGTTTACATTGCTTAATTTTGGTATCTTCTGAATAAAAATCAACCAGAAACTTATGTCTAAAAATCAATTTATCAGAATATGTACAAATCTAAACTCACCAACAAGGAAGCTCTGGCTCCACCATTTAGATGTCTTGTACATGATTAATTTCTTTCTTTCCCAGTCTGATTTGATTAGTTTGCTTGTTTTGAGTTCAACAAATGCACTAAGATCTTTGTGTGAAGAGTCATAGAGAGACCTATCAGCCCCATCCACCTCGGCGAGATAACCCATAGTGTGGTTGCCGAGTTTCGATCTCAAGATACAGACGTAATTAACAGTTTCGTCATGACCGGTCGTGGGATCTGCACCTAATTGACAAAAATATTATGAAAGTGGCATGAATGCTCAAATGAATTCTGATATAAGAATTATAAATAATAATTGGAACGGAAATAGCCTAATTTTTTCTGTTATGTTTCAGAAACTGAAAAGTTATCTAAGCAATGGAAGCCTTTCTTTTACGAACTAATGGTAATTTTCCAAGCTAATCACAGGACAAATTCACTCACCCTCAGTCATGTAATGTTCGAATTTGTAACCCCAAGTACAGAACTTCTTGTGGTCTTCAGTCATGTTCTCCTCAGCTTTCTCTTCACTCAAATAAATAGTTCCACGGTACCTGAAGAATTAGATACACTGATAGTGGTTGATAGGACTTAGCAATAATTGCATCCTGAATTGCGAACTGTAACTACGTTGACAGCAGCTGACATTATTAAAACCGACTACAAACTTAGAAGTTCCTAGAAATTTTAGAGTGAGGTTTATTTCAACAAACATTTACTGGGACTTTGTAATTAGAAAAACACATAATAGAGCAGCTGCAGAAAATAAATGAAACGACGCCAATATTAAACGTGAAACTTTAAGTGCATGCAATGAAAAATTCTATTATTTGTCAATATCAATCTTAAATACACGAATATGCAACGAACGACATTAATATGATTTCAGTAGTTGTCCTCATCCATAGATCTCCCAATTCATAACTGTTATTATTTGTTCTATGATCCATGATACCTGCAGGTATCATGGATAACAACTAATAATTATACGATTTATATCGTTTTTTCTTTTATTCTTGTGGAAAAAGTAGGAGGAGCTTAACAAAAAGTCTGGTGGAAAGACTTAAAAACCCTGCGTGTGTACGGCCCTTTACTTTGTGGCATGGAAAGTCCAGTCTTCGTCAGCGTGGCACATTATCTTCCTGAACAGACCTCTGTACCCAATGAAATCCGGGAAAACTCTGAGGAAAAGAAAGTGAATTGTAACATTTTAACTTTCGAAATGTACACACATGATGAAGAGATATCAATAAAGTCTTTGATATGTATTTAAATATATTATTAAGTTAACACTAGGTGTGGATTATCAACGAAGTTCATAAAATTCCAATTAGATTTCAGTAAGTATTTCATATTATGTGAAACTGATATCGTATATAATATTCAGATAATGTATTCAAAGCATGAATATTTTGGTCATCTAATACCAGTTACATATATAAGAATATAGCTTATTTAAACTTAATACTTATTTCAAATGGTAATAAGAGGTTGATATGACTGGAAGTTAATATATAATTGTTTATCCTTAAATATTTCATTTTCTATGAAATTGAATAAAAGAAAATGTTTTTGTGGGCTCAACTTAGCGTACATTACGGTGTTTGTTGTCAAAATCAGCTGATTAAAGCTCTGTGATAAAAGTTAAAAGTAGCAAATGAAATAAAAGTGTATTCCGTTATGATTTATCAATTACTTTTAATAAGTTCATCTGAATAATAAACATTGATTTTTATTGTAGTTATGCCGTGAAATGAACAGCAATAACTTTGAGACGTATCCCGCGATTATTTCAGCTATTATAATAGCGGTGTGCAATAAAGGCGGAGCTTGCCTGTAGCTATATGTGTAGGGTTGTGACAATATTCTTTTAGCATAAAAATATAATCTCGAGCATATTTTAAATAAAGCTTATTCTTTTTATTAAAACATATTCTTTTTAATAAAAATTTATTCTTTTATTAAAAAGTATACAACATATCCTTTTCAACAATATATAAAAAAAAATCATGAAACTAATATATTTCTCAGTTCAGAGATATGCTATATAACTAAAGAATATATATTTACAAAAAAACAATGGAAAGTAAGTATATAGGTATTTTAGAAGACCGTTGCCGAACAATACATGCCAAAATTATTGGAACAAACAAGACGAATTAAGGTTAATTAATACCTGAAAAACCTGTTCAGGGATCGATATTGAAAAGTTTCATAAATTAATATTAGAAAATGCATTTTTATTTTATCCTTACAACTTTTCAACGTTTCTTAGTTTAAATTTAAAATTTACCCGTTTTATAAACCCGATATTACTGTGACTGAACTTGGTCAGACGATATACAGATTGAATCCATGAGCCATATGATTCAAGTTAATAAAACTTATTTAAACTCTTCAAAGATTTCCATTGCACCGAAACAAGAGATTAGCATCCAAATGTGATTTAAGGAACTTGCTAATATCCCTTATCATATTTATACATCTAATTGCAGCACTTTTGATGAATTGAGCATAAAAAGCATAATTGAGAATATAAAGCATATTTTTAAGGAATATAAAGCAAATTTCGGAGCAGAAAAGAATATATTTAGAGCATATGAGAATATATTTCGTGAGAATATGAAGCATATTTCAAAGAGAATATTGTCACAACCCTAGTTATGTGCAAGTATAGGTAGGTATATTTTGACATTTAGTTAGCCGGTGTATAGATTATGTTTTGGTTAGATGAAAACAAACATGAAAGTATTCATTTAATGGTGTGTTTCACAAAATAGGACCTACCTGCCAGAAGAAGAATCTTCATATACACGAAATTTGTCCGAATTTTCGCTCAAATATTCGAGCAAAATATGTATTGACTCTCCATCCGGATTCGGAACTTTCTTTATCACTTTGTCGATGGCTGCATTTAAGTCGAAGTTCACCTAGAGATAATTGATACATTTATCATTTTATCTCGTTATTCTAATGATATTTGATTTACTGACCCAGTTATTGCCGATATAATATCTTTAAGAACAATGAAACTTTCCATAAAATGTCCAATATAGCTTACAAAATTAATATCCAAATGGATTTATAAACTTGGATATATGATTATTTTTAGTCTTAGATAAAGGTATATTTTTATTCTTAGATTAAAGTATATTTTTAGTTTTAGCTAAAAGTATTTATTAGCGGTCGCACTAATTATAGTCAAGGACAGATAAGGTCGATGTTAGTGAATGAAAATGGACTGAAATGACTTAAATGTGGATAATTGACGAATTATGGGTCAATTATGGGTTACAGTCAAGGACCATGTTAGTGAGTTAAAATGGACTGAAATGACTGAATCCCTCATTTGATTTCATAGTTTCATGTAGTTTTTTTGTATCCGCTAGTTTGAAGTACTGCACACTTCATGATTTTTTAATGACCTGGCAGGGGGGTTCAGAAGGCAGCACGCCCCCCGATTTACATATATTTGATCTTAAATCAGTAATAAACTACAAAGCCGTCGTTATACGACGCCTTGTCTGTCCTTGACTAAAATTAGCGTCACTCTTTATATGTATGTTTGATCATTTATAAATTGTTTAAATTATCATACCTGGTCCCAGTCTAACTTGATGAAAGACAGACTACTTTTATCAAGGATAACCTTCTCTTTTTCTCCGTTGCTAGAAAAATCACCAACAAAGATGGGTTTCTGCCATTCGGGTACAGTTGAAAATCTAATGGAAGAAACGTATAAATTATCAAACATCAAAATTAACTTGAAATGAAACTGTTACAGTTTTTCGTATTTACTATTATTATTTTGAGGGTTCTCTTCAGAATCTGGGGAAAGAATTAATGTAGGTATTATACATGATATAGCTATAGTAGAACTGAGATCTAGGATTTTTAATCTGGAAATAACATAAAATTTGATTCGTTCTATATGCTTTTTATGTTTTTACAGTTTTTGATACTCTGTGAGCAACAATTTAGTACGAAACAGTATTCTGACGCTTTTGTTCTGATTTAAGATAATTTTATAAAAAAATGCATATTTGTGAGCTTCGTATAAGTTTCAAATGATTACCGAAAGTAACTTTATATTAGTATTCTCTTGTTTTTTTCACTTTCCTACTGAAATATTTAATCGATTATACCTACCTAACTGACATTCAAAACAAATGGCGTACGATCTTTTTCTTCGGACTTATACTAATAACACGCAAATAGAAAGTGGATACAGTATAAATTTTGATCATAAAAATCTTTAAAATCATATATGGTATCAAATTTCATGCACTTTTCATTAAAATGATGAGAAACATTAACCGTTTTGATACATTAACCGTTTTGATAATCATGTTTACATCTCAATTACCTTTCCATTTGTTGAAAGGTAAATCTTCCCGCCATGTCAGATCTGCCTTGTTGTCGAACATCACAACTTTGAGTTTTAAAAGCCATTGTAACAGTTATCCGTATTGAATAATTTCTTACTGATAATGTTTAACTGAAATTAAAACACGTAATTATAAATGACATAAAATATATTAAAGTAGTTTCATTATTATAAGACGAAAAGATTTCACAAATGATTCCTTGATACCGTCAGCTAAAAAAATAAAAAACAGTCTTCGCTATTCAGATTATCTAATAAAAGAATTCCTTTGTAATTGGTACAATAACGGAAATAAAGGATAACTAAAATAAACCTTTAAAAAGTGGTCAAATTTACTCCATAGGAGACAGCATAATTTATTAACCTTCTAGTCAGGGTCAAAAAATAGCATCATTGGTCACTGGTCAGTTCATCAGTAGAATAATAAAGGGCCGCTGCATGCAGACTTGTTACATGTGAAATTGTATCAACATTTTAACTGATCTATTAAGACAATCTTCTTGATTATTAGCTTTGATTTAAAATAATAATTTGATTCTCTTCAGTTATAGTGCAATTTTTTTCTATATCTGCACAATATTGTACATCAACTTTACAATAGCTTTGTCACAGCGACACTCAAGTAGTACCTATTTTAAAAACAATAAAGTGAAGGGTTAGTACACTCTATCGTTAATTGTTATCTTATCAGTTATTTGGTTCAGTCAAGGTTTTTATAAGACAATTTAAGTCATATTACTCTGGTATAACAAAAAATTTCTACTCAGTTATATTGACTAATTAATTTAGTAGGGGTTTAACGTCTGCTTCGGAACAAAAGGTCATATCGCGGACGTCAAAATGAAAAAATAATTACAAGGGAATTATTGGAAGAAGGCAGGATACTGACATACTGTATCCTGAGAATAGAAAACGGCTCAATGAACAAAGTCACATATCATGATATCACCCTCGGTGACGATGCTCATGGATGCAGAAAAGCTACTCCGTGAATACAATCTCTTACCATGTAATTTAAACTTCAAAGTTTGAATATTACTTATACCCCATTATATATTTTATATAGTTAAATATGAGAGTTTCCCCTCAAAATTTTCTATGGATCGAAAAAGTTAATTCAAGGCTAGACTTGTATATTTTACTAAGTAATAAACCAATTTATCAACATATATATTTAGATCACATATTCAGGCTATATTTGAAATGAGCTTCGAATATGATTTTCAATATTAAGTACTTATTCAAAAATGCCTAGTTATATTAGGCTTATGTAGGGCTAATACTTATAGGCTTCTTTGTTTGCAAGGTATGTACTAATATTGATACAATACCTATACGTAGCCATCAAATATTTTTTCACAGAAAACTTATGTACCTACCTAGCCTAACCCAAAAAGCTAAATATATTTATAATATAATTACCTAAGAAATTTTTTTTATCACAATTTCGCATCTCAAGAAACCACGTTTTTAGGTTATCCAAACAGATTACCAAAACCCATCCGTTGTAAAAACATTCAAATTGCATATTGCTACAAAAAAGGTGGCACTAAGAAAATTCGTACAATACAACAATCAATAGAATGATCTTGGAAAATAACATTTCAGTCACTATACCTAATTCCTTATAGGTAGGAGAGTTCTGAAGCGACTACCTAACTAAAAGTTGCCAAAACTAAAAGAACAAGAAATTAAGTTCTGTAGTTAGGTAGGTTCTGTACACGTATCATACATGTATTGATTGCATTCTTTAATATTTATTAATTTAATGGAGTACCTAGTAACCGTCAGTTTTTTATATAATACAACTTATATAACAGTAAAGTAGGCAATGTATTTATTTCAAATAGTTTTATTCTGAAATATTAATTTTAAGAGGATATTATACTACAAGTTGTAGGAAGTATAATATCTTTGATACCACTGTATGATGTAAACCAAGGCCATAAAGAATGAAGCATTAGTTGCTACAAGGAAGTTATAGTACTGGAACTATAACAACGTCTCTCAGCTACATTATTAGGTCTGTTTTTCGGTCCACTGCTATATACGTAGTAGTGACAATAGAGTAACTTGTTATCGTGACGTCATTAAGGCAACAGACTTAATCGAAGTAGTTTGAATAACTGAATACATCATTACACTTTTCTTATATTGGCAATAAATGAACATTTTTAAATAATTAAACACTCTTCGATTGCCCTAGATTTAATTTTAGAGTGTTGCTATTATGACGTCATGTACACTAACCGTCTCAAAACAAAATGTTAGCCGCCTGAGTTGCTACTAGTACTTCCAGGATTAGTTGCTATATATTTGTGCTGTAGAAAATACCAGATATTTCTCGAAAAAAAAAAACTATACTCCAATTTAATTAAATAAGCTGTTTAAGTACATAGAGTTTAGTAATTATTTGTATATTTACTCTAGTCAGGATTCTGAAGAGTCACATCAAGGGCATCTACAAAAAGATACAGCAAATCATTATAGGGTAATGTTGCAGTTCCCGGGTACCGAAAATAGGCTTCAGTGCTTACTTATTATTCTCTCACGTTAAAGCGTCTAGGAAATTTTTAATGGTTTATAATGGATATCAAAATATTGAATTTCTTGTACTATATGAAAGAGGCATACTATACGTGTCGCATCATCCCAAATTTTACTTTATTACCTATTTAAAAAAATTGACCTTTTTTTTCTCAAAGAAAATTCATAGGGGCAGAATTTATAAAATATAATTACTTGGGATGTGACATTGTGCATATATGCAGTCCTCTGCATATATTTCAAGAGCATATAATATGCACGTGTGCATATATGCTAACCAAGAAATATGCACTTCTTGGTCAATTTTTAACATGTAAATATCTAACATATGCCGTTTTCTTCTGGGACTCCTGCATATAGAAAACGATTTAAACTGTGGATTCAATTATAAATAATCAAACTAATTATTCAAAATTAAAAAGTTTGTAGGTGGAATATTGAAACTATAAATGCATTAATAAATTTTTATGACATTTGGTATTTAGTAAATACCTATTTGTAGTAATTGACAAATAAGTGAATAAACTTATTTTAGAGAGTTGTACCACTCGATAAATATGAAAGGTAATTAATTGCTCGTAGGTATATAATTTATTTAAGTAATTAAACACAAAACAGGTTAAATTTACCATTTAATGATTTAGCTAGGGATCTTTAAAGAGAACTGCTATTCTAACAAGATGGTTTATGATTTTCGAGTCATGACCGGAATGTGATATATCATATATGAATGTAGGATAGTTTAGACTTTAGAAGACTGAATTTGGCAGAAGGAAACATTTGCTCCTCTTGTTTCCTGTGATGTATAACGGCTGATTTCCCAGTACAAAACTACATGAGCAGATAATAGGAGATTCACTTTTAAAACCATGAATTTCATACCATTTAATAATAAAGTGCAATTTCACCGTTTGAAATTGAATTTGTATGTTCGAAATTGATTTACTATTAAAAAAGTCTAAATTCAAAACAGCTTCGTTATAATTTGCTTTTAAAAGTTAAACATTTTGTTTAAAAAAACTACACCTTCGTTTTATTGTATGTTCCATTCAAACTTCCAAAGTACAACTACAGGCATCCCCCGCTTTAGTTACCAAATCACGACTCCGTTAAGTTACCAAACGGTTACTAAACTGAGTCGTGATTTGTTTTAGAGTTATTTTATTAGAGTACTACGTATATAAGCATATTAATAATAAATAGTATACAGTCTTTCATTGTTTGTGACTGTGATGAAAAAGTTTAAAGTCGTGCATTTATTAAATGTTTTAAAATCCATCCACAGCTTAACTCTCACTCAGTATAGGTGAGTGATTAATAGATACTTAGACTTCTATAATTATTGTGCTACATTTAACAAACAGAAATTCTATGCTCTATGAAATATTTTTGGTAGTAGGGTACTAAGTTCCAAGTTATTGGTTGGTTCTACAATTTCGGACTCGTCAGAAAAAAAATATTATAATTATTATTTAACTTCTATTCTCATTGGTATCATGGATAACAATTAAAGTTAAATAATGATTATTATATAAAGATTTTCACGTGTTCGAAAATATGGATCCATGCGATAACACGGAACTAACCCTAAAATAGGACATGTTGAATTTCTGAACAAACTGCTTCTAATAACCTTATCTTGATAATAATTTTGATGTTTTTTTAGTTACCGTGAAATAATCACAAAAAATTGTCTCCGTTTTCTATGTCTACGAACGGTTCTTATTTCGAAACACGACTCGAAATAAGTACCACTTTTACTAAAGTGAGTTGTACTTAAAGCGAGGCTTGCCTGTACATTCAAAACATAAATATCTAAAGATTAACTTTATTTTAAATTCTGAAATTAATTTTGATCATATATGATATGCAAACTATATTGAATAATTTCTGGTATATAAAATGAATATTTCCAATATGCATTTTAGTCCATCATATATGCACATTGACTATTTGCATATATGCACATTATATGCAGATAGGAATATAATATGCTGCATATCGCGACAAAAATTATGTATATTGTCACATCCCTAATTATAATTATTTATAGGAAAGCAACATATTGCTCATATATTTCAAAAGGATAAAATATTCACGTGTTCTTATACGCTGATCGATAAATTTGTATGCACAACTTAGAACTGCTTATGATTTTCGAGTCATGATTTAAGTAATGAACTGAATAAAATACATCTATCAGGGACTTAACTTTATTCCATATTCGGGAACTAACCTTTCAGTCATTTTTGGCGTAGAATATAGTCAATATACATTCTGATAGACAGCTTACAGGACAGTGATTTTAGCATCTTTTATGGAGAGATCTTCATATCATGAGAGAAAACTGTACTCAAATGCACCATATTGTCACATCTCTAATGAATATTTAACCAGATGAATTAGTGTATATTAAACCTTTGTACAAGATACACGTCCCCTGTGACTCTTAGAGCGAAACTTTCTTGTCTGTTATACCTGTACACCTATTAAAACACAATAGAAAGGATAAAAAATAAAAAACTTGTGAAAATTTCAAATGCATCAATTAATCATGTGCCATTTCAGTACGTTATTATAAAAACCACTACATAATTATAGGCATAGTAAATAGATAGTAACTAATTATTTACCTTAGACGCAAGTAAGTCTCAAATTTTGAAAGAATGATTCAACTTTTCTGTATATTTGCAAGATCTAATTTTATGAATGTGACCCTAGACAGAATTAACAAAATACTACATTGTAATACTTCAAACCCTAACTACACTGTTCCGAAACATATTGAACATCTGGAAATCACTCGCACATTTTCACCCATCCATCACATAGCTAAATAGTTCATCCAATTCTCAATTACCACATCAACGAAGATACAATTTCCGTAGGAGAACTACAATACAGAAATAAAATTCTAGTACAATAACTTTTAAAAGTATTAAGGGCTGTACACACGTAGGGTTTTTTTAAGTCTTTCCACCAGACTTTTTACTAAGCTCCTCCTACTTTTTCTATGAGAATATAAGAAAAAACTATATAAATCATATAATTATTAGTTGGTATCCATGTTACTTGCAGGTATCATGGATACCAACTAATAATTATACGATTTATATAGTTTTTTATATTCTCATAGAATAAGTAGGAGGAGCTTAGCAAAAAGTCTGGTGGAAAGTCTTAAAAAACCCTACGTGTGTAAGACCTTTTACGAGGGAAATATCTAAAGAAAAGTCACCTATAGCTACCTAATTTTGTACACATTAAATAATAAATCACAAACATAGATTCACAAGCGCATTCACACCGAAACACAGGTACGAAATATTGGTATCTTAAAAATAAGGAGAAACAGTGAAAAGAACATTTTGGATACAGGAACAGACTTTAATAGCTACACTATATACATAAACACAAGGATTACAAAAAAAAACGAAAAAATTTACGATTATCCTTTTGAAATGAAATTAACGAGATCTTCTTCCTTATTTTGCAAGTCCGAAATAAATGTAACCTTACGAATGTAGTAATAAATTTGGCTAATATCATGAGAAATCAATCATCAACAAATAAAAGAGGTAGAATTAATGCTATCCTTTAATTGGGACATTTTCCCCAGCTCCATTTACACCAAACTGTACTGGGGTATGTTACGAATTATCGGCCAGTTCTCATTTTCCGAAAATGTAGAACTGTCCGATAATTGAGAACTTACCCCCATAGTTCCGAGGATAAATTTAATGAATAAATCAGCCTTCCTAACAGATGTGCTCCATTATATTTTTAAATAATCGTACCGAATGTAGAAAGAAATTCTAATTGGGATAAGGCTCATCAGCCTTCAAGGCTTTCATTGTAAATACCCACAATTCATTACATGCAATTCAGAAATTAATTCCATTTCATATAATTGATGATCACTTAAAGTATCAAATTAGAATAAATTAAGGCGCATGCTGGTCAATCATATAATTATTGAATTAAAGGCAAAGGGCAGAGGCATCCCTAAGTCCAAAGGGATACAATGGGGCATCCCTAAGAGCAAAGGAATACACTGAGGTATCCCTCAACAGCAAAGGGATACACTGATGTATCCCTCAACAGCAAAGGGATACACTGATGTATCCCTCAAGACCATAGGGATACACTGAGGAGACTAGTTGGGACAGATAGTTTGCAGGTGCAGTTCTACTAGAGAGGCAACGAATCAAAGGGAAGATCTTTTCGTGCTGACAATTTGCCCACATTGTGGTACCTGCAAAGAGAAATGAACTAATGAGGGGAACTTATAATTACTCATTGCTTTGTACTTTGGCATCAACAAATTGTAACGTAATGTTAGAAATGATATTATAACGAAACTAGCTGTCGAAACGTGAGCCAATTTGTTAGTAATGAAAACAGACCCAAAATAGATATTTCTGACAGCAATTTTGCAACAAGCAAATAGCGCAGTTGCTTCTTATAGCCTCAAAATTCATACCCCTCTGCGATAATTAGAGAAAACAACATGGTAAGCTTTTTACGATTTTGAATCAGTAGCATTATTGCTTTACCAGGGGACTATTTTGGCACCTGCGCTATTGTCAGCATCTGTCATTGGGTGGGTCAGTTTTTCGCAAGGGAGGGCCTTAAACTAAAGAATAGGATATACATCTCTTGTTGTTCAATAGCATTAAACTTTCCTACAGTCACTCACTTGGGTCCCTCGTATTTCTCTCTGATGGAATGTTGTTTGGTCTCATTAACAGTTAGGTAGGCGCTGTTAAGATCAGTGTAGCACTTGCGCAAATCCTCTAGAGTGTAAGTGTAGGTCTCTGTCATCCTAGACGGCCAAACCTCTTTACCCTGAGAATAAAAGAATGAATTAGGTGGGAAGAAGTGGAAGTGATTATTGAGATGTGACTAATCAGAACCAATAAGAACTGTACAGTGAAATTTCTGAGATATGAAACACTCTAGTAATGAAGGAACTGAATTATGAAATAGCTTCCTGTTTAAAATATAGAAATTGAAAGCTACACGTCAAGAATTGAGTCCTATTTACCCTCAATGACCATAGTTTTCTATGATTTTGATCAAAGAAAACTATCAAGTGCACATGAGATATGAAGAGACCAATACTTCTCTACTCAAGAGTTTCACTGTATTCTTATATTAGAAAGAATATAACTTGACTCAATATTGAGATGGATGGACAAAAATTTCGGGAATAAGAAATAAATTATTCAGATAATTTAATTTTATCATTTTAACAAAAGACTAAAAATAGTCAACTATTCTGAATCCAACTGAAGAAATTGATAGGAAATTTAACTAACTATGTCACTTCAGGGATCTCCAATTTAATAAGAAACTAATTACAATTTTTCTGTAATAACCAATATTATATCTCGCATGTAAAATATTAGCGTTGTACAAAGAGAAAGTTTGCGAAGAAATAATGACAGTTTTTACAATCACTCTCGCTGTAAATTGTATTCAACTTTATAGTTTCCTCACCATAGTGAAGTTGGCAACTGCAATAGAAGCGGCTGCTATTTCGGAGGGAAGATATTTCAGGAACGGGTCACAGTTGAGAACTGAAAGCTCTGCAATGAACTGAAAAGGAAAAGAAATAAATGTAAGGAAAACAGTTTTTATACGCCAGAACTTGCATGATTGTCCATTAGAAGTTTAGAACCTAGACAAGATAGTGCGATTTTTAATGTAGCTAGAACAATTAAAACAAAATGAAGTTAAGAACATACTTTACAGTAAAAAAAATCTTGTATCTTCATTTCATCATCTGCACTACATATATGATGATATTACACACTCATGACCATTCTGTTAGCTTTAGAGGTCCTCTCCACTCTAAATTCAAAAAATTTTGGTATTGCTTTAAATTTGTAGAGCTAAGGTTATATAACATATCGCAGTAAACAGAATTTAAATCGGTCAAGTATTCTGTTCACAATTAATTATATAAGAAATATTCGCATTTCGTTTTCTCATTCTGAGTTTCATTATTTCATTAGAAGAAAAAGCCCCCCATACTTGAGTAGGATGTTCGTTCGTAGATACATAACGCATACCTATTCAAAATTTCAAATCACATATCTGCAGTCAAATAGAAAGTGTATAAAAATTAACAGTTCTCAATATCGGAAAATGTTATGATATATGAAAACGAATAGTAAGAAATAATTAATTAGGTAATTGAATTCTTTATATGGATCCATTATCTCAGAACTGCACTATTACGATAAATATTAAAGTGAATCTTAGAATACCTACTGTAACTTACGCGGATATGGCGGATTATGGATACGCTAAGACCGGCGGCCTAGCTATGCTAGAGTCTACGTACCTATAATATTAAAGTTAGTTAACAGTAATTCTGAGTAAGGCAGGGTTTGCACCATAATTTTAGTCAGCTTTAATATGTCCATACCTTACTTTACATCTGTGTCTCAGTGTCTGCATGATATGTTGTTAAAAAATAGGTCATAAGAATTAGCCTAAGCCCTAAGGGCTAATCCACATCATCGCTCCGGTCACGCTCCAGTCACGGTCCGGTCCAATATTCTTTAATGCATTTCACGTAGAGCATCCACACTGGCAGTGCCGGTCAGGTCACGCTCCGGTCACGATCCAATCCAAAGATATTTTGACTGGAGCGTGATCGGACCGTGAGCGGAGCGGCACTGCCAGTGTGTATTAGCAACGCTCCAGTCGCGGTCCAGTTTTATTATTTGCGTGCTTTTTCTTGAATATTACTATACATATATATGTCACGCGCATTTGACTGATCTGAAATATCGACCGATTTCGCCGCGCAATCTATTGATCAATCGTTATTGAAGCCATCGACCGATGGCGCAACCATCGATCGATTGTTGCGCGTTCGAATGATAAGATTATTTTAGTTTATGCATCTAATTGGCAAATTTTATTGCATATATCGATCAATAGCGCACCTATCAATCGATTTCTGCGCGTTAGAATGATAGGAAATTTTTTAGTTTATGCATTTAATTGTCTTGATTTCAATGGAAAGATAATGTCTTTTTAAACAAAAAAATTGTTATATTTCATAGAGTATCCATCAATCGATTAATGATTACCCTATGAAATGTAACAATTATATATAGAAATTATAGAAATCCTTATCAATCGAATGCGCAACAATCGGTTGATGGTTTCCCTAATAAATATACCATTTAGATGCCTCAAATAAATACATTATCATTCGAACGTGCGGCAATCGATCGTTGGTTGCGCTATCGGTCGATGGCTGCGCTAACGATAGATCAACAGATTGTGGAGCGAAATCGGTCGATATTGCTGCAGATCAGTCAAACGCGAGTGACATATATAATACTTCTTATATTATACTCTAGAAGTCTAGATTCTTAGATATACAGACTATTTTCTCTAGGAGTGATTGTGTTTTCAGTTTTGCAAAAGTTCCAATAGCCATTCGAAAATAATAGAAAAATTTAGCTTTATCATCTATTAGATGAGGATACAACGAGTAGATATCCTTCACACTTCCTGTCTTTTAGCATAGGATGAACTCAAAATCTCTACTATTTTCATTTTTCTCATCCTGTTCACCATCAATTAAGTGTTATGATGATCACTGCAAAATCAGATGATACGGAAGGGACGGGAGCGAGAGCGGACCGTGACCGGACCGAACATGTGTATGCTCTAGGATGAGACCGGAGCGAGAGCAGAGCGTGACCGGAGCGATGGTGTGGATCAGCCCTAATGCATGCTGAATGATGGGAAATTGAACATCGGTCAAAAATAGAGTAACTTAGATACAAAGACCAAAGTCACTTAGACCAAAGCTCAATTGACTCAATTCTCCAAATTATAGTACATTTTAAGTTAATATACGAATACCAAATAGGAGTGCTGTGGTATCACGCTGAAATGGAAATTCAATCAAATTAATCAAAAAACATTCATTAAGTAGGCAGGTGTATTTGTCAAGCATTTTTAGTTTGTTACAAAGTAACTCTATTAACACAAAGAACATCTTGGGTGACAATACGGTACCCGTGATATCTATGGATATATATCATTCAGCTTTGTTATTGTTTTGATTTTATCGGATCGTGTTAGCCTGTCAAACAGGGGGGGCTTTTTCTTTGCTCGAAATTCAGAGGTGTAGTAGAAAGAACGAAAAAAAATCTTAAATTACATATTATAATAAAATTATAGAACCAAATTTGAAATGTTTTGCAGTTTTATTATTAGAGAAATAAAAAATTAGAGTGGAAGGGACCTTTAATGTAATATTACATTGAAGCATTTACTGCTTTCAATAAAAAATAAAAAAATCTCACCTGTGCAAGGGACACTGTCGCCTCATCACACTTTAGAGTTCTGCTGAATAGGTTGATGAAGGCGTAGACAGTAGGCACTGCCATGTCAAAGCACAGCACCTTTAGGATGAGGTGCTCCATGCGCAGAATGTGAGACACTTTGTAAGTGTTGTCTGTGATGTACGCGAACTGTGTCACGTCAGGGGGGTAAATCTCCTCGTATTTTCTGTGAGAAAAATTACAATGAGATACTAGGGTAGCTAGAGCTAGAGGAAGGTTACACATTTTTCATAGGCTTTCATGATTTATCCACGTCTGAAAATAATTTCTTAAATAAAATAATCCCAGAGCCATCTGCAAAATTAGGAAAAATATATGTGCCATTTTTGAATGAAGTTGAATATTCATTTCAATAATAAATTTCAGTCTAGCCTGCAAGTGATGTGATGAAAAAAAATATCCAAGAATAGTAAGATAGTTGTAAGCGAATTATACAGACTACATATGAAAAATTAGTGAAAAAAATCCTCCTTGCTCGAAAAAAAAAAGTTTGAAATTATTTCAAGTAGCTAAATGATTGAAATAATAATTTAAAATAATTTATACCAAACCTCTTGATATTCCTAACAGTCATAACACGATTTAAAAGTATCTCTCATTCTATCAATATAATAGTAGCTACAAGATGAAAACTCACGAGGCTATGAACATAGCAGTGGTGCCAACCAGTTGCAGCTTGTCTCTCTTCACAGCCATCAGTGACAAGAATCTGAAAAAACAAAACAGAATATTTAGAGAAGATCTTATATTTAAAAAAATCAAAATGATTCATGCAACCACTGCACACAATTCTTTCTTTAGTTACAATGTTCATCAAAATGCAAATGTGAATTAAAGAAATGCATATAAATTTAACTCTTGTAGGGTACGTAACGAATTGTTGGTCAGTTTCACATTTTGGGTCATAAGAAGAAACGATATAGGGTAAATTACGAATTATCGGTCAGTTTCATATCGTTGGTCATATAAGAAAAAACAACAATTGTAATATCGTTTTTTCTTATATGACCAAAGATATGAAACTGACCAATAATTCGTAATTTACCCTAATATAAATAATGACTGGTAGTTATTTTTATAAAAGAGTAGCTACTCAGCACCAACCTGTCTATGTAAGAGAGAGCCAGATAGAGCGTTTCAGTGGATAGATTGTATTCCTCCGACACCTCCACCATCCAGTCCACCAATATCCACCTCATGGACACTGTGATGTCTGTCTGTTTGGACATGTAGTTTTCTCTGGGTCTGTGACGTGTCTCAGCCTCTCTGTAATGTCAAAAGTGATTAGTAAAAATGGAGAAACTATCTAGCTAGTGTCTGAGCGAGCTAATACATGTCAGAGCGCCCCAAGTCATGTTTCTGAGCGCCCCAAGACATGTTACTGAGCGCCCCAAGACATGTTACTGAGCGCCCCAAGACATGTTTCTGAGCGCCCCAAGACATGTTTCTGAGCGCCCCAAGACATGTTTCTGAGCGCCCCAAGACATGTTTCTGAGCGCCCCAAGACATGTTTCTGAGCGCCCCAAGACATGTTTCTGAGCACGCCAAGACATGTTTCTGAGCACGCCAAGACATGTTTCTGAGCACGCCAAGACATGTTTCTGAGCACGCCAAGACATGTTTCTGAGCACGCCAAGACATGTTTCTGAGCACGCCAAGACATGTTTCTGAGCACGCCAAGACATGTTTCTGAGCACGCCAAGACATGTTTCTGAGCACGCCAAGACATGTTTCTGAGCACGCCAAGACATGTTTCTGAGCACGCCAAGACATGTTTCTGAGCACGCCAAGACATGTTTCTGAGCACGCCAAGACATGTTTCTGAGCACGCCAAGACATGTTTCTGAGCACGCCAAGACATGTTTCTGAGCACTCCAAGACATGTTTCTGAGCACTCCAAGACATGTTTCTGAGCACTCCAAGACATGTTTCTGAGCACTCCAAGACATGTTTCTGAGCACTCCAAGACATGTTTCTGAGCACTCCAAGACATGTTTCTGAGCACTCCAAGACATGTTTCTGAGCACTCCAAGACATGTTTCTGAGCACTCCAAGATGTGTTTCTGAGCATGTTTAACTTTCATAAAGAATTTCTATGAATCTCTATCCCGAAGAACCATTAAGTAACTCAATATTTGAAACAGCAACAGACATACTTTTATATTCAAGAACAACTAAATATATGATTAGTTAGCTTATTATTTTTAAAAAGCACTTAAGCATTGGACAATAAGAAAATTTGATGATAGAACTAGAGATTTTACCTGAGGTATGTATAGATATCAGATGAGTACTCTGCCATATCCCACATCTTCTCCTCCCTCTGTTTGTACTGGTTCTTTTGATGCACAGACTCATTGGGTGAGAGGCTGAGGGCAGTGCATGAAGCACTAGCCTCATCTACGTCCATGTCATCACTCTGACAGGCGCTGCTTGTGCTGTTAAGTGAGGAGCTCCTGAAGAAGGTAAACAATATTATATGCAAAATTGGAAGAAAATTAAACCAATTTTAAATGAAGTTGAAATTTATATCACTCCCTCTAGCTACACAAATAAATTATTCCAAGTACAGCTTTAATAAATTTAAATCAAAAAATACTTTTGTCTATGTCATTACTATCAGTGTTTTACAGCTAGAAGTAAAATCACAAGTTAATTTGGAATGAATTTGAATGGCTGAAGACAGCTCAGTTTGTTTTTAGATAACAATTAAATTTTACCCAATGGAATTTTATCAGAGACTAATCTCTTCTTTTTCCTCATTAAGAAAATTGTTTTTACTTACCTGGGCAGTTCTGTGAGACATTGTGGTAGAGTTATTTGTTCTTTGAGTTTCTGAGCTGCATACTGAAGTGAGTTCTTATCTAACTGGGAACTTTTATTCCTTGATGAGCTCTCCCGAAGAGAGTTCTCATTGCTCGAAAGCAGAGAACTCCTACTCGAGGTTTTGTTCTCGCCCTTGGAGTCGTCATCGCAGTAGATTTTGAAGGAAAGACCAGAGGAATTTGTGGAGGATGTGGTAGAGAAGCTCTTAGGTTTGGCATATGCATTCTCATCTTGATAAACCTTAGATGGTGCCTCATATGCAGAACCCTAGAAATTGATAATCCCATTATTAAAATAGCCGAGTTTGTGAACACAAAATCAGGTTTTAACAAATTAATTCTATATTACAATAAATTTATTGGGGCTAAATTGTGAATATTAATAGAACATTTTAGTAAATTTGGCAGGTTTTCACAGTGGAAATACTAAATAGACTAGTATGGTTTAAGAATTGGATTAGGATTTTCTAATAATATTTTCTTAGAAATGTTTGAAATTATTAGCCATGTTATACAGGGTGAACAAAAAAAAAAAAAAAAAAAAAAAAAAAAAAAAAAAAAAAAAAAAAAAACGAAAACCCAACTTTGAATTGATAACACTATGATTTTTCTAAAAATACCATTGTGTTTGTCTACTTTGAATTGTGACAAATTAAAAAATATTAACTTATCAATATTGATGCTATAGTGATTATAGTAAGTAGTGTCAAAAGTATGATTAATCACAAACATAAGATTACATAGTTTTTTTTATTAGAAGAAAACATTATAATCTTTTATATTAATAACATATAATTAACAGCCCATTATAAAATATATATTTCTTCCTTACTAATACCAAATCCCTCCACTTCTTCCCAAATATAATTCAATCCTTGTTCTCATTGATGCCATAAAGATTGCCGAGCGTCGTCATTTGTTAACTGACGTGTTCAACAATCGCATTATTGTATTAAACCATACAGTTGAGTGGCCACCAAGATAACCGGACATAAAAAGCAGGTGATATTTTCTTGGGGAACATTAGAAGAATTTAGTGTTATACTCAGCCTGCACACTCAGACAACTTGAAGGAAAGAATCACGAGTGAAGTGAATTTACATAAAACCCCTGCATTGGTAAAAAAGTTATGTCAGCAACGAGAACAAGGATTGAATATGTCAAGAAATGGAGGATATTTGGAAGCAGTGGGTAGACAGTAAAGAAGGAAATAAGGCTAAATATTTATTTATACTCTCCATTTAAATGGAGAGTTTGGACATGCTTCACTACCTGGAAACATAAATGCAATCATTTATTGGTCTCAACTCTCCAAGTTTCCATCATCCATGTTATAGAATAGGTCAGTTAAAAAGCCAATTAATTGGTTCAATTTTCATGCCCAACTGTATTTCATGGTAAATTTCACCAACATTTCATGTCTGTGGAAATTTCCCCCCTCTTAGAAAATAATATTCTGGCAAAATTAGTGTATTTTTGGCTATGTTTCTAGTGTTACAATCCAGTATGCAGAATATGGGAGATATTTGGGATATTGTCTACAAACAATTTTGAATTAATTCCAATGTTTACATTAATTTTCCTACAAACAGAATAAGAGATCTCTACAAACCAGACTCCAGTCTGCAAAGCATGCACAATCATTTTCCAGATATTGGTTTTTTGGGGCAATTTCTCTCCAAAGATTTTCAAATTTATCTAAAATGGTTAAAAATCTCAAACTACTCTCCAATAATTATAAATATAGGAATTAATTGGAAAATTGTTGCCAGATAATTCAGGAGACTTATTAGGCCTCAATAGTGGCCAGATAAACTTCACAACTTCCAGTCTGTATTTGGTGCACAAAAACCCACAGACTTGTTCAAAAAGCTGAAAAAATCCAATATTTTTCTTCTTGTAGCCACCAAAAATTAATAACAGTAATAAATAGCTAAAAATCTGACATTGCTAGAATATTATTTTCAAAGGGGAAAAATTCCACTGACAAGCCAAGTAAAATAGTATAGCTTATAAACTCTCCATTTGTCTCTTAAGCTTTCTCCAAAAATAACCAAATTTCTCTCCAAAATTACCAAATCATCATAAATTTTCTCTAACTGTGACACCTTCATGCATCTTTTGCAGACTGGATTATTTACCAGGTAAAAAAGCATGTCTTTACTCACCATTTTAATGGACAGTTTGTGAGCCATGTTTCAAAGTGTGGCAGGAAAGTCACTAGTTTGGTGAGAAAATGTATCGAAGTAGTCACATTTAAGGGAGTTTAAAGGAAAAATTTGACTTCCTAGTGAAGATTTTACACTTGGAAACATCATTATGCTTCATGTCTGATGCATGTGCATCTCTTTACCAGACTGTATTTCGTGGTAAATTCCACCAATAATATTCTGGCAAAGTCTGTGGATTTTTAGCTATTTATTCCTATGTTACCATTAATTTTCGATGGAAAAATGAGCAAAATGTTGGTGGATCAGCCAAATTACTGGAAATTTATGGTGGATTTTTTCAGCTTTTTGAAAAAGTCAGTGGAATTTTGTGCACCAAATACAGACTGGTCTCTTTATAGACTATTTTGGGAGTGATTTACTTGTTATTTACATGTTTACCAACTTATTTAACTCCTCAAAAGTCACCAATATACTGGAGACTTTGTCCGTACTTTAAAACATGGTTTGTTAGTTATTTAGAGCTCCCAGTCTGAAAAGAAGGTCTCTTCAGACCCAGGATTATTTACAGAAATAGGGATTTGGGCGCAGGATTAATCCACAAATCCTGCTGTACTTTTCAGACTGGTAGAGCTCTTAGACTGCAAATGTTGAGAAATATCAAAATTTCTCCAATGCCACAATATCATTTTGGAGAAATTTGGTTATTTTTTGGAAAGAGCTGGACCAGTCTGCAAAGCGCCTCCATGTTGCCAAAGATCTTTGGAGACCATTTTTGAAGGAATTAATATCTTTGCAAGATCTTTGAGGCAAATTTCTAATTAATTCCTATGTTTACATGTTATTATTGAAGACATTTTAGAGAATTCTGATCATTTTGGTAACAGATTTGAAAATCTTTGAAACAAATTGTCTTCAAAATATAATCTTGGAGACAGATCAGTCTGCAAAAGATGCATGAAGTTGTGAAGTTTATTCGGCAACTATTGAGACCTTGAAATTAGTCTCCTGAATTATTCGGTGACAATTTTCTAATTAATTCCTATGTTTACATGTAATTGTTGGAGAGTATTTTGAGATTTTTGGCCATTTTGGAGACAAATTTGAAAAAAAATTTAGACTGATTGTCCTGAAATATGAAATCTTGGTGACAGATTTGACGCACTTTGCAGACTGGCCTATGTTTATACATACCAGGTAAAATAGTATGTCTAATGAACTCTCCATTTGTCTCTCCAAAATTTATCAAATTTCTCTCCAAAATGATCAAAGTATCATAAATTCTCTCCAAAATAACATTGTAGGCGTAGCATAGGAGAAAATTAGATATTTCTTGCCATTTGCAATTGAAGGGCTCAAAATTACTGTCACAAACTCGCCATTTAAATGGCGAGTTTGGACATGCTTTATTACCTGGTATAATACATAAACATCGTTACATGTATTTTAAGGAGAACAGATAGCAAAATAGAAGATTTCTTGGAGAACACTTTACAAGTTTATCAGTTCCTGCAGTCTGGTTCTTCCAATGTTAATCTTGGCTTAAAGTCTTAAAAACAAAAAAAAAAAAGAGCCAAAATTAGCTTTGCTCAGAATGTGAAACTTTGGTTCAAAATTGTCCTGCACTTTGGCCCCAGTCTGTATTTGGTGCATAAAATTCCACAGACTTTTTCAAAAAGCTGAAGAAAATCCACCATAAATTTCCAGTAATTTGGCTGATCCACCAACATTTTGCTCATTTTTCTACTGAAAATTAATGATAACATAGGAATAAATAGCTATAAATCCACCAACTTTGCCAGAATATAATTTTCAAAGGGAAATAATTCCACCGACAAGTCGGTGGAATTTACCACAAAATACAGTCTGGCACTTTGCCAGCCTCCCTGCCTCTGAATTATGGCCAAGCTTGGTGAACTCCAGTACACAAAATAAAATCTGGGTTTCAGATACAAAATTGGATTATGGAACCTACCTTAAGACCAAGTAATAAAGCATGTCCAAACTCGCCATTTTAATGGCGAGTTTGTGACAGTTATTTTGAGCCCTTCAAATGCAAATGGCGAGTTTTATCTATTTTTCTCCTATGCTACAATGTTATTTTGGAGAGAATTTATGAAAATTTGATCATTTTGGAGAGAATTTGTTGAATTTTGGAGAGAGCTGGAGAGACAAATGGCAAGTTTATGAGACATACTATTTTACTTGGCCTTAAGACTCCATTCAAGAGTAAATAAAACAACTAACTATAAACTAGGTAGGTGACCACTGACCAGACTGCATAATATGGGACATTTGTCATTTTTAACATTTTCTGTGTGAACAATCCTTATTTCCTAATTCCTCTTCTGTTTACATGTATTTTACTGAGAACAGAAGCCAAAATAGAAGATTTATTGGAGAACACTTTACCAGTTTCTGTAAACTAGGGTAGCCAAGTAATAAAGCATGTCCAAACTCACCATTTTAATGGAGAGTTTTTGACAGTTATTTTGAGCCCTTCTAATGCAAATGGCGAGTTTTATCTATTTTTCTCCTATGCTACAATGTTATTTTGGAGAGAATTTATGAAAATTTGATAATTTTGGAGAGAATTTGTTGAATTTTGGAGAGAGCTGGAGAGACAAATGGTGAGTTTATGAGACATACTATTTTACTTGGTAGGGTAGGTACCTAGCTAAATTATAAATTAGGCTAAGATTAGGTATGCATTTAATTTTACAACAGAAAGTAGGTAGTGACGGTTCAGAGTATCAAATATTGACCTATTATTTTCAAAGCATTCAATCTGTACCAACTTCGCTAGTTAAATTTTTTACCTATTAAGTACCTACCATAAACATTAAGAGAAGGACACAAAGTTATTAAAAGAAATTATTGCATTCAAACTTACTTGTTTAGCATTTCTGGATGGCTGAATTCTCACATTTCCAGATGTTTGTTGATTATTTGAACTTAAAACACCGAAAACAGACCTCGCCTGAACGCTGTTGCTTCGGAAAACTTGTTTGGGTCTGGCTCCCTGAAACCTATTTTCTTGGTCTTCATATACTTCGAAATCACCCATAATTAAACTGTATTATAAAAAAGGATTAGCTAATTAAGAACTAGTAAAAGGGTGAAAAGTAGGATATTAATTTCACTGACATCCGTTCGCCATGAAGAAAGTTCTACGATTACCTTTCTACGCGCAGACTGAGCTACGAATGACCGCGACTCTTTTTGAATGAGCCAATCGGGAGCCCTGAATCTGTGACGTCACCTCAGGAATTCAATGTTTTGAATTACTTTTTACCCCAAACCACCTTATGGTCCAATGTGCTTACAGTGCTTCCTTTTCAGCTTATTTCACACTAAAAAGTATTCTCTTCAGTATATTCTTATATCATGCTGATCGTGCATTTAATTTAACAGGAAATGCAAATTTTCATATTGAAATGCAGCTGGAGCGTTGCCATTCAACAGATGCAAGATTGGACAATCCCTTCATAATTGTGGAGAAAATTCCACTTATTTGCAAAATTCCGTGTTGCAATTTTGTTGAACTTATTTCAAGGCTGTGAATCTTGTCTCTTTTGATGAAAAGTCTCCATATATTTAGATAATTAGTATAACAACAAAATTGTCAGTAGAGGTTATCTCCTTATTGCCAATTACTTTATAGTCACATGTGTATCATGAATACAGTCGCTTCCACTAGAATGTTTTCAAATCTAAAGGTAAAAAATATTTCTGTAAAATTAAAGGTTAATAATATCAGGTAAAAATATTTGATAATTCAAGTTTTAATATACCTAAACTACTTTTTGTATCGATTCTAATTTCATTAAAAAAAATGTTGACCTATTTTTAGTTCCTGAACTTGTTACAGACTTACAGTTGGGGGTATGGGTGCGTCTAAATTTAAATATGTATAAATTGAGTGCGTGATTTAAGTTTACTATTGCTTTCTAAATTAGTTAAGATAATGCAATAGATTCACTATATATAACTTATACAGTTATACTCCGTACACACTGTCAAACAATTTGTCAAACATTAGTTTGATATCTAGGTATAGGTATCAGTAAATTAATTATACCTAGGTGTTCTATTTTAAATTAGTCATATACAATTCAATTTATACCTGATTGTATGTCAAAGACTCACAAATTATCACCTCTTATACAATTATTCAATAGGTAACTCTTGATTCTACTGTTTCGATGAGTATTTTTTTTAAGAAAATGTTTTGAACTAATTCGTTCATATCTGTTCAGGAGTTTAATTTAATCTTTATATATAACATTATTTTTTCCTGAATTTTTTTACTTTTTGAGAATTATACAAAATTGTTTGCACTAAATTCAAATGCTACCATTTTTAAAAATTTGGTATCCAATTTGGAATTGAGAAAACCATAGTTTTTAATATTGATTAATTTACGTTCATTTTATTTATATTATTTGTAGGTGAGGCCTTTTACTGTTTAATGTGAAAATTATTTTATTAATTTAGTAAATAAATATATATATTTATACAATATACAAATATGTTCTATAAAAAATTGGATTGTTCAAACCTTCAAGCTATATAGTAAATCAGATATGTGGGGTAGATTTCGAGTTATCAGTTGGTTCCACATTTTCGATCATGTCAGAAGAAGATATACCGATATATCCCTATTATACAACTTGCAAGTTAGAGAGTCAATTACCAAATACGAATTAGATATCGGATATATGTAAATTTTAATAGGGTTAAGTAGCAAGTTAATGATAAATCTTTATTAATAGAGGGAATAAAACTCATACCATATATTAAACTTACATAACTAACATATAATAAATGAGTAAATTCATAGTTCACGTCCCTATTTCATTTAGGGACGTGAACTATAGGAACCGATTCATATACATATACACCTAACTGATTTAGGGACGTGAACTATAGGAACCGATTCATATACATATACACCTAACTGATTTAGGAACGTGAACTATAGGAACCGATTCATATACATATACACCTAACTGATTTAGGAACGTGAACTATAGGAACCGATTCATATACATATACACCTAAATGATTTAGGAACGTGAACTATAGGAACCGATTCATATACATATACACCTAACTGATTTAGGGACGTGAACTATAGGAACCGATTCATATACATATACACCTAACTGATTTAGGAACGTGAACTATAGGAACCGATTCATATACATATACACCTAACTGATTTAGGAACGTGAACTATAGGAACCGATTCATATACATATACACCTAAATGATTTAGGGACGTGAACTATAGGAACCGATTCATATACATATACACCTAACTGATTTAGGGACGTGAACTATAGGAACCGATTCATATACATATACACCTAAATGATTTAGGAACGTGAACTAAAGGAACCGATTCATATACATATACACCTAACTGATTTAGGAACGTGAACTATAGGAACCGATTCATATACATATACACCTAACTGATTTAGGGACGTGAACTATAGGAACCGATTCATATACATATACACCTAACTGATTTAGGAACGTGAACTATTTGAACCGATTCATATACATATACACCTAACTGATTTAGGGACGTGAACTATAGGAACCGATTCATATACATATACACCTAAATGATTTAGGAACGTGAACTATAGGAACCGATTCATATACATATACACCTAAATGATTTAGGGACGTGAACTATAGGAACCGATTCATATACATATACACCTAACTGATTTAGGAACGTGAACTATAGGAACCGATTCATATACATATACACCTAACTGATTTAGGAACGTGAACTATAGGAACCGATTCATATACATATACACCTAACTGATTTAGGAACGTGAACTATAGGAACCGATTCATATACATATACACCTAACTGATTTAGGGACGTGAACTATAGGAACCGATTCATATACATATACACCTAAATGATTTAGGGACGTGAACTATAGGAACCGATTCATATACATATACACCTAACTGATTTAGGGACGTGAACTATAGGAACCGATTCATATACATATACACCTAAATGATTTAGGGACGTGAACTATAGGAACCGATTCATATACACCTAACTGATTTAGGGACGTGAACTATAGGAACCGATTCATATACATATACACCTAAATGATTTAGGGACGTGAACTATAGGAACCGATTCATATACATATACACCTAACTGATTTAGGGACGTGAACTATAGGAACCGATTCATATACATATACACCTAAATGATTTAGGGACGTGAACTATAGGAACCGATTCATATACATATACACCTAACTGATTTAGGAACGTGAACTATAGGAACCGATTCATATACATATACACCTAACTGATTTAGGGACGTGAACTATAGGAACCGATTCATATACATATACACCTAAATGATTTAGGGACGTGAACTATAGGAACCGATTCATATACATATACCTAACTGATTTAGGGACGTGAACTAGTAACTTACCAATAAATGTTCGTAAGTAGTTTCTCATATTGATGTCATTTAAGAGAGTAGGATATTCGAACAATTTTGTGGTTTTGTAGTACATATAAATAGACATATATATATGACATATATTATACTGTATATAGTTAGTATATTTAAATAGACACATTAGTTTGTATATAGCCTACTATATGTGCATCAATAGATTTTAAAATTTAATTTATTCTGAAGATACACAATATCATGGTAACTAATTTCATGAAGAAATCTTAACGATTAATGTGTGTAATATTTACAATAGGTTAAAATTGTATATAGGTAGTTTTTGTTATTTTTATTTATTATTTTATTTCATGCGTTTTTTTTTCAATTCAAATTTTAATTTGGTAGTTAATTCGAATCTGGAATTGAAACTTAACCATTGTAAAAATTTTACTACTAAATAAATAAGATTTATATTTTAAAATAAGAAGTTTATTTGTTTAACAAATACAGAATTAATGTTTTTTTTATCAGATTATCG